>CM042561.1:11781945-11946945 GCA_023630585.1 Cranoglanis bouderius
AACATATGAAATGAATCGGCACACAGCGTTATAAAGAGCCAAAATATGGCTTGGTGTTGTTAAAAGCCGTACCTTAAATGCCTCCTCACGCTGTCTTACTGAGGAACCAACATGTTCTTTTTCTATTGAGACACACAGGAACGCTGCTTATTGATACAGCCTCGAATTCACAAAATTGATTTTTATTCTTCCCCCTAGCCAGTTTGTACGGCAGAGAAATATTTTTATTCGTGCGAAAGCTGAAATAAGTGCGTAATAAAACGATGATATATTAAATTCGTTTCCCCCGTGTTGAGGTTTTATTATGCGTCATTTTTCATTTTTATTGAATTGAAAGCGCCGAATCCTCCGTGTTGCTTGAGGCGCAGAAAGGTTAAATTATTTGTGCCAATCAGGCAAGCCTGAGTATCACTGAAGGCAAGTGAGGCTGCTCTATAGCTTTACACCCCATAGGCTATTACATATATCAGTGGAATTTGATTTCATTTGATATAATAGTCGCCTGTCATACCTAAAGATTTCCACGTATATTACTGAATCATTATACAAATGATGTTCGTCGGATGTCAAATTTAACAAAAGGGCTTTTCTCGCTAAGATTTATTAGATGAGTGGTTATAGTATATAGTGGTTATTTATATATATATATATATATATATATATATATATATATATATATATATATATATATATATATATATATATATATATATATATATATATATATATATATATATATATATATATATATATATATATATATATGTGTGTGTGTGTGTGTGTGTGTGTGTGTGTGTGTGTGTGTGTGTGTGTGTGAGTGTGTGTGTGTATATAGATAGATAGATAGATAGATAGATAGATAGATAGATAGATAGATAGATAGATAGGGATGCTGTACATAAAGAGTACTTTAACAGGTTAGAAAATTATGTTGTTGTACAGAGTTGCAAAGAGTTTTGTGGTACCTCAGGTTTCCCCCAAGAACTCAGGGTTCTATAGTTTGTCGATTTTTAAAGTGAAATTAAAACTATATTAGCTGTTAATCTGTCATTTTCCTCTACTTCGGTCCTCTGTTGGATTAAGAAGGCTGAAGTCGAGAGCGTATGCAAAAGAGGAGCGGCTCCTTTAAGAGCGGGGCGCGGGCAGCGCATCTCACTGTCCGTCCACAAGTCCAGCCAATAAGGAGGAACGTGACAGAGTTTGGGCCAGAAGGGGTGTCTCACCTGCAGAAAATCACTTCAATAGGAACAGGCCATTTTCCGCTTTCTACAATTAATACACACGTATCAGACAGTTAACTATTCACTTTAGATAATCATGATGTGCTGAAGTTGCGTTTGACAAAGCCTTGCGATTTCCTTCTGTGCTTGTTATCTGAGTAGTTTTTGCTCACGGCAACTTATCAACTCGTCACAAGGAATTAACGGTTAGTACGGATACATTATTTTTTCCCCGCTGTGATCTTTTTCCAGGTTTCGAAAATGATTCAGACGAAATGCAAGAAGTTGGTGGATAATTTAAACTGAAAGCCTTGTCCAGGGTGTCTGACAGATGCGATGGATTCGCTGTGATTTTTTTATTTAGGCTACAGGCCAGTCAGTTTCTTCCATCGAATGGCTGCAGCGCACATTTTTAGGGTTGCGAACATTTCGAGGGAACACGTTTGCTAAAAATACGCTTTAAACATTGGGAATTACGACCCGAAGTGAAGGAATACATCCAAACCGCGACGCTCGATCACCGAGGCTTTTGCGTTCATTCTGACCGAAACCGCGAAGATGGAGCACACGGGCATTGAAGAGGTGAACCAAACTCACCAGCAGCACGAACCCATCAGCTTCGGCATCGACCAGATCCTCAACAACACGGAGCAGCCGAGTAGCTGCATGGTGCCAAGCCGCGCGGGAGACGCGGACTACCAGCTCGCGCCCAACGTGTACACCAACGGGTACGGCGGCGTGTACAGCCCGGCATGCTCCATGGCACCCGGCCTAGCAGGCTCATACAACGTAAATATGAACATGAACGTAAGCATGAACATGAACGTAAATGTCAGTTCGGGAAACGCGGGGGGCGTGATACGTGTACCAGCTCACAGGCCCATGCCCGCTGCACCTCACCCGCCTCCCTCTGCACATCCACCGGGTATCGCCGCTGGCTTGCCCACCGTGCCCACCGTGCCCAGCATGGGCAACCCGTCCACCTTCACTTTCCCCTGGATGGAGAGCAGTAGGAGGTTTGCGAAAGACAGACTAACTGGTAAGGGTTTTTGTATTTTAAGGAGGTCTAATAAGAGTACAAATATCTGAAAACAACAACGAGTCTGTCATGTAAGATAATATCACGGAATAGGCCTAATGTCACATTTTCATATAGCTAAATCTTAAATTTGAATTTAATAACACGACTGTAACAAAGTACAATCTAATACAATTACTTCTAATAATTTAAGTAGTAGATTAAAACAGCACAAGCAAAACCACCACCACCAATAATAATAATAATAATAATAATAATAATAATAATAATAATAATAATAATAATAATAATGATAATAACAATAATGATAATAATAATAATAATAATAATAATAATAATAATAATAATAATAACGACTTAATGGATTATATATTGTTAGAATATTATTTTGGTCGTATATTAGTAATGCTTATAGAGAAGCTCCCTTTTTTATTTAATAAAATAATACATATAGACTATTTAAATTCTGCCGTGTCATATATTCAACCATATTCATCGAAGTCTAGCTATAGGCCTTTCATTAAAATTGGAGCATAAAAATGATCTTGCTTTAGGCCGTTTAAAAAAATATTATTTCCATTTAAAATATCCCAGTAGGCTACGTGTTTTGTTCTTGAGTTTAAAAAAATCCATGAAAAAATATCTGTATAATGGTTGAGTGCTTATAGCCTTGCAAAAGCATAAATAATTTTACTTCGATATACCTAATGTGCTGTATCGTCAGTGGATCATTTGCAGATTTATTTTCTGCCACTGACTGCGTAGGCAGGGATGGTTGGAGACGCTTTATACATTCACATGCTTTGCCCAGTGTTAGGGCTACGCAAACATCTACGTACCAATAAAAATCATTTTTACTCTGCAAGAAAAATCAATAAGAAATTGTATTTTAGTTATATCGAATGTAGCTTCCATGGGGAAACCCGTATTTCCACCATGGTGTCAGGGCATGTATCATCCATTACATTAGGCCTCCCAGGACTGCAGTAATAATATAAAATAATAATAATAATAGCATATTATATACTGCAAATCTATATATATATATATATATATATATATATATATATATATATATATATATATATATATATATATATATATATATATATATATATATATATATATATATATATATATATATATCTTTGACTATTATATTATATTGTTTGATTGATCTGCTTGCATATAGCAACATATTAGCCACCTAGTTTCGGAATAGAGGTGTGTGTATTTTGTTTCAAATTGGTATTAAATGTTCTATCCATTTCTAAGGCAGAATGCGACAACTATTTAAAATAACTTAACTGCGGTTAAAAAAGGCACTGAATAAAGCCAGAATATATGATAACTACAGCAGACAGAGCAGGCCTCCTGCCATGTGTGTGTTTTTGTGTCTGTTTCTCACTCCGGCGCGAGCTCGCTATGACGTCACCTATATTAAGATGAAAATGAAGAACAATATGGATTTCTCCGCATAAAATATTCACAGAGCCGCTCTATTCTCATCAATTATTAAAATGAGAGAATGATATGTCAACTGGAAAAGCTCTCTTGTAAATATGCTTATCAATTTTACTCATAGTCACTTTGGGCCACTCGTTTAATATGTTTTATCTTTGCCCAATCTTTGAATGGCTTTTTGAATGGTGTTGCGCAGTGCCGTTGTGTCTTTTACACTACAGTGAATTGTGGCGAGCGTTAATTTTCTGTGGTTATGTTATAGGGATTTGCAGGCTCGAGTCTCCGATATTTTTATGCGTCATGCGCTTTTTATTGAGACAAACATTGTTCTTATTTAACACAAGAGACCTATTTATACAGAGTTTCAACACGTTTATAGGCCTATACATTAGCTCAAAACAGTTAAATGTGAAAGATGTACGGACACATTCAAACGCCTTTGTTTTGTTTTTTTCCTCTTTTCTTCACACGAGCTTCACATATAAAATGTAGACACTTCATATATTATGTTTTATTTTTGTGCTTGTTTTACATTCGTTTATTTTCACGTCATTTTTTCCCCACAATAATAATTGATTTTTTTAAATATTAATATTTCACGTGATCAGTTATTATTCACATGATTGTATTTGTGTTTACTGGAGTGCACGTGCAATTTAAATTTCAGGGCGTGTCATTATTTATTATTATTATTTATTATTATTATTATTATTATTATTATTATTATTATTATTATTATTATTATTATTATTATTTACATGTGATCACATATTACTCACATTCTCATGTCAACTTATTCTTCTAATCAGTCTCTAATTAAATTACAACCCTATTTTTTCTGAGGTTTTTTATTTATTTATTTATTTTAAGTGTGAATTCAGTAGGACTTTCTCCCAGCAGTGTTCTCCAGCATCTCAAGTCGCATGTCCGCATTTCACAACAAGTGTCCCACTAGGGCTCGTGGTGCTGCCTGAGACCTGATATTCACCGCGCACCGCACATCTCAGGACTGGGAGGCGATGAAAGGCAACACCACGTGTTTCTGTTGTTAATTGACTCCTTGGCAGTTTGCAAGTTTATTAAAGCGCAGAAATACATAAACAGCTCAGTCAATAAAAATAGGGTTGTGTCATGAAAAAGACAAACTCAGAGCGGCGTTTATTTATTTTTTTTTTCACGAGGCATAAACGCATTTAAAATAGAATTATTATGACAGTGTGCGCGTATAGTGCAATAAACAAAACCTTGCTTATTGCTACTGCTTGCATTGTGCCTGTATATTCATACAGGAGCCTAGGAGAACAGTTCTTGTTCTTGTTGTTATAATTTTTATTTTTTTTTTCTGGTGCATTTGTGCTATAGCAGAAATGCCGCACTACAGCAAAGCCAGGACACACCAGTTTACTGATTATGAAGAAGAAAAAATTAGTGCTCAGGCAGAAACGACAATAATAATCACACTAACCCATAAATACACATGATGCAAGGCAGATAGACATTGCACGGTGCGACTGTCCGGATCTTGAGCGTACGTTTGATTGCAGTTATTTAATTTTCATTCGATATTTCACTGGAGGAAACCCTGAACGCACATCCTGGTGTGCCTTTGCCGAGCATAAACAGCGACGAATACCCACGTTGTGTTTCAATATCCCCCTCCAACACCCTGCTGCATCCATTATATGTATATTTATTAGATTGCTACAAAGGTAATATTCGCCACGGGAGAAGGCGGGCGTTGTCGCATGAAGGTGATATCGCGTCGAAGTGATTTTATTACTGTCCGCATATTCTCTGAGGTAGGATTTGATATTTTTTGATGTGCCCACGTTAAATTCTATTACAGCGACATATCATTTAGAATTCCCTCTGCTGTCGAGCTCGTGCGCTTTCGTTTCCAGCTGACCCGTATATTTATTTGCGGCCTCTCGTGATATAAAAGCTTTTTGTTCACACCTGACACTGTAATGAGAAAAAAAATAAATAAATAAAGGAAACGGTTGCTTGTGAAACACCTTTTCTATTTTAATTCAGATTACACCTTGGTATTTCTGTGAATCCGACCATCGCATCAAATGAAGATATGTTTACAGCTTTCTTCTTAAATTCTATACCGCAGCGTTTACGCTATTTTTGTTCCTAATTCATTATCATTTCAGTACAAAGCCAATTATTATTATTATTATTAGTATTATTTATTTATTTATTTAATTTATTTTTTATTTTTTTGCTAGCATGCTGTAATTTAATTGATAGTAATTATACTAACGCTGTAATTTCACTATCATTCCTGGTTCAGTGTAATAAGTCATTAAGCTCTTATCAAATTGATTATGTCGCGACCTTGACAGGCTGTCAGTCAGACTCAGCGCTGTAATTAAAAGCAATCAGGTTTCATTATGTGCAGAATTGATGTGACTGAGCTTCTGATCACATAACAAGCCTGGTCACTTACCTTTCCCACTAAGTGAGCTAATGGAAGCAATCGGCGGGCGAGATGCGCAGACTCAGGTTCATGTGTTTAAAATTTAAAAGAATTCTATAATCTGACTGAAATTTTTGTTTCCAATGTTTGATACCTAAAAGTATTTCAACTGTAAGAACTTAAAGGTCAGACGCAAAACCTAAACCTGACTTAATTTCTTTTTATAACTAAGATAGATCCAGTGTCAGCTCTTGTATCATTCTTTCCAGCATGGCCAGTGTGAATAATGTGAAAGGTCTTTGGGAGTTCCTGTCTGCCTGCATCAGCTTGTGCAAAGAAACTTCTGTTACACATGAACGTGTCTGAATGTAGAAGATCATTTTGGTGAACATACTTTATAGAAGCTTTGTATTAATCCTACACTGGTTCATATGTCACACTGTTAGCAGAAAACCAGTAAAGTTCCTAGTATCCTCACATCACATTTTCCCCTTGTGCTACAACTGTGAATGTCAGTTCTTGGCTGTGGCTAAACTTAAACTTGCCAAATTTGTAACATTGTGTATTCATAGACCATGGCCAAAAAAAAAAAAAAAAAAAAAAAAAAAAAAAAAAAACATTAAATATTTCAATATTTTCTCAAATAGTTTCCTTATTAGCCACTCCAGTGTTAACATGAGAATGCTTTTGGGAAACTCAGTCATTAACCAGTAGGCTGTCTAAATGCTGAATTTCAGAGCAATTATACAGTACATCTGACATTTTTAGGTTAAATTACAAAGCTACTGCACTCTCACCACACCCCCATTGCGGATGTTTTGCACCATTAACACACGTCAAGGGTTCTTTAAGGGTTCATTTCATAATTAAGGGTTACCCTCCTAGAAAGTGTTCTTCTTGGGAGCACTCTGTGATAGAGAAACACTGCTGTAAGGTTCTTTAAGTGTGTTTTTGTTTTTTTTTTTCAATTCCTTTAGGATGCCATGCTTGAACACAAACAATAGATATAGAATAGAAAATATTTACACTCTAATCAAGGTCAGTACAGTTTTGGTTAATAATTGATGATGACACTTTATGAAATTATGCACTACTTCAGGTTTTCTAGCACAATAAATATATCAGTGGCTTTTTCCAGGCTTTTTTAAAGGCTTTTCTGGCTTTCGATGCAGGGGGTGTTAAAATTCTGAAATCTACTCGATACATTGCATATTGGATACAATCATTTATTCTGCACCACATCATTTTTTTTTTTTTTTAGCTTGATCCAACATTATTTATTTATTTATTTCCACATACTTTTTTTTGGCATGCTTTTATTCTGTAGGGCTATACGTATTGCAGTAAATATGTAGATAAAACTATTAAATATTATTTTTAAAACAGAATTAAAATATTTTTTGGAAGAGGAAACATTAACTTTGCCTGTCTTTTTTCTGAGCATGAAGCATGAGCATCACACACACACACACACACACACACACACACACACACACACACACACACACACACACACACACACACACACACACACACAAACACCAACCATACACAGAGAGAGAGAGAGAGAGAGAGAGAGAGAAGCATTAAGTGTGAACAAGACACTAGGTTTAAATGTAGCCAAGCTCATATCAGTTACTTGCTGCTGTCAGTGAGCAGGCCCGGGTTTGTGTACATGCTTCACCCCTTAACACAGTGCACTGTTGATAAACCTGAACAGGCTGTTGATAAGCACTCAGAAGGCCTTGCTGTGCCTGGGGCTGTCCTCACGTCTCTACAGGGCTACATGGCCTGAGAGCCTCATCTGAAGGAAACTCAGCCAGCGTCTTCCCCCTTGGTCAAGTTAGCAAAGCAATATAACTTTAGTTCACATATGTCAAACTGTGTTGTGTGTCCAGGTGAATGCTCTGCTTTACCATAGAATTATCCACTGTAAAACAGACCCCTGGAGCAAGCAACAGGGCATACAAAGTGTCTGAACCTCCAGGTGATCTGGTCTCATGTACAAATGCAAACAGCTAAGGTATGTAGTTAATGTTAGTGTTAGTATTTAGACTTTTCCATATGACGTAAAGACCTATGCACAAATTTCTCATGAAGGAGGGGAACAAATATTACAAACAGTGCCAGACATTTGTAGCCAAGTGATCAAACCATGCATATTAAGTATATAAGTAGATAAATATTATACTAAATACAGATAAAGATATTATAGATAAAGTGTACTAAAAAGACGTAGACCTGTTTACACTCTCAAAAATGGAACGTACATTTTCTTGCTGCTGGGGTGGTACCTTCAGAGGTACACCATTTGTACCTTTAGTATTTATTTATTTATTACACAGAAAGGTGCATAAGGTGTACATTTTAAAACTTTACTCTAAAAGGTAATACATTAAAATTTTTTTTAAAGGTACACATGTGCAGGTGAAAGATACAAATGAAAGGTATAAACGATGAAGGTATTACACCAGGGACCAGGAAAGGTACTCATATGTGTACTAAAAAAGAAATAGCTTTTTATATGAAGAATTTTATTTATCTATCTATTTACAGATGTATTTATTCATTTATTTATGTATTTATTGATTTGTTGGTTACATACATACATACATACATGCATGCTTTATTAATTAACAAGCAGTTTACTGGTTGCTCTCTGATGTTTTTATCTACGTCTCTGTTTTTTTTTTTTTTTTTGCACTGCACATCTTTGGTGTTTTTATGCAAATCTCTGGTGTCTTTTAAAACTGCACATCTCTAATATTATTTATGCAAATCTCTGGTGTCTTTTAAAACTGCACATCTCTGGTGTTTTTATGCAAATCTCTAATTTTTTAACACTGCACATCTCTGATGTTTTAAACCCTGCACATCTGTGAGGTTTCAACACTGCACATCTGTGCTGTTCATGTTTTACAGCTGCTCTCTCACCGTTCTCGGTAACGCGGCGGATCGGTCACCCGTACCAGAACCGCACGCCGCCCAAGCGGAAAAAGCCGCGCACGTCGTTTAGTCGCGTGCAGATCTGCGAGCTGGAGAAGCGCTTTCACCGCCAGAAGTATTTGGCCTCCGCGGAGCGCGCGACACTCGCTAAAGCGCTCAAGATGACGGACGCGCAGGTCAAGACCTGGTTCCAGAACCGCAGAACCAAATGGAGGTGTGTAACTTTCATTTCATTTCATTCATTCAACGCAACTCTTCCAGGACAAATAGGCAATAGTGTCTAATATTCAGCACAGTTTCTACAGAATAAATGAATGAACGAATTAACAAGTAAACTAAGTGTTAAGAAATTTAATGACATGATTCAAGTGAATGGAATGCATAAAAATCTATTACTACAAACACTACTAGTAAACAGTTTACCAAAGACCAATCACCCTGTTTTTATCTCTCTAATAATGGTTAGTCCTAATATATATGAAACAAATACCTCTTTTCTATATTCAAACCATAATACATGATAAATTATCGGTAAATTATAAATCTAAAAGTTATAAACATGTTGATATTAGACAAACAAATAGACAGAGCCCTAGACCTGACTATTTATGTAAATGAAACTGCAACTTTGTTTTGTTACAGCCAAATATCTGCATGTGTCCCACTATGAGGTTACATGAGGAAGTGCTGACCTAAACATGTGCAATGAAGTGGATGTAGGGGGAAAAAAACACTTTCAAGATTCACAAAGTGCAGCTTTAAAATTTAATTTGACATATGAGAAAAGTGCTGCGGGATACAAATGTAGCCTATGTAATGAGAACAATAAAGAACCACGGATTTTAGATTTAAATAATTTGTTAGAATTTGGGCTTGATCAGACTGATCCCCTGTTGGCAGTAAATGTTTGTGTTTCTTTAGCACCAAGCCAGACAGCTCTCTTGCCAAGAGTGAGATTCATTGAAAATGGCATTTTGTGTATCGTGGTAAAACAACACTTTGGTTTTGCTTAGCTCTGCTAAATGTTTTCCCTTCATTTTCTTTGGACACCAATTTCCTTGACCAAGCAGAAGTGCTGCAGCTCTTAAAAGCTTACGTTCAAACTTGCTTTCTAGTGCATTATGGAGCCCATAGGTCTGAATAATTGAGTGCATGTCCATCCTTTCGCTTTAATCCAATCAACCTGTTGCTGTTGGCTCTTTTAGGACAAATGAGTGTGCAATCTAATTAAGGCCAGGCTGACTTACCTTGGTTTTTTTTTATCAACGAGCTACAGTGGGCAGGCGAGCTGCTGCTGAAGCTGATGCATTTATAATGAAGCTGAGTCATGGCCTTTAAAGAATTAAAATAGATTAAAGCCATTTTGATGTGTCAACTCAATAATATATCCTTCTCTATTTCATTTAGACGTTAGTGGGATCAGTTGTTGGCTACTTAGGTGAAATTAGTAGGCCATATAATATGAATTTATCTTACATATAGGGAAACGTGATAACTTCTTTTCACCTTACAAGGTATTCGCTATATTACTGTAAAATACTTTTTCATTCAGATATGTGGGTATACTGTATATCTGTATATACTGTATATCTGTATATACTGTATATAAATGTTTATGTCTATATAAACATTTTAGATTCCCAAACATTAGTTTTCTAGCACAACATTAAATGTTACAGAAAAATGTTTGTATGCCATTAAAGAAAGCAGCATATTACGTAAGAGACACTTTTCAGACAAAAAACACAATGAAGGCTGCTGGGTTTTTCTGCAAAAATAAGAAGCAAGTGCAAAAGTCAAAGTCAGAAGAACTGTGTCTGGTTCTGCAAGACGCTCAATAAAACTTACCAGCTAATTTCCTTATAAAACTGCACAAATTGTACCAGAGACTACTATTTTTATTTAAATTTTTATTTTTTTTTGTCACACCAAATATTGACTTTCTTTCATTTACTACTGTTTACTGCTCTTTACGTTTTTTTTTTTTTTTTTTACTGTAGAAACATTTAATTTCATTATTTTGAAGGCATCTTTTGTCTACAGAATTTCTTTGCATGTGCCTAAAACTTTGATATATACTATAGAAATATCTTATATTAAATACATGATTTGTTTTATGCTATTATATGTACTAATATAAAATAATGATATTGTTTTTTACTTGAAATTTAAAAAAGGGTTAAAGATATAAAGCTAGAAATATTATTTTGTTATAGTTTCAAATCTAAAATGAGCTTTTATCAGATTACAAGACTGCCTATTCTATATACTGTACTGTATATTTATAACTAAACTCCATCTCATTTCTGCTTTTCAAACTGGCCTACTTTGCTGCTGAAATAATCAAAAGATAAAGGTTCATTAGATGTAATTGTTCTCTTGCATGATCAGATATCTAACCTTAAAATGAAGCTATATTTATTAGTTTTGTCCTATCTGGATAAGCAATGTATTTGTGTAGTGTACTGCCATCAAATTCACTACAACAGTTGCTTAATGGAAGCTGCATGGATATTATAGCATTTTAGGTCAGCATTTCCTTTGGAAGCATCTCCCAGCAGGCAGTTTCTAAATTATTAACAGTATATGAGGAGTGCTTATCTTGGGCTAGACCCTATGCATGTCACATAGTTACCTATGTAGCATTTCTGATATTGACCACGGGCAGAAATATTTCCAATGTTCTCTTAGTCCACCAAAGTAGACACCACAGCATGTTTTCAACATGTTCACATCCTCTATGTATTTATGTATGTTTATACCATAAATATATTTCTCATAGTTTTTATTCCCACACTACAAGAAAATGATTATGTACCATGTCTCCATAACATGTACAAACAGGATCTAAAACAAGCCAGAAAAATCTACGTCAAATGAGCCATTGAAAGAGCTTTCCGCTGACACCTACTATAGACATATTCATTTCTAAAGATGGACGTTGCTAATGATAAAAACTACATTTGCACATACTTTATTAAAAATATAAATAATCAACATGATTTGTTTTTTATTCAATTTATCCATCTAACAACATATATATCTTATATAATCAATATACATACATATATCTCTGAATAATGTTGACCAGTGCAATCCTGTTCTAGTTTTAAGGCCCAACAACTTATTTTCATTACTAGCTTTTACTATTATCTATATCATTTATATCAAACTGCAACTGCACCATATTTGTATCCCTATACAAATATGTAAAAAATAAAAAAAATAAAAAAAATAAATTAATTAAAAAAATAATAAAATACTGTACATACTGCAGTATTTGTGGACTGTAACAACAAAAGTACTACAAATATTCTACTTTGTCATTCCTACCTATCTGTTGTTGGATTGGTTACACCACTGCCAATCATTATTTGTTTGTTTGTTTGTTTGTTTGTTTGTTTGTTTGTTTAACATTTATTTAACCAGTATAGTCAAATTGAGATTTAAAAAAAATCTCTTTTACTATTGAGTCTGACCAAGAACAGGACAATATCTCAGATAACATTCAAGCATAGGACCTAACAAATTACACTTAAAAACATTAGTGCAAAATAATTCAAAACAGGAGAAATCACACTGAAACCAAAGCCGCTAAATAGCTTCAAATTTGACAGTGAGAATGATTGCAGTTTCAGATGTTTCTGATGATGGGACAGACACTATATCTAGTAAGACGTCTTACTGAATTTAGATCTCACTAGTAGCAAATCAAAATGAATGTGTCTATAAGAATGCACATTATACGTAATGCTGTTTGTTTGCAACAACCCCAGGGGTCTGTGAAGTATATATATATATATATATATATATGTAAGAGAGAGAGAGAGAGAGAGAGAGAGAGAGAGAGAGAGAGAGAGAGAGAGAGAGAGAGAGAGAGAGTATAGTCTGTCAACTTGGGCCTAGTGTGTTCTGTTGTTGGAAAGTTCAGGAATAGAAATGTTCTCCAATAAATAACTAGAATATTATTGTACTTATTCGAATAATGACACTAATGTTCCAATAGGCGGATTATGTTCATAAAATAAATGTGCTGAGCTGATCCATGAAATTTATTTTTACAGTTAAAGGGGTCCCTGGCTTTAAAAAGCTTGAGAACCTACTGGTTAATGCTTATTAAGTGAATATTAAGTAGTAAGTAAATATTTAGTATTACAAACTTTTTTTTTTTTCAGATCTGTACAAATAACAAAACTTTAATGTTCAGAGATTTTCACTGTGCATACTTGCAACTTAATAAAAACATAAAAACCATGTCACCATTGCCAAATTGCCAAAAATCTGCAATACTTGAAAAATATGTTGAAACACTATATACCTAAACATAATTTTTAAACACTACACATTGTGATAGAAGTTTTATTTAAGTCTTCTCTTTGTCTCTGGTCACAGGAGACAAACGGCTGAGGAAAGAGAGGCTGAGAGGCAGCAGGCAAACCGTTTAATGCTTCAGCTCCAGCAGGAAGCTTTCCAGAAGACGCTGAGCCAACCACTCCAGCCCGACCCTCTTTGCCTCCACAACTCGTCTCTGTATGCTCTGCAGAACCTCCAGCCATGGGCCGAGGACAACAAGGTGACCTCCGTCACCTCTGTCGCTTCTGTGGTCTGACCCACACCTCCCCCATTTGTATTGGCTAATGAGAAAGGAAAGGATTTTGTAGGCAGGGTTTAATAGGATTATGGGACACAATTTAGGGGATCATTTGGGTGGATCTCAGACACACATTTGGACTGGTTTCAGGAGCCTCAGTTCTAAGCCATAAGTTAAGAATATTTATTTTGTAAATCTTTAGCAGAGATCTCACTTCATTCTGTCCTGCTCTTTGTGTTCTCTTCCAGTCATATATGGAAAGAATTGAGTGATTTAAATGCTTTATTTTATATGATGGTGTGGAATCAGCTTCCTCTTTGTAATGAGATAATACTGACTTGGAAGAATTGTGGGGGAGGTCAGTGACAAATGAGTGTGTTGCATTTCTTCATTCCCAAATGGACTGTAATGGAGGTTGAAACCCAACACACTCCTTTTTTTCTGATAAATATTGTTACTCCCACCTGAATCTGGTCATTAGTTCACCGCTTACACTCCGTTTTTACTCCTTTTCCTTCAGCTGCCCGTATAACAGAGGGCGGCATCCTGTTGTCTCTTCCAACCCAAAAGCGTGGATGAATTTCGCCCATCAAGACGGCTGTTTGTCTACGTGCCATCTGGCATCAACGAGGCCGACTCAACCACTGACTCGTTTGTTCTTGTTGTTTTGCTTTGAGCTCCGTAAGATGTATTTGTGATGCATGTTCACCGCGTCTCTTGTGTGTAGACTGGGACTGAAGACCTGGAGTTCTTCTTCACCTGAACTTTGCAAGCAACTACAGAAGTGCTCCCTGTGTATTCTTCATGATATGACATTCAAAAGTCGTTTTATATTAAACATGATTGTGACTTCTAAAAAGGCTATCATTTTGAATCACATTTTTACGGCATCTACCTCTGTCCTTTGCTTACAACTGATAATGAAAACCAACAGATAATTGAGCCGATAACTGAAGTGAACAATACACTTACTCTGTAATGTTTTCCAGTATCGCTGTCTGTAGCTAGGAGGCTTTGAGTGGGGTTGGTATAAAACCTGATATGGCAAGGTGTTTTGTTGCCCGTGACCCGTGTCCATCCAGGGCATGTGTGTGCTGGTAAACAAGTATTATCATCCAAATTTAAAAAGGAAAAGAAGAGTGAGTCAAAATAAAACAAAACATTTCCTCTTTGGATGCCACAGCACAGCGCTATCAGGGTTAATCTCACGAGGAGGGGTGCAAAGCTCCGCTATATTCTCTGCACCAAATGAGCCTTCACACTCCACACTACACATGGCTGCCTCTCCCAGGAAATGCTGAAGAAGTAAACTGATTAGAGGAGTGTGTGGTGTGCAGTTCGTGGCCCACAGCAGAGAATCCACAGCAACATAAATCACAGGCTGCTGCTTGGTTTGGAAAACAGACTATATTTAATAGAAATGTCAGTGTTATCGCTATAAAAAAAATAAAAATAAATAAATAATAATAATACAGCTTTCTGGGATAATCCTTTTCTAAACACTATTTAATCTTGATAAAAAAAAAAATTCACTCAATTAGTTCAGTCAAAATGTTTAAAGGTTAACATATGAAGGTTTGTCTGATTAAAAAACCTATTTTCAATGATCTCTTCTCTTCTTCCTGATAATCTTTGCAATGTTCAATTTTAAAGATTACTATTAGAAAACATTACAGATTACACTATTAGAAAAAAAAAAAAAAAACCCTAGATCTCTTCATGGTTCTGTGTAGAAGCCAGCGACAGAGTGTTTCTTCAAGTAAAGGGGATCCCCTCTAGAAAGCTAAGAACCCTCTTAAAGACAATACTGTAAATTATTATTATTATTATTATTATTATTATTATTATTATTATTATTAGTTTTGATACTGAACTGAACAGATTAGTGGTGGCACTGACTTAACATGTCAGCATCTTTAAATACTAAAAAAAAAGTTGAAAAAAAAAGTCTGCACGTTTTATTTTATTAATATTATTTGTAAGCATTTCAATCCATTCACACGATTGTTTCCTGTTACTTTAATGAAAACTCATTCCAAAGTCCAGGCCTTTTCACATCCTGATGTCATCCTCAGCGGTCATCTGTAGTTATGGTATAAATAAAATTAAATTAAATTAGGAAAATTAAATCTTAAAATAAGTTTAAAAAATGTTTCCTCAACCTATTAAACTGAGGTGCTATGACCTCAGCTGATATCGAGTGTTTCCAGGACATGAACCTCTTTCAAGAAAATTTTCTTACAAGAATATTCCATCCAGGATCTGGTTTCATATTTCCTTAATTTCCATCATTATGATTGAAATGTTGAACTCAGCAAAATCCCCAGTGATCACTTAACACCTACAGTGCAGCTGGATGCAGATAAACACTGGAGGCGTTAATTCACCAGTTGCAATTTTACTGTGTGTTTGGCAGTGGCGTATGTTTTATCAATGGCTTGATAAATGTATAACGAATTGAAATTGTTTATTTCGTATGCACAAATAACTATTAATTAGGACAATGTGTCTAGATTGTCAGAAAATGAAATTCAAAACTTTTACACATCAAAACGTGATTTAAAGATTTAGTACATTACCAGGTGCTGAAAGAAATGCTTTATTTAAAACAAATGCATCCAGAACCAGTCAGAGCATTGTATGCATAAACAAAAATAGATGTATGTTTTGCAGGTGATTATAGCTATGTCCTCAACTGTTTTCATGTCAGTAGTTGAACTGTAGCATGACATTATATATAAACATTATTTATATTCCATTTTAAAGTATCCCTATTGCCTAAACTCACAATGATACATAAGTTCACTTGTGCAGCTGAATGAAATGAAAAAAAAAAAAAAAAAAATACCTTAGCTTAAGCTCTGCTCCAGGTTTGCAGTCAGATTAATGTTGTCTTGCCTGGTTTAGATTCTGTCAGTAGGATACCTCTTTTACCCCTATTTCCTCCTCTAGCCCTCAACCACTTTCATCTCACTGTCTCATTGCTGCCATTGCGACGTGACTTGGATCCTTTTCCAAAAAAAAAAACAAACAAACAAAAAAAAATCCTTTTGCTGACTGTTTTCAAAACCTGGTATTGTGTTTAGCTACAGGTGTTGTGAACTTATTTTTATCTCTGAAGGTGTGCTCCCCCCCCCACAGTCTACACAATGGTCTTCACAGTTTTCCATAAAAACAGTCACCACATAAAGCAGTCTAAAGTAGACGTTTATGTTTGCAGATACTGCAAGAGTAAATCCGTCCAAACTACAGTGTCTGGCCTAGTGATGGAACGGTATTTTAAAAAATCACAGTATGATATGCATAGAATCCAGCATCACTGTTTCCCATATATTGTGATATCTAAGCATAGAATTGTCAGTACAAGCAACAAGTTATTTGGTTACGGAAAACACCACCATTTTACACAGACATTTAAAGCCATCACACAACCTCCAGGAGTACAATACTGCTGACCTTTTTAAAAAAAATTTTTTATCCATCTTGGACATCTTGACACACCTCAGAAATAATTTTGTCATTATCTGTCCCCATATACTATAATATGAAATGAATAATATAAGCATTTTAAATGATCTCATTACAGTATACTCTGCAGTATATAATCATACCTCTAATGTGACCCCTTGTGCTCGTTATAGTACATTGGTTTCATTGTTTGATTAATTGATTTCATAATGTAGAAAGGCAATTAAGGAAGAATGAAATTAAAGGCTCATCACACACTGTAAAAAAAAATTAATGACAGTAAACTGACAGTAATTTTCTGGGAGCAGAGTTGCCAAGTAGTTACTGTAATTGATGTTTTCAGCATTCTTATGGCATCATTTGTCAAAAATAATGCTACCTTATATATAACATACTGTATTATAATGCAGTTTAAAGGATTAAAATCTTTAAGTGATTAGATATTGGTAGTATATTACTATAAAATAATAATAATAATAAAAAGAAACACTGCTGCAATTTTAGTTACACTTTTGTTTTCATTATCATCGCCAAACATACATCTTAAATACATTTGACAAAGTAAGAAGTAAGTAGTCATTTAATTTCACTTCATATAAGAACAAAGATAGGATATTAATTTACACAAGAACATAAGAACATTATTTTGTATTGTATAACCAAGAAATACAATATGAAATTGCTCACATGAAAGGTTACACAATAAGAAACGAACAGTCAACAGATCTCAACCCGATTAAACACCTATGGAGTTACATGTTAGACATAGCTCTCCAACACCATCATCAAAACACCAAACACCAAGATATTAGTTTTTGGAAGAATGGTGTTAATCCATCCAGTACAGTTCCAGAGACTTGCAGAATCTATGGCAAGGCACACTGAAGTTCTGGTGACTTGTTTTGGCACAAAACCTTGCCTGTGAATTTACAGGATGGATTTGGGGGTCTGACCCTCCTAATTAATTTTCCCAAAGAAAGTAAAGACAAAGGGTTGAGGGAAGGGATGTAAATAATTGTACTGGTAAAAACTAACATATTTTTGAGGTGACACAGTAGTGCAGTGTGTAGTGTTCTTGCTTCACATCTGCAGTCCTCAATTTGATCCTGAGCTTAGGATACTGTCTATCTGGAGATTTGCATATTCTCCCTTTGTCTAGTGGGTTTCCCCTAGGCTACCCAGTTTTCTCACACCTTGCACTTTCCCCCTACATGTGAATGAGTGTCCCATCCCTGTGCTCCCAGGAAAGGCTCCGGCTCCACCGCCACCCCGAACATAATAAAGTGGTTACGGAAGATGAAGGAAGATTGAAATATGACTGTATTTTCCCAAATATGTCAGAAAGACAGATAGACACCTATTCCACACCTGCACAAATAATTGTACAGTGTTAACTGTCCAAACCTGTTCTAGTTGTTAATCGACAATTTAGTCACAATCCAGGGCACAGTTCCATACGCCAATCACACCACAAAGAACAGCTCCACGAGCCAATCACAACACAGCACACAGGTCCACGAGCCAATCACAACACAGTACACAGTTCCAACAATTTTTGAGATTTGAATCCGTATTGTTTTTTTTTCCAGACATGAATATATGTAAAGAACAAGGACTTCAGGATACCTTATAGGTTATTATTATAGCAAATTCATATATATATATATATATATATATATATATATATATATATATATATATATATATATATATATATATATATATATATATAAAATCTTTTTATCCTTCTCATCAGTATTATCCACTTGTGTCCTTTTAATGCTTCTCGTTGGTTGCAGTAATAATCAGAATCAAGTGAATTCTAGACAGAATTCAAAAGAATTAGATTTGATATATGTATGTATGTGTGAATGAATGAATGAGTGAATTAATGATTTTTTTCCTTTTTTTTCATTTAAATAATGTGAGAGTGTAGGTCAATATAAGCATGACGAAATATGACAGGTAAAAGAAAACTGTGTGCTGTGTGTCTCACTGAACCTGCACAAACGCTGCAAAAACAAGTCTTGAGTAGGTTATGCATGGCAAGCACTTGAATATAACACTACACCGGCGTGTACCTGCTCTATTCTTCACTTCATACCTGTCACTCAACTCTGCTTTAACTGCATACCATGCTAAATACCTTTACTGTGGCGAAAATAGTACGCCACTTTTATCCAGAACAGCATACCAGTGTAATAAATAGTGTCCTGCACCGACATAGATGGTAGGCTAAGGCAAAGTAATAGCTACAGCACTGTGCGAACGTCTGTGCAAAAAAAATACCACCTTATTTAAAACCAGATTTCAATATGTACAGAAGAATGAATAAAAACAATTACAAAATAGAAATATAGACGGCAAAATGAATTACACAACAAAACTCAGCGGATAATCCTTTTGTTTATTTTTGCTTTTGTTCGGTTGCTCAACGACGTGGGATTTTAGTATTACGCGGCTTTAACATTCATTTTGTTATTGCGCCATCTAGTGGACAAATACAGTACGTTACACGTTTCCGAGAAGCCATTATAAAAAGAAGACAAGGGCCCGCCACCAGGAAAGCAATTCTATTGGACGATGGCTCATCGATCTATCCTACAGTGCTCGCGGATTAGTTCGTGTAGCCGTCAATCATGAAGCAAGGCGTTACTTCCAAGTCGTTTGTGGCGCAAAAATGGCAGAGAACCTTATAGACCTAAGCAGACCCCAGATGTTTTTATTTGGTGAGTTCCTTCGATAAAATGTCCTGTTGCATAACCATTTTAGGTTGCTAAATATTCATTTTCCGCCAGCATGCAACCTGGTAAAAATATTAAGTGTGTGAGAAGTAACTTTACATGGTAAATGCTAGCTAGCAAGACAGTTAGCCTAATTTGCCTTTGTTTTTAGCCAGTCAGCTAGCCTGCAGAAACATAATGTGGAGTCTTCGTACGTCGGTTGGAAACGCGAATACATTTGCATATATTTAAAATTTTAGGGTGTTGTGCACCGTGTATGCACAAATTTTTACTGTTTGGCTAGAGAATTGCATTTTGTATTCCAGGTGTACTGACTGCTGATGTTTTTCTTGTTGCACAGGCTGTGTGCTGAAGGCTGATAAAAAAGAGCACAAGGTCGAAGTAGACGATGATGAAGTAGACCACCAGCTGTCCCTGAAAGCGGTATTTTTTCAACACGGTTGAAATTTAATATTTAGATACTTGTATGATTCATATAACTCGATCATGCCAAAGGGTCGCTGATTTGACTGCAATGCCAACAATAGAAATAACTACTTATTATACCATGGTCTGTCTGAATACTCGATTCTGATTGGCTGGAAGGTGTGTGTTCATACCGTAGAATGCACAGTCAGTTTAATCACCATTCAAAATTAATGCACTACCTATGAACAACTGTAACCATAGTAACATACATAGTGAAACTCACAGCTTCATCATTAGTAGCGATGTGGCACAGACGCAGGTAATTCAAACACGCACATGCTCTCTCTCTCTCTCTCTCTCTCTCTCTCTCTCTCTCTCTCTCTCTCTCTCTCTCTTTCTCTCATAGCTATTTATTATAACTAATCCATGGCTAGGTGCGCATTACACGATTTTAATGCACTCTACTTCAGGTTGGATGGTTCTTTTCCTCCACGTCGTGCATTAAAATCCTGTAATGCAGACCTAGCTGTGGATTATCCCTTACTTAGTATGTTCTTGACAAGCATTCAGAGGTTTTATAGGTATTTGGTTGGTTTTGTGTATATTGCAGGTTTCGAATGTTTCTCAGGTTTCCCATAATTCATATAGAGCTCTTGAGGTGGTCCTATAGATGTACCATGTTGTTTCAGTGCTTCTTTACCTCTTTTACCTATCTTCTCAGGTGTGTCTGGGAGCAGAAGCAGAGGATACATTGCATACAGTGGAGATAGAGGGAGTGACCTACGATGGCAAGACGACCAAAATCCCTCTTGCTGTGCTGAAGCCATCTGTTCTGCCTTCTGTAAGTATTTTAGCCTAATACTTTAATACTGAATCAAGTCCAGTTTATAAACTGTCTTTATTGAGCCTATTTTCTAGGTAGGCAACGTGTATTGCATGGTTACTTAAGTAATTAGTGCGTTATAGTACATGTACTACATAGTATTATAATTAGGGTAGTGTTGTGGGTTTAAAGGGACAGTAGCATGTAAAGTATGTGAGAAAGTCAAATAGTGAGCTCCTGTTCTTGTTCAAAGTAGAAATTAAAAATCAGCTCACGGATAAATTGTTTAAAAATCTGCTTATAATAAGACAGCTGCGTTGGAGATTTAGCTGCACATTTGTCTAATTCATTATGTGTTTGTAAAGACTGGTTACCAGACTATATCTGTTATTCAGTGTATTTCCAATGTTTAACCCTTTAGTGCGTAAATTATTTATATGCATATCCATATTCTTTAGATTTTCTGTCTCTCTTTTTTTTCATTACCTAAAATGGCATGATGTATGAATTTTGATTATGTCTAAATATAAAGTATTTAAAGGTAAACGAAAAAAAGGCTAAATCAGTATGCTTGACATAATATAAAATAAATACGCCTTCCCACGTCCATAATTTTTACATTCAGGTCTAAAATATGTAATGAAGACAAAAAGTATAATTTCTGAACGTTACACATTTATGGACTTTTTGCATGATGCAAAGAGGTAAAAGACACCCCCCCCCAAAAAAAAAAACCCAAAAACAAACAAAAAAACAAACTAGTTTTTAAAAATCTAAGGCGTTCAATGGAGTCTGGCACAAAACTTATTATTATTATTTTTTAAAAACTTTTTTATGTAGAAAGCTAGTAATGATTGAGAACAGTAAATAGTCTAGAGAATTACAGATGATCTCAAGTGATTTGGAGGATTTCATCATATATTTTCCTAAAATATAAAAAAAAGAGCCTTAATTGACTTTCCATGAGTGTGGACACAATGCATGAAATGGTTAACAAATGTTTAATCGTCAGCACTGATCAGTATTTTTCTACTATGGTTGAGCTTCTACACAAAAACATAATTTCTGTTACTGTAAAGCCATGCTTTTTTAACATGTTGAAAGAATGCCTCGTTAAAAGGTTGAGTCATGATTGACGGATCATCTGAGGGTTGGGCTGGGCAAAATCTCTCCATGACATCACCAATCATTCGTCCCCGTTCAGTATTGGCTATGGAAAACATGACTTATTCCATAATTAAAGGGAATGCTATGTCATATGTGTGTGCAGAACTCAGGATTTGTATTAAATACCACATGTTTAGATGTGCTTGATCTTGGTTGTGTAATTTCAAATTGTGTTTACAGGGTAAGATTGTATGTAACAACATGGCACTGATCTGACTAGGATACGTGAATAAACTTTTCTTGCCTATATTCCAGGTTATTGTGTGTCCTAGATATTTGTTTCTGCCACAGCGCTGTTGAATTCTTGAATCCGATTGGTCAGAAGGTGTTAGTTAATTTTCTATAACAGCATGGCTTGGACATAGTGCTTGCTGTAATTCAAATAATGGTTTTATATTAATGCACTTGTTCTAATATGTTATTGTTTCTATAGTAAGAACTCATTCACAGGGACTTAGGGTGGACATTCCACATCATCTAAGGCTAATAATAAACAGATGAAAATAATAATAATAATTATTATTTAACATATATATATATATATATATATATATATATATATATATATATATATATATATATATATATATATATATATATATATATAATCTATACAATTGAATATATGAATATATATGTATGTTCTGTAAGGAGATGTTTATTTAACATTTATAGAAGGAGTCTCGGGGTGTCAATGCTTTGTCAGCTTGTGACATTGCGCGCAATATGCCATTGTCCTATCCTGCGCCGTGACTATCATTACAGCGGAAAAATACTGGCTTGTATAGTGAAATAGCCCTGATAAACAACACGTTGGTTAATTTTCATAATTTAAACCCCCTGTTCATGTTTTGCGAATGAGAATTTCACAGGTTTATCTGTTTGGCAAGCACAGACAAGAATCTGAGAAACTTTTTTTGCTCTGCTCCAAAGTCAGACAGGCTCTTAAGGTTCATAGAGAACTACAACACAGACAAAAAGAAAACACATTATGAAATACAACATAATTTATTTTTGTTTATCTTAAAGCTTTAGACACCACGCTTCCCCAAAGACATTTAAATCAGCCAAAATGATAACCATCGCGACAGTTGGAATCTGTTGACAATTCCTGATACTGCTGTCAATCGTCCCAAGCCTAGTGGTTTCTTAGTAACATGATATAACGGGCAGGTTGATGAGGCAGGATGCAAGTGCGTAAAAATCTGTATGCTGTGTATTAGGCCAAATCTAATAATTGTAGTCATAGACCATGGCATAGATCAAGTCACATCATACAGGCAGGGTTATCACAAGAATATCCATAATCCTAATCGGGAACACAGAAACAGAAGGCAAAACCAGGAGGTCAAACTCAGAACACCAAAACCAAGGAACACAGTAAAAACGGAGAAACAAGAATCAGAAACTCACTTTAACATGGATGACACTTCTCACAGAAACAGACATAGGAGGGTATAAGGCCGCAGTCATGCCATGTCAGAATTACTATAATTATTAGATGACAACCTGGACGTTCTACTCTGAGCTCTTCACATCCTCAGACTCGGAATTAAATGAATCCGTGTGGGATGATGACGTTGATAACTGCAAAAATACATTAAACTGTATTTTATGTCTTTCGTTTATTTTCAGATTAATCTTGCATTATTAAGACATTAAATAACAGTTAATTATACGAATTATTGCACAGGAATATTATGAGATAACCACTTAATTACATTTTACTACCGAAGCCGCCACCATTTTGAGTGTTTCTGCGGAGTCGGAGCTCTCAGAAAATTCCTAGTTTACAAGTTGTAATGATGATTTCTACAAGGACACGAACGCTTTTTTACAAGTCGGAGTCTCGTAATTATGGTAATTGTGACATGGCGTGAACGCAGCTTTCGAACACAAACTAATCAAAGGTGAACAGAAAACAGGTGAGAACAATCAGTTTCTAAACCAATAACAGGACAGCGGTGGAAACAAAACACAAATCGAAACACACATGACATAGTAAACAAAGAGGCACATAGTGACTAAAAAGAAAACAACAGTATGCAGAAATGAGACACGTGACAAGCTTCATCTTTTTTGTCTTATTAACTTCATGAGACAGAAAAATGAGAGGCTAGTGATGGAATGACTGTTTGTAGCTGCTCTAATGTAAGTGATAACAGGAAGTAATTCTCCTGGACGTTCCACAATATTAAACATAACTATACATGGTTAAAAAGTGTGTTGTTCATTAATAAATTAAATACTGTAACCCATGACAAATTGCTGTGGTATAAGAGGAATAGAACATTTTGAAACATGTTGTTATTGGAAAATAGTAAATTTCAGGGTGGTAAAAGTAATGTCACTTCATGTCGGCCCATGTTACACCACCCCATCGTTGATTATTTTCCAATAACACCACTCCCTGTCTTCTTTTATTCCTCTGAAGTGAGAACACACACTTGTCTCTTACAAACTTTAAATGTCAAATAAAATTAAAACATGTGCTTTTAATGAACCTAAATTACAGGCTACTGTCCAGCACTTACTCAGGAAGTGGTTGACACTATGGGATGATTTTGGATAATAGCATTCTTTGTCTTGCTATGTAATGTAATTACACAGCTGTCATGTAAACATTAACCCGAACACTCTTGCATGCCATTAGCTGTTTACGTTCAGTTGCTATGACACATCCTACCTTTACCTGGAATGTTCATTCAGAATCTTTGGCTGCGTTTTGAGATTCCAGAATTGCTCAAGAATGTTTTGAAGAAGAGTTTGTTTAACTGTAGGTCCATTTGAGAAGTACTGGTACGTAATGTTCAGAATGTCTCACAGCTTTGGAACTCAACAGGTTTGTGAAAATGAAGACTAAACATGAAGGATGTGGGTCCTTTCACTGTCAGGCACTACTGAATTCACTACTGAAAAAACCTATTCCAATTTGTAATTTATATGGTTAGTTGCGCTGTAGTGGTTTCCAGAACGTATCCTGGTTAACATGTACCTTGGCTCATCTCTGTAGTAAAAGGTCAGGATGTATTCCAAAGCCTAAACTGTCTAACCTTGTGCAAGCCCTTGCTTGTACATCAACTGAAACAACTGTCAGTATATAAATGATGCATGTAATAGTATTGTCTCCTAAAACTTCAGCTTGAACCAATAACACAGATGTAATAACATGGTAATAACACTGAGATAATGAAATGGTAATAATCCCCTTTTCTATGTGTGTTTTTTTTTTTTTTTTTTTTAGCTAAGTTTAGGGGGTTTTGAAATCACTCCCCCATTCACGTTCCGTTTGCAGTCCGGAGCCGGCCCAGTCTACATCAGTGGGCAACATTTTGTCAGTAAGTTGCTCTTTTCTGATATTTCCTATTATTCTTTATTCACCATTCTTCATTCCTCATTAAACAATGATATGATGCCAATTATCTCATTTTACAGTTTTGTTTTGAATACATATCATAATACTATAATGTGCATCATGTACTCTTTCTTTGGTGGTTTAGGCATGAAGGAGTCTGATGATGAGGAAGAAGAGGAAGAAGAAGAGAATAACACATCACCTGTAAAGAGACCATCCAACATGGCCACTGGAAAAGTGCCACTGGTAAGCAAATATTTTAAATATCATTGACCTTAAATAGTTTCTGGAAGATTCATGAGATCCAGATTTGGCAACCAGATTTTATTTAAAACCTTTGACTAGCAGTGTACAAATAGATTTTATTTAAACGTTCTATATTTCATCATTTTATGTTTAATTTGTATGATTTTAAGTACTCCAAACTCTAACCAAAGTATAACAAGAAATGTTTATTATTAGATGTTTAGTGAATTTAGAAATGTTACAAATGACTTGAACTTTATCTGATTATTCTAGATCTAATTTAATCTGGAAAAAAGTCAAAATTTTGGTCGATTTGTGATCTCAAAATGCTAACATCTTCTGCAAGCCATCAACTGTGATTCTCGGAGAAATTGTTGCCTCTCTAATCACCCTTGTTATTGTGTGTGTGGGCAAAAGACACTTCCTTCCTCTTCCAGGCAGGCTCAGTACAGCTCTGTTTGTTTTAAAATTCTTAATTATTGCCAGTGGATATGGGCATTTTCAGATGTTGCTATTTTTATAGCTATTATAGCTATTAATAGCTCTGATTTTTTTTCTCTCTCTTTGTTTGTGTGTTCCTAATCTTACCCATGTTGATGAATGACCAAGTGAATTTGGCTGTTTTGTCACCTCATAATTATACCCCAGTGAAACTTGAACTTAGAAAATATAAAATAAATGTGAACATACTTCAGTTGAATTTTGTTCATAGGAATTTCAATGGCTGCAAATAATTGTGACACATGTGGTGGTGTAGCTGACTGCAGAAATAAAGAATTTTTTTTGTTGTTGAAAGAAATAAAGAATGCAATTTTTGATCCAAGCACACAAGGACAACAAGAATGATCAAAAAATATTACATACTGTCCTGAGGTTAAGGATTCAGTATGTTGATTCATGTATACATTCTGTTTCATTCTGGTTACTTTGATCTTTTTGCAGAAGAAGCTCAAAATGGATTCGGATGATGATGATGAAGATGAGGATGATGATAGTGAAGACGAAGAGGATGATGATAGCGATGAGTGAGAAATTGTTCTTTAATGAATTGAGTTGTGTATTTAAGATTTTACATGTTGAATAAACAGAAGAGACTGCGAGTTCTACAGCCATTATAATGTTGTACAAAGTTTCATGTTTTGTGAATATTTACAGTTAGGCCTTTTAGCTGTAATTTGAGGGTGAACGGTGTAGGAATTATAGCAATTTTATTTGGTTATATTACTTTTGGTCCCTTTTTAAGGAGCCAAAAGTAATTGGACAATTGGGTACTCAGCTGTTCGTTGGCTAGGTGTGTGTTCTTCCAACATTATTTCACTTACAAATGAAAAGATGCAAGGTGTAGAGTTGATATCAAGTGTGGCACTTGCATTTGGAATATGTTGCTGCTAACTCTCAATATGAAGTCCAAAGAGCTGTCACTGCCAGTGAAGCAAGCCATCATTAGGCTGAAATATCAACACAAACCCATCAGAGAGATAGCAAAAACATTAGGTGTGGCCAAATCGACTATTTGGTACATTCTTAAAGAGAAAGAATGCACTGGTGAGCTCAGGAACACCAAAAGGCCCACAGAACCATGGAAAACAACTGTGAGAGACAGATTAATTTCCCTGGTGAAGAAAAACCCCTTTACAAAGTTTGCCTGATCAAGAACACCCTTTGGGAGGTAGATGTATCTGTGTCAGAGTCACCAGTCAAGAGAGGACTTCACCAGAGTAAATTCAGTGGGTTTACCACAGGATATAAACGATTGGTGAGCCTCGAAACCAGTAAGACAAGATTAGAGTTTGCCAAAAATTTCTAAAAAAAAAAACAAAAACGCCTGTACAGTTCTGGAACAACATCCTCTGGACAGATGAAACAAAGATTGACTTGTACTTGAATGATAGGAAGAGAAGAGTATGGAAAGTAACTGCTCATTAACCAAAGCATACCTACACTTCTTATGGTGTGGGCATGTATGCCTGCCAGTGGAACTGGTTCCTTTCTATTTATTGATGATGTGAATGCTGACAAAAGCAGCAGGATAAATTCTGAAGTGTTTAGGGCTATAATAGCTGCTCAAATTTAGCCAAATGCTTCAAACTTATTGGACAGCACTTTGCAGTACATATGGACAATGACCCGAAGCATACGACAAAAGCAGCCCAAGACTTTTTTTTACGGCAAAGAAGTGGAATGCGCTGCAATGCCCAATTGAATCCAATTGAGTATGCATTTGACTTGCTAAAGGCAAAACGGATAGCAAAACACCCCAAGAACCATCAGGAACTGAAGGCAGCTGCAGTAACGGTCTGACAAACCATCACCAGGGAAGAAACTCAGTATCTGGTGATGCCTACAGGTTAAAAAAAAAGTGCTTAATTCTTACACCGTTCATCTGGTTTGGATGTACATACTCTAAAGTTAAAGCTGAAAGTCTGCACTTTGACCCCATATCAGTCTGTACAGGATTTCACAGAGTTTGTTTGTGTTTGTTGTGGCCAAAAACTCAGATTTTGCTGCAGCTTTTTTCAAAATTTACGATGCAACTTGCAACTTGCAAGCAACTTGAATTGGCGAAATTGCAATTGCACAAAATTGTTTTGCACGGCCTTGTGCAAACAGTGATGTTTGTTGGTAAATGGGACCTTTTAGCTGTACTCATGTTCGACGCACGTGAATCGAAGGGGGCTTTGACTGAATGCGCATAGTGATGACGTCACATGACGCATCTTAGCCCAAATCTGCAGAAAATATGCGGTAATTTTGAAAAATTGCAAGCTCCTCCGAATATCGCGGAGTTTGCTTGAATTTGCATTAATTTCAGCGATCGCAAAATCGTGAAATCCTGGAGGGACTGCCATATTATGTATGTAACTTCAACCCCAGTATACTGTGATAGACAGCTAGACAGTTAATAATAACTTTGTGAATGCCCAAATATTTATGGACCTGTCTGTATGTCTATATAAAGATATCTAATAAATTGCATAAATATTTGCAAATTGAAATCTGAATTGCTTGTATATTTTAGACATGAAGATGAAAAGCCAGTTGCACCAAGCCCCATCAAACCTTCATTGAAAGTAAGTATTTTAAATCAGTTGAATTTTAGTTACAGAAATTCGATGTAGATTTAGATCCTTAATGATCAAGTCAGGGGTGACAGTAGAAAGAAAAATATCAGACGTCATGGGGAAGATACCATCCCAGTTTATCATAATTCTCTATGCCCATAAACGCACCAGATAGATTTAACAAAATAACTTTTTACATAAAAGCAAAGATATTTAAGCAATATACAGTCATGTGAAAAAATAAGTACACCCCATGGAAATTGTTGCCTTTTTTGACATATTTGGACAAGCAAACATTTAAAACATCTTTGAAACAGTGCCTATTAATGAAGTTGATATACTTGAACAAAACCACAAGGAAAATTTGCTTTTTCAATAATTTATTCAACAGAAATATCAATAGATGCAATATTCTTCTGTGGAAAAAGTAAGTACACCCTTGGCCTCAGAAACTGGTATTGCCCCCTTTAGCAGAAATAACTTCTTGTAGGTGTTTTGCATAATTGTCCACAAGGCTTGCTGGAATTTTAGACCACTCTTCCATGTAATATTCTTTCAGTTGCAAGATGGTTGAGGGTTTTCTTGGATGTACTGCCCGTTTCAAATCCCCCCCACAACATTTCAATGGGATTCAAATCCAGGCTTTGACTAGGCCATTTCATTTCATTTCAGCCACTTCTTTTTGAGCCATTCCTTGGTGGATTTGCTAGTGTGCTTAGCATCATTATCCTGTTGAAAGGTCCACTTTCAGTTCAACTTCAACTTTTGGACAGATGGCCTCACATTATCTTTGAGCACTTTTTAATATGATGCAGAATTCATAGCTGAATCAATGAATGCAAGCTGTCCAGTCCCTGAGGCAGCAAAACAATCCCAAACCATAACATTTCCACCACCATGGTTTACAATTGAAGCCTGAAAACCTGTCTTTGGTCTGCGCCAAACAAGTCTGCTGTTACTGTGGCCAAACAACTCTATCTTTGATTCGTCTGTCCAGAGCACATTATTCCAAAAGGCCTGGTCTTTGCCTGCATGCTCATTGGCAAACTGTTGTCTTGCTTTAATGTTCTTTTTAGGCAGCAAATGCTTCCTGGCATGCCTCCCATGCAGGTCAAATGTGTGCAATCTCTTTCTGATTGTAGAAGCATGCACTTTGACAACAACAGTTACAGGACTTAGTAGCAGATCCTGTGATGAGATTTTAGGGTTCATGGAGACTTCTTTTTGCATCAGACGGTCTGCTCTTGGGCTGAATTTGCTGGGACGGGCAGTCCTGGACAAATTGGCAGTTGTTTGAAATCTGTTCCATTTGTAGATTATTTTCCTTACAGTGGAATGATGTATTTCAAATAATTTGGAGATCTTTTTAAATCCTTTGCCAGACTCAACTGCACAACTTTTTTTCTGAAGGCCTTACAGAACTCTTTAGATCTTGGCATGATGACACCACACACCTCAATAGCAAAGGAAACATCAGACACTAGATATGAGAGGGGTATAAATAAGACAGGTTTCACCTGCACTCCCTAAGCAGGCTCTAATCACTGGCACCCAATCCTGAACACCTGATTCTAATTTTATGATTTTGAAGGTGTGATAAATGTAGGGGTGTACTTACTTTTTCCATGTGACTGATCTGTTTTTTGTTAATTTAAATTGTGAAAATAACTACAAAATGTTAATTTTATTTGCCATTTGATAGAGTGTATCAACTTTATTAATAGGCACCGTTTCAAAGACGATCAAAAGGGTAGGGGTGTGTGGTTTCTTCCTTCAGTCTCCTCTTCAGGAGGTGAAATGCGTGCTCAATTGGGTTAAGGTCTGGTGACTTCTGAATTCATTCTTCTGCTACCATCATGAGTTACATCATAAATAAAGATTAGAATTCCAGAAGTAGCCATGCAAGCCCAAGCCATGACACTACCTCCACCACGCTTGACCGATGAGCTCATATGTTCTGGATCATGAGAAGATCTTTTTTTTTCTCCACATTTGGCCTTTCCATTACAATTGGTAGAGGATAATCTTAGTTCCATAACTTTTGTGGTTCATCTCTGTATTTCTTTGTGAATTCCAATCTGAGACCTGCACTTCCTATTCTTACTACTGATAAGTGGTTTGCATCTTGTGGTATGGAATCTATATCTCTGCTCTTGAAGTCTTCTTCAAATGGTGGATTGTGATACCTTGACCCCTGCCCTGTGGAGGTTGTTGGTGACAACTGACTGTAGTTTTTGGGTTTTTCTTCACAGCTCTCACAATGGTTCTGTCATGAATTGTTGTTTTCCTTGGCTGACCTGTTCCATGTGCAGTTGTTGGTACACCAGTGGTATCGTTCTTTTTCAGGACATTCCAAATTGTTGTATTGGCTATGTCCAATGCTTGTGCAATGGCTCTGATTGATTTTTCCTCTCTTATCAGCTTCGAAATGGCTTGCTTTTTCCCCCATAGACAGCTCTCTGGTCTTCATGTTGGTTTATTCTTTTTAACAACAAATGCAATCTTCACAGGCGAAACCCATGGCTCAAACCAATGAATCTAACAGGGCACACCTGTGCAGCAAGAAACACATATCAGTCATATGTTCCAATATTTTTGTGTGGGTTCAAACAAAAGGTGCCATGTTCTAAGTTGTTTAGAACATCAGAACGTAAATATCAGGAAATGAAAGCTGAAATTCTGAAAATCTGTCATATCATAGTCATCTTTTGATCTCAAAACCAAATGTCTTTAGTCTATAACGCATCCAAAGAATTGGCCTTGCTGTTCCAATACTTTCAGAGGGGACTGTATCAATGTCTATAGTTCTGTCTTTGAAACAAAAAAAGTACTGTGAGTGTTAAGCGTGGCCAGCAGGTGCCAGTGCCTGCCTTAGAGCAGAGAGAAGAGAAGGGAGATAAAGATCAGCAGAGAAAGAAACAACCTCTGTCTCTGAAATTCTTCCTTCACTCATTTACTATTAACAGAGACACTGGACTGACAACATTTACTAGTGGGTCCTTCAGAAACACATAATTGTCACCTGCCATTATTACATCAACAATTGGGGTGTTACAACTTACCTAGCAAACTGAAATCATAAAAATATAGAAATGTTAAGTGATGTTCCATAATAAATATTAATTAACAAGTACCTGTTAAAAATGTTTATTTTTAATTAATTATTTATTTTATTTTTTACACATTTAAATTTTTGACACATTATACATTTGTATATATATATATGGAATTGGCTGCATTGGGATTCATCCAGACAAGTGAATTTTGAACTAAAATAAGTTGCTATGCATTGTGGTATTTGTTGCATCAGTTGTACAAAAAATTGCACTATCCAGGGAATATATTTTGTCCCCTGAGAATTTGGAGAATGCTACAAAATGGCTACACCCAAAAGAGTGCACATTAAGGTAAATGGGGAACGAATTCACACACAGCAAATTATTCCTTTCTACCATTTTAAAACATGCCGGTAACAAACTCATTCTTCATGTTCCTTTGAGACAAAACGTTTTATCATATTATGTCATGCATTACAATTTCTTGTATATTAAATATGAGATGAAAAAGTTTCAATTAGTCCAAGTCAAGCTTACAACCTTTTCGACAGTCATCGGAGGCATGTGTTTAGTAGTGATGAACACTTTTGATCTAGCCCCTGGACCCATCTGTTTTTTGAGCTGTAAGCATACTGTTTGGAGCATAACAACTGGAGTCCTCTGTAATCTGGCTAAGTGCCTACTGGTCAGCCAGACACACGCAGCAGGTATCTGAACTAAATACTGTAAGAGGCCAAGTCACCCAGCACGGCATGACATTACTCAACACCCTTTTTTTTTTCTTTCCGATCTCTCATTTCTTGCTCTTTCCATCCCCTCTTCCGTCTTGTCACTAAGTTAAGTCTTTCCTTCAGCACCTGGCTTTTGTGTTTGGCATGTCTGGAAGTGGGTTTGTACTGGGTGTGTGTGTGTGTGTGTGTGTGTGTGTGTGTGTGCCTTGTATGAGTGAATTAGCATGTGTGTGGGAGGCATGGTGTGTGAGCGAGAAAATGGGGTAAAGGAGATATATGTTTAGTAATGTCTGAGAAATAGTTTTTGTGTGTGTGTGTGTGTGTGTGTGTGAGGAGATCAAAGACTTAGAGTGCATACCTGCTTTGTGAGTGCTGATTCCTTCCCTAAAGGGGGGTTAGGGTGGGGGGGTGTAGGGTTGACAGCTGAACACTGCTTTCACATACTCATTTAACTCTAAGTCTTTCTCTCATTTCTTGCTGCCCTCTCATTCCTTTATCCCTCTCCCTCTCTCTCTTTCTGTCTCACTTTTGGTCTAACTCGAGCTCTCATTTCTGACTTTTTTCGTGCATGTTCACTTGCCTTTCTCTGATAACCCTCCAACTCCTGACATGTAACTCCTCACCTTTCTCTTTCTCTTTTTCTCTCTGTCTTTGTGTTTGCATCTTTCTCCCCCTCTCCCACCGTAGAGTTGAGGAGTGACAGTGTGGTGTAAGCCCTCCAGGCCATGACTCGACAGGCAACACACTTCACAAATTGCAGAGCACTTTTATCACTCCTTACTGACAACTTCCCTGAAAAAAGATCATAAAAGAGTATTCAATTACACAGATAAAGAATGAGTCAATCAGGAACCTCAGGGTCTTTGTCACAATGCACTGTTCGACATTATAGACAGCTAGGCTGACACTTGGAGGGATTCTTTGTTTCTGACACATGTTCTTTTGTTTAAGCCCAGGATAGAAGGATTTTGATGTGCTGTCTTTCTGCCCAGGCCCCAGAGAAAAAGAAGAGTGCAGACAAACAGAACGGCTCACCAGGAAAAAAAGATGACAAACCAGGGAAGCCTCAGAGCCAGGTAGGTTTCCCATAATGCGTTAACTAAGGCTTTACTTCTTTAGACTGAGATTAATTAATCAGGTGTACATTAAAGTGACGATTAATGCTTCCAACTATTGGAATGAATTTTCCAAATTGAACATCTTTGCGTTCAAACTTTAGCCAATGTATCTCGTCTAGGTGATATATATTAATTTTTCAAATGTGAGTGCTTCTTTTGCTAGAAAATAGCTTTAAAGGCTACAGTCACACAATCTGAATAGGAAAGCTGAAACCTTGCTCTTTGTTGAGACAAGCCAAGATTTCATCAGTTTAAAGTAGAAAAAGTTGCACCCCAAATGTCTGTCAGGGATTAGTCTAATAAAGATAAAGAGCTCAAACCTATCGTCTTTAACATATTATTGTACAACAGAATTCAGACTTTAAACAAACACCAGAGTGGAGACGATTGCAAACATGAAACTGATTCCTCCAGGACACTGTGGTCCCAAATCCACTGAGCTATTATTGTTATTATTCTCTTTGTGATAGCAGGCTTAAAATACCTTAGCTTGTGTTTAATAATCGATGTCAAAAATGGTCTTAGCATTAAGACACAAGGGCCAGAGGTACATCTGTGAGGAGGCACAGAATGAGACTAGATGCAAATGCAAAATGAGCTCACAATGTGTTACAAAAGCAGCCCAATAGACAACAGTATTAAAACATATAGGTTACCTAAATAGTTCATGTACCAATGTTCTAAAATGATCATGTATCAGTGCACATTGTTTCATAAATAAAGAATATTCATGAGAATAAATGGGGGGAAAACAACTCTCAACGTCAGTTTAATAGTAGTCCAATTCTGCAGGAAACCTGCACCTGGTAACATTCTGAATAACACGCATGGCTCTAATTCATGCCTGGCTTTGAGAAGCAGACAATATCATGCGCAAAACTGGCCACCACTAATTGCTCAAAGTTTAGTACATCAAATGGAATATGTAATCAGCTGGACTTAACATTTCTTCAGTTTTTTGCATTGACTTTCACCTTTTTGTGCAATCTACCTTCAGATGCATATGGATGAGGGAGAGCCAGCTTTGTATGTAACGCACAAGATTTTTCATGCAGAATGCAGCCTGGTTGTGCTTGAAAATAGGCACAAACAGCTTAGTACATCAGACTCAAAGAATGTTTTCTCAGTGCTTGTTAAAGGATTGGGCCTATCCCCTCCCAGCCAGACATAACCAGGAGGTACTTTTGTACCAATGGTTAAAAACAGCCTTTAAGCATATTTTACCATGGACACAAGCATTCACACTTGTAATTAAAGTCCCACTACGCAGCATGCAACATAAATCCCATATATCCCATAAGGATTTAGTGGAGTTCTCCTTTCACACTCTTTCTTGTTTTTGTTTTTTTTTCTACTTATGTCAGTATTTCAGAGTATGCTGGTAATTTACTCTGAAATGACTGCGTCCAATAACTGTGCCATTCATTTGACCAAGAATTTTGTCCTGGGTATGTATGTATGTATGTGTATGTGTGTGTGTGTGTGTGTGTGTGTGTGTGTGTGTATATATATATATATATATATATATATATATATATATATATATATATATATATATATATATATATATATATATATATGTATATATATATATATATATATATATATATATATATATATGTATGTGTGTGTGTGTGTGTGTGTGTGTGTGTGTGTGTATATGTATATAATTATTATTATTAAGAGTAAAATAATAATAGTAATAATAAGAGTTTCCTTTGGAATAAGTGCAGTTTTCTCATTTGCTGGTTTCATTGATGATTACTAATAGCAAGACTTGAGGTTGACTGTGGCCTAATGTGTGCAGCCTATAAAATCATTCTAGTCAACTTGAATGAGCCAAATAGTGCTACCTCTTCTCTGCTCATAAAACCATGGTTACATTTATAACCTGCCATTCTACATCATTAATTTAGAGGCTGTGTACTTGTTGTCATCCGTGGTTTTGACAAAGCGACATTCAGTCTGTAAAATCTGCCACAGGTAACCCTGAGCTCCATGCTGCCACTTCACAAATTTCCACAAGCAACAGTCCTCTTAGTGCTGTCTAGGAGGTAGCTATAACACACATCAAAGGGCATTTAATGGTCACTTCTTGATCTGCTTTCAATTATGCTTGTGCCATCACTTCCTTTACCCAATGGGCTAACCTGTCTTTAGACAGTGGAATCCCTTTATGGTGTACCCCAAAGCACACAAACAGTTGGTGAGTGACTTGCCAGCAGGTAGTCACTACCCCATAACGCTCGGGAGCCCTCACCAGACACAGGGCCAGATAGAATACTAGATTTATTGCTATACTACTCGGTTTGCCCACAGCATGATTTTTGAACTCTGGTCCCCAACACAGACACTGTGGGCTTTTGCATTATGACTGCTGCCAACATCCCTGACAGATGTAGAAAGTCTATATTTTAGTGGTGTATGGCATACCTTTATGATTGGGACAGCTCTGTTTACATGCCTATGAACTTCACAGTCTGCGCAGGTGTCAGATCTCTCTTCTTGAAATTGACTTTCGATCCTAGAGCTTCCACATGTGAGATCAGGAGCTCTGTCTGGTTTGTAACTTGCTGTTGGCAATGTCCACACAACAGCCAGTTGTCCAGATAGGGGAGTACGCACAGACCTCAATGTTGCAGGGACTTCAGGGCAACACTCACATTTTGTGAACACACTGGGTGTTAAAGCTAGCCCAGAAGGAGGAAGGAACCTGATCTGATTTGTCATGTTTATGTGGAAACGGAGGAATTGTCTGTGCTCCACAGCAATTGAAAAGTGGAAACATGCATCCTTCAGGTCTATAGTTACAAACCAACCATGTTTGTTTACCACCCACTGTTGCGGTCTTTGAAATCCAACTCTGTGGGAATAATGTACTGCTGTAGACGAGCGCCTAAGGGCAATCTGTTGCATCATGTGTTTTGCTCTTGTCTCAGACAGGAGGAGGCAATCATTTAATGCTTCCTAGGCCTGTGCTCCAAAGACCTGTCCGGATACCAAAGGCAGCTGGCACAATGTGTTTTTACCAGGCTCTGACAATGGCATTTGAACATGTCTCTTCATCTGTCTTAACAGTCCCAGTGATTTGCCACACCCTGTTGCCATGACTCAAATAGCTTGAAGGGCTGCCTATAGGATATCTGTGCCCACTGATGAATGTATTTCCTAGTAGCAAGTGTGGCACTATATTGATGATACTGCTTACATACTTCTGTGTATCATATGCCTTCTTATGTTGGTTCTACACTTCTTCTGTTTTTGTGTATATCTCATACTAAATTGTTTCAGAAATTAACACTAAACACAAAATATCGTTTTTTTTAATGATAATGTTATTTATTGAAGCACAAAAGTTATCCAGTACCAACTGGGCCTGTGTGAAAATGTATTTGCCCCCGTAGTTACTAATTCCCCAAATCTATGAAACTGCATTCATAATGCATCCCTGACATCCTTGGACAGCTCTTTGGTCTTGGCCATGGTGGAGAGTTTGGAATCTGATTGATTGATTGCTTCTGTGGACAGGTGTCTTTTTACAGGTAACAAGCTGAGATTAGGAGCACTCCCTTTAAGAGAGAGCTCCTAATCTCAGCTCGTTACCTGTGTAAAAGACACCTGGGAGTCTTGCTGATTGATAGGGGGTCAAATACTTATTTCACTCATTAAAATGCAAATCAATTTATAACTTTTTTGAAATGCGTTTTTCTGGATTTTTTTGTTGTTATTCTGTCTCTCACTGTTAAAATACACCTACCATTAAAATTATAGACTGATCATTTCTTTGTTAGTGGGCAAACGTACAAAATCAGCAGGGGATCAAATACTTTTTTCCCTCACTGTAAGCATTTTTGACTTGTGGAAATCAGCCCCTCAGGTCAGGCTCGACCGCTGTCTGTGTCATTTGGAGCATGTTTAACACGGTCTGTATATAGCCGCGTACACATGCACATACCTACACAGGCACCATACATCCACACCAATTAGTTTCCCCCCTCTTAACTAACCTGATTTCTTGTTGCTCCTGGTAGCCCTTCACTTGACCTAACAATAATAAGGGCAAGTTAGTGCCTTATTTTCTTTAGAGAAGCTTGTCGTGAGGAGTGCTAATTCCCTGGTACAGCCTGGAGCATTGTGTGTGCGCGTGTGCATGCATGTGCGCGTGTGCATGTGTGTGTGCGTGTATGTGTCTCTGTGTGTGTGTGCGCACCTGCTTATATATGCGTCTTCAGATAACTATAAAGTAATTCTGTATGTTTTTAAGAGGATTCGAAATACTTTAAATACTGCCAAGATTAGACACTTCATCCATCTCTGAAACACACACACACACACACACACACACGCATAGTGATTTCCGATGGGCCACTCCTCTGCCATTAGTCCTCATTAGAGTTTGGTGTTTGATGTTTCTGCAGGCCCTGAGGATAGCGGAAACCCAGCACTCTGTGATTATAATGCATCAGACAGCCTTTTTTCTTAACATTCAACACCCTCTGCTGTATGACCATTGAGCTGGATTACTATTCAGACCACTATGGGAAATTTACACGAGATTTCAAAAATGAGATAGAATGAACTAGTCTCACTAGTTTGGACATGTACAGCAGTGATACACTTTGAAAGATCCAAAAGGGTACAGGGCCTTTTACTCTATGGGATGTCTCTAAGCTGACGTTGGTGTCTGTGTTCTCTTGTGAGAGAGTTGATGAGGAACAGATGACGAATGACGTCGCTGTTTCTGGACAGGTGGGAGACTCATAAAATGCTTATCAATGGCTGGAGTAAAACTGCTGTCTGGTGATTACAATACTCTTCAGGATAACTGAGAGCTAATACACATGTCACGCCTATTTTTAATATGACAGCATAAGAAACCTAATAACAGTCTTCACTAAAACATTCTTAGTTTTAATGAACCCTGGTTAGTTAACCCCAAGCTAGTTTTAAAGACACATTCTTTTAGCCATCACAGATTAGATATTAACACATCTTTAATCTTCCAAGGCTAAACCAGTTTCCTTGATTTGCACATAACCATAAAATAAGCTATAGAATCAAGACAGATTTATTTAGCTTTTGTAAGCTGGTCAAGTGAACCATTCAGTAATTTTTGTTTGTGACTGGGCAAGCAACTTGCAGAAGTCACTTAACACCTACCAATATGGCAATAAAAACTTCATTCATTCGCGACATGTATAAATACATGACAAAAATCTTTGGCTGGCTTTACCTAGGTGCCCTGTGGTTTGGCATTACTATATAAATAAACAGGTCACTGCACTTTAACCCCACATCCGTCACAGGCACAGTACCATAAATCAGGTCCATGATGATAGTAATGATTCCCGTCAGAGTTCCCAATTCCTGGCTAGAAAAAAGTTCCAAAGTTTTGCTCCAAATTACAACTTCCAAAAACCTACATGAATTGGCGCTCAGCGGTGTCAAAGAGGACATACTGATGTGCCTTGGCTGTGTGTATGTGTGTATATGTGTGCAGGATGGACGATTACATCAAATGCTGGCGTGCTAGTGATTAAGTGTTGTCCCCTGGCATCTGTAATCAGCGTCTGGCGCAAATTAAAAAGCTGGCTGCACTCTCTGCCTATCAGCTGTCTCTGCTCCACAGCTGTCCTCTCCCGAGAAAAAAAAAACACCCGGCTTTATAATGACTGCACCACACCAGGCCTCCATGGCCCATAGCCAGCAGTGTAAGAGCATGTGTGTGTGAGTGCATGGGCATTTGTCCTTTAATTTGATACCTTTTGATCTCTGTCATTCTTTTAAAGACGGAAGAAAGGATTTTTTTTTTTTCGAGGTTATGGATAACGTTGTAGTTTAGTCAAGAATTAAGATGATATAAAGACTTTTATAATTAATTCTCATGCTTTTTCCTCTTTCAATTCCCTGATCTCTCAGTTTTAAAAACATGGCTCTGTCCATCAGTGAAACCCTGCAATCAGAGTGGATTCCAGGCTGTGCAGCATGTATAGACAGGCCATTCCTTGTGTAATACACAAGGGTTGTGAATGTGCCATCCTTTACTATGGGTAGACTTTGTCACCTTGTATAAAAAAGCTGAATTAAAAAATGAGTGGGGTTTTGTAGCGATTAGCTACAAATAGGACCACAATGACTACTGTTAGAGAATATTGACATACACTAGCATTCAACATTTATTATTATCTAACATTAATTATTCTTATATGAAGGTAGTACTAATTCCTATTATAATAACTTCATAGGTTTTAAAACATTTGTCGGAAATGGAAAATAACTAAATAAGTGTGATCAAAATTATATGCAGCACTGCAATTGATTCCATGACAGAGAAAGCTGTATAGCATCAGGCATGATTTAATGTTATAATGTTGTAATAAAATGAATACTTTGTGGAGAAATGACTACATTGATAATTGCAGTAGATGTGCATCCAATTTTCACTACTGGTGATCTCTATTTCTCTCTCATGTTTCTGTGATTATGTGATCATGTGACCTCTTTCACACTCTGGGGCATTGGGAAACAAGGATCCCGACACTGAAAAACAACTCCTTTATGTCTTCTCTTGGCATGGAGTCCCTACCCTCTTTGCTGCTGAGCAGTTTGGGCTTGTTCTCTCCTGCTTGGAAGCAATAAAAGGATAATTTGTACCCCGCCATATTTGTCAGAAGGTGCTGTCATGTCATTAGTGGAGAATTCTGTGTCCTTTTTCACTTTAATCCAACTCCAATACCCTTGCTTGGGTTGACTATTAGTTAATAGAACTAAATAGAGCCTGGTGCTGTTAGGCTTAGATTGATTTCAGTGACTGATTCCTGGCAACAACACAATGACAGTCCTTGCCATTGGGGTTTTCTCAACATAAATCAGGAATCAGGTTGTTGAGAATAGGACTGATGATAGATCAGCAGTATTTTGACATTTTTCCTTTGCCAACATTTCAATCACTTATCAAAATTGCGCGTTATAATCTGTAAAAAAACACTGAGCTGCTGAAATAACATTGAAAGTTAAACTTGGAGATAATACTGTTTTAAGCGGTGAATCGTTTCATACTTAAATTAAAAATCTTTTTTCAGTATGTGCTCATGTGTCCCAACCAACAGAACATTACACATCTACGCTCACCATCCACTTTAATAGGAACACTTGTACACCTGCTCATTTGTGCAGTTATATAATTACTCAATCATGTGGCAGCAGTACAATGTGTGATCTGTTACTTTAACCGTTGCATGGTTGTTGGTGCCAGACAGGCTGGTTTGAGTACCTACTGACCTCCTGGGATTTTCACAAACAACAATCTCTAGAGTTTACACAGAATGGCATGGAAAAACAAAAAAAGCATTGAGCGAAATAAAACATGATTGATTGATTATGAATGTGCAGATGTACAGGTGTTCCTATTAAAGTGGACAGTGAGTGTATGTACACAGTATGATTGATTATACATGATGGAAGCAAACCTGCATACACATGAGCGCTGCACTCAGGACTTTCCTGAGAGCTGCAGACAGATTTAGCTGCTTGTTTATTCACAGGTTACAATAAAGGGGAAAGACAAGACTGGAGCAGGACCTTCTGGGAAGACTCCCAGCAAGCTGAGCATAAGTGAGGTCAAGAACAGATTAGCAACTGCTGCTAAAGAGGTAAGAAAATACACCCATTCATACTCCACCTGTCTCGCTACTGACTACATTGACCTGTAATTAAGACAAGTTGTCAATTGCTTCCTCCTGAAACGGTTTATTTCCTCTGACTCTTTCATTTTCCCTGAAGACGTTTTATTCAAAATGAACTGGTACTTTTTTTTTTTAACTTTACCTACAATAGTTATTATAACAAGCTGAAAATTTTAACTTTGTCAGAGTTTTGACTTATATTTGACTTTTTAGCTCTCAGTACAGTGTGTCCCTTATCTTTATCAGACTGTCTTATCAAGATTAGGAAGATTAAAGCAAGTTTAAAGCTTGACTGATTTGATGATGTTCCAGGATGATTCAGTTATATATTTTTTAAATTACTACAAGGAGATACAATTTGAGACTTCACAGGAGAAATGGAGACAGTATTCACAGTAGAAATTGAGACATGATTCTGACACAACATATCACTGTGCATTGTATATGGTCACGCATCTATAACTTTTACATGATGTTTATTAGCATCAGTGACAAAAAGAATCCGTGAATCTCAGTATATTCTCTTTTGGCAGGCATTGGGTTCTGATTTGAACTTACTGTAAATGATGTAGCTGCTAGGACTTAGCCAGTGTGATAGTCAGATGTTAATAATTCTTTTTATTATCCTGAGACTCAGTGACCATCTCTCTCGTCTTCATGGTGTTGAGATTGTCTCATCACATCGGCCGACAGCCAAGTCAGTTCCTCAATCAGCCTATCAACAAGTGATCAGAGCTGACCTCCACATGTACAGACTTTTCACATAGAGATGGGCATTGGTGCCCCTGGCCAAATGAGCTCCAGAGAGGATTAGTGTGATTCTGATGATGATGGCTGCACATGGAGAGTCTTGTAATCATGATAATCATCCTCACCATCACCTTGAACCCCTAGAGTCCAGCTGATTAGGTACTGAGTCATGACTATGAAGTATTGCGCTGCTTTTATCGACCAAATCTCTGCCACTATGGAGAATATGAGCATGAGCAAATTATTAGAAAATGTGCTTACTTGGCCTTTGACTGTTTTCTTTTTAGATGATCATAACAGTAATAAAAAATGAAGATGTTTGGTTTAAAACAGTGTGAATATAGCAGAATGGGTACACGTAGATATGGATGCTTTAAGTTGTTTACATGAACAGTCATGTAAACTGAATTAGAACTTAGATACAGCAAAAATATGAACTTCCAATACCCTGCAGTTGAGCCTATTCATCAATAGAATGATGATTTGGCCGAAATTCAGCAAGATCTCCAAACTCAGTGGAGGAGCGAGGTGCTGAAAATTACGCTATTTAAAAATGTTTTTCTCTGAACAGGGCAAGCCATTTCCAAAAACAGACCAGAAATTTGAGAACTACGCCAAGAACACTTTCAGGATCTCTGATAAACAAGTAAGTATCGCCATCCTTATGCCTTCTGGTTAGCCATTTAGCATTCACAAGCTAAATAAATCTCATGCCTCTTCTTTTCGACACTCATAGTTCCTTGTTGTCCTGTAGAGGTGTGTATTTAAGAACTAACCAAACTCACTCGAAAGACAAAGTTCCTTCCACTTGAAAGATGAGTAGGCTCTCAAACCCACGAGTACAAGTGCATTAGTATCTTGACTTTTTGCAGCATAGGGGCCACATGCTAAAGAGCTTCTGACACGGCCTATTCCTCCCTCTGTTCGTTCTTCTCGTTGTTTTGGTTCTCCAGAGCTGCTCGCTGCCTGCGGAGCAGCCGATGAAATATGCTTGAGACTGCACCTCTCACAGCACAGAGAGAAGGGAGCTGCCAAGACTGACGTCTCTACTTATGATTTACTGGCCTCTCTCTCTCTCGCTCTCTCTCGCTCTCTCTCTCTCCCCCTCTGTGTTCTCTGTAAAGTGTTTCTTGTGCTGTCTAATGAAGAAACTGGATAAAAGTATGCTCTTGGTACCAGGCAGTTCAGCAGATTCAAGGCCTCACCGACTTGCTTCTAGATTAGAGATAATCAGTATTTGGACAGATTTTCCCACTTCAGGAAAAAGATGCGCTTCTTAATGCAGATGACTGTATCAGTCTAGATAAACCACTGTATTAGATCATTACCAACAAGAACTATAGTAAAACACTTTGTTTTATGTCCAAAAAAGATTGCTGGCTAGTAGAACTCTGATTTTACTGTGCATATAAATGCATTTAAGTCAAATGAGTACACTCTCAGACCTATTGCAAAATCATGCGTGTATGCATGCATGCATCCTTGTATTAAACTGTGTATACAGTTGCAATCAAAATTATTCAACCCCCATTGCACATCATTTTGTCAAAATTTACAGACTAAGCAGTTTGCATTGAAGAAATCAAACAAAAGCAATTGAAATAGTTCAACAGAACGAATGCTTCAAGTGGTTTCCCCAAATTCAACTGAAAATGCAACTTATAATGACTTCTCCAGTCTCAAAATTATTTAACCCCCTGAATACAATCCCTCACAACAGCACAAATATGAAAAACAGGTGTTGTCTCAAGCACACCTGATGCAACTAATCAAGGGCATCGTTAGTTGCACTAGGTGTGCTTGAGATGGAACACAAGAAATACCTGAACTGGCTAGGGGCAGAAAATACATGAAATACCTGGACGGGGCAGAAAAAGGAAGCTATCAATGGCTGCAACCAGATTTCTGCAGTGACTGCAAAAGACCTACAGCAAGACTTGGTGGCAACAGGCACTGAGGTTTCAGTGAGCAGAGTATGGCGCGTACTAAACACAGAAAGTTTCCATAGGAATTCCAGAATTCCAAGAAGTATGCCACTTCTGACCCAAAAGCACAAGAAAAGTCGGCTCAAAATCATATAAATAAGCCACAGAAATTTTGGGATTCTGTTCTGTGAAGAGATGAAACAAAACTGGAACTTTTCGGCACGATGGATCAGTGGTATGTTTGGAGAAAGAAGAATGAAGGAAGAACACTCTGTCCACAGTGGTGCATGGTGGTGGCTCAGTGATGCTCTGGGGCTGCTTCACATCCTCTGGCACTGGAAACCTGCAGCGTGTGGAAGGCAAGATGGATTTATTGTAATTTCAGAAGTATCTGAAAATCCTAGGAGAAAGCGTCATTCCGTCTGTGAGGAAGCTGAAGCTTGGGCGTCATTGGACCTTCCAACAGGACAATGATCTCAAGCATACCTCAAATTCCACCAAGGCTTGGTTGCAGAAGAAGTCCTGGAAGATTCTACAAGGCCATCACAGTCACCTGACTTTAACCCCATAGAAAATCTCTGGTGGGATTTGAAGAAGACGGTTGCAGCATGCAAACCCAAGAATATTACTGAACTGGAGGCCATTGCTCATGAGGAAAAGATTCCTCAGGAATGCTGCCAGAAGCTGGTGTCTGGCTATGCGTCTCGTTTGCAGCAGATCATAACAGCAAAAGGATGCTCTACTAAGTACTAAAGATGCTTGCCATGAAGGGGTTGAATAATTTTAAATAACTGGAGAAGTTGTTATAAGTTGCATTTTCAGTTGAATTTGGGGAAACAGCTTGAAGCATTTGTTGTGTTGAACTATTTTGTTTGATTTGTTCATTGCAAACAGCTGAAAGTCTGTAAATTTTGACAATAAGCCTGATTTGCAATGGGTGTTGAATAATTTTGATTGCAGTTGTATATGCAAGAGATTGCATGCTTGCGTGCATCTGTATTTGTGTGTATGCACATGTTCAAAGAAGGGGGCCCTTTGAGTCAGTTTATTTGTTGTGAGGACACATTTTGGCCTTTGGGTAACAGAGCAGCCATTACTGCAGGGCCCTGCTTTTCAACTTCGGAGCAGAGCAGGTGTACTCTCTAATGGAGAGTGGAAGGGGTGTGTGTGTATGTGTGTGTGTGTGTGGGGAACCAGTTCTGGAAGCACTTTGGTCCAGGCAGAGATACGAGACAGAAAGAGGCACTAGTCATACGTTCTGGTATGTCCAAGAATGTTCGGCCCGCCCCTCCTGTCTTTCAGCGCTCATTATTCTAATGTAACGCTAATGTGGGTCTTTTTAGACAAAACTGAGTCATGCTGCTCTAATTATTAAGCATCTTAATGAGTCCCCATATGAGAGGGACCTGTTTCCAGTTTCACTAACTTATCCTTTCTTTCTCTTTCTTCCCCCTCATCTGCCTCTGCCTGTTTTTCTCTGCCCCGCTCTCTCCCTTTTCTCTCCATTTCTTTCCTTGCAGGTGATCAAAGACCTTTGGAACTTTGTACAAACACTGAAAAAGTAATGGCAGCTTTTGTGACTCGTCCCCCTTTTGCGTGCCCCCCCATGTACCAGAGGACTATCCAGTGATGGCCTTCAGCTGTGAATTCTGGCTTCTCCCACTCTAATGGAAACCGTCCACTTTCCTATGTGTGTAATGAGACTTTCAAAATAGAATGACACTGAGTAGTTAAAGAGAGCTCATTACCTTGTGTTATTCTAAAGAAACCCACCAATATGTTGTGGATGTGTCGAACATAGGATTTCCATCAATGGTGGTAAATATTGTATGACAGCTATGAAGTAGCTAGGGTAATTTTTGTTGAAATACATCTGTGGGGTTAATTGCAGTATAAACAACAATTTAAGAATTGGAAGAATATTTCTGAAGGAATCTCCTTGTGTATCTGAGCAGGTTAGCCTTTTGCTACTCGGCAGCTTTTCTTGGAATGGGTTTAAAATGACCGTCATTCGCTGTAAATAGTGCTATTCATTTTAATGTAAAAACATGGCAACTGAAATATAGCTGAAGATTGCGTCTGCTTCTGAGTATTCTGTCTGGCCCAAAATGTTCCGTCTGACTGAGGATTCCATCTGGCTCACAGTAAGCCTTGTAGCTCCGAAGATCCCATCTGGCTGCGCTTCTATAGCTCTCTGTAAGGTGGAAATCTTGGTTAGCCAAGGTATCTTTGCCTAGGTACTGTAATCAGATAAAGTGATCTTTTAAGGGTTTCTAGCGATCTGTTGCCAGAATATGACAGCAAAAATATTCATTGGATTAAATTGTGAAACGATTTCACAGAAGCATTCCAGTTCGTTTAGTGCTTTGAATTCCAGAGGTAATGCTAATGTGCACTGTCTTTTCAGCATTTTTCTAGTATTTCATTTTATTAATGCACTCTTGAGTTTGTCTTTTGTTGTAATTCTACTGTAATATTTTAAATAGGATTACTTAATCCTTTACTTCTTCTAATTGTATTTGTTTAAAGTTCTAATTACTCACTGATGTTTCAAAGGGGGTTTAACCCAGAATGTTTCAAGTGTTTTAGCAGTTAACATGGAGGGGAGCAAACATAATCTGATTTTTACCTTTGTGTAAAATACTTTAGACCTTGAACCATGGTATTTCGAATGCATTTGTGTAGTTGCTGTTAAGACTAACCTGACAATGCAACATTTTTCTCACAGACATGCATAAGCACACCGATTCCCTATGATGTTACAGCTCGAATCCAAGTTCCCATTGCCCAGTAAATGGGCACAATCTCTGGTCTGCAAACAAATTGCAGTGCTATAAAACCAGTCTCTTGAATCATCTACAACAGTCATTAGCCATTTTTTCTATGTGAGATACATTATAGTTAAGAGTCTTCAAAAAAACTGCATTTTGCAGTTTGACTTATCCATGCTTTTTTTTTTTTTTTTTAAATTTACATATATATTTCATCAGCATGAAAGGAATAAATAAACCTGCCCCAGACTGTGTCTTGTTGTCTTTGTTGTGCAGGCAGGTTTTATGGCCTTTGCTGTTCACATAGTTTGTCTGTGCTGGCACATGGCTTGTGCCACATGCATCTCACCCAACAGAAACCTTCTTTCGTGGTGGCCATGATGGATACAGAATGGGATGAAGATTACTTCCTTAATGTGCTGAAACTCCTTTTACACATACTTGCCTAAACATACAATTCATTACTCAAATTAAGCTGTGAACAAGCTGTGCATGCTGTGCTATAACACAGCTGGCCTGAGTTATGCTATAGTCTACGTGGGTTTTATTGCATAATTTCTCATGTGGTTTTGCCTCCATACGTGAAATGAGCTACATCATCATGTAGTCACCACGTGGTGGCGATAATAGCTTGTAATGGTGGTGACTTATGATTTATATCTTCTAATATAGCTTAAGTATCAATGACCCATTATCTAGATAAACATTCCACCTCTTTTTAATATTCCTAGTGGCCCATTAGAGTTACATGCATATGCCTGTGTCTCTGTGTTCAAAATGAGCTCAGCTTGTGTGTAGACATGACTCCTTATAAAGCTACAATGTGTATGGAATGTCCCCTTTTTCATCTTGCACAGAGCACACATGCTGAGAAAACATCATGGTTACTCAAATCTGACTCACCTGAAGTGCTGTACATTTGATCCACTGTCAGAGTTGTAAATGAAATTGGCAGCAGGATCATTGGATATTGTAAATGCTAAAAAGTCAACAAGACAGATTCACATTCAAAGACTTCATAAGATGCATCTGAGTGTTCCAGATCAGACAGTAAGGTGAAGAGTCGACTGTTGGACCTCCATCAGTATTCCTCATTGGTCTTAGAGAGGTGTGGTTAGAACGCTATGTCCCTGGGGTCTATACTTTCAGCCTGGCCAGGCTTGAAATAAGAACTGGGTTTGAAATGCTGAAAGCCTGAGAAGCCTTTAGTTCTGTGATTTTCAACCTTTGGACTGTCAGTAAATGTTTTTTAACTGTTAAACACCTGCTAAAACTATGTTTTTTTAATCCGAATTTGAAAAGCACATTGTAATTTTCTTTTGTAATTATTTCTGCATAAATAGGTGTCATTTTGTTGTGTTAGATTTTTAAAAAATATGTGGTTTTTTTTCATCCCATCTATAACCTGATCAGACATAACATTAAAACCATGTGCCTAATATTGTGTAAGTCCCCCTTGTGCCACCAATTGAGGCTCATTGACTCCACAAGACCTCTGAAGGTGTGCGGTGGTATCTTGCACCAAAATGTTAGCAGCAGATCCTGTAAGTACTGTAAGCTGCGAAATGGAGACTCCATGGATTGGACTTGTTTGTCCAGCACATCCTAAAGATGCTTGATTGGATTGAGATCTGGGGAATTTGGAAGCCAAGTCAACACCTTGAACTCCTTGTCATGTTCCTCAAAACATTCCTGATCAATTTTTGCAGTGTGGCAGGGCTGAAAGAGGCCACTGCCATTTGGAGATACCGTTGCCATGAAGGGGTGTACTTGGTCTGCAGTAATGTTTAGGTAGGTGGTACATGTCAAAGTAACATCCACATGAATGCCAGGACCCAAGGTTTCCCAGCAGAACATTGCACAGAGCATCACACTGCCTCCAGTCAGCTTGCCTTCTTCCCATAGTGCATCCTGGTGCCATCTCTTCCCCAGGTAAGCGATGCGCACGCACACCCGGCTGTCCACATGATGTAAAAGAAAACGTGATTCATTAGACCAAGCCACCTTCTTCCATTGCTCCATGGTCCACTTCTGATGCTCACATGCCCATTGTAGGTGCTTTCAGTGGTGTACATGGATCAACATCGACACTCTGACCGGTCTGCAGCTACGCAGCCCCATACGCAGCAAGCTGTGATGCACAGTGTGTTCGGACACCTTTCTACCATAGCCAGCATTCACTTTTTCAGCAATTGTGCTACAGTAGCAATTTTGTGGGATTGGACCAGATGGGCTAGCCTTCACTCCCCACGCTCATCAATGAGCCTTGGGCACCCATGGCCCTGTCACCGGTTCACTGGTTGTCCTTCCTTGGACCACTTTTGGTAGGACCTAACCCCTGCATACAGGGAAACAAGATCACAAGATCTGCTGTTTTGGAGATCTTCTGGAGTCATCTAGCAATCACAATTTGGCCCTTGTCAAAGTCGCTCAGATCCTTACACTTGCATATTTTTCCTGCTTCCAACACATCAACTTTGAAAATTGACTGTTCACTTGCTGCCTAATATATCCCATCCCCACAGGTGCCACTGTAACAAGATAATCGTTATTCACTTCACCCCTCAGTGGTTTTAATGTTATTACTGATCGGTGTATGCGTTTGTCTTAATAGCTTGTGCTGTCCCTTTCTTAATCAGTGTAATATGTTTGTAAAGCTGCACTGTTGCACATGTAGGCCTGTTTTCCAATTTACTGTGTTTATTATTAACATGATTTTACAGATGTATTTGTTGACCCGACTGTCATGTTGGTTCCATCCTGTCATGCACTCTGGCAGCTTTTGTGGTTGGTCATGTGGGCTGTTATTTGTTAAAAGTTGGAAATACTTTATTCTCCCAGATGCTCCTTCTGAAAATCTGTTATGACTCAATATAACCCTGTTATTTCTAAAATCAACACAGCCTCAATAGAGTTTTGGGTTCCTGTCGCTTCTGATGCACTGCATGCTACAACGGAGGGCAGTTTATAGGATTAGAACCTGTCTGGGGAAAAAATGTGTTGGCTGCTTTGACACTTTTTTGCATCATCTTGTAAGGAAAAAAAAAAAAAAATTGGACGTAGTCCTAAACATCTCAGATAATAATTGGACAGGGTGACAAGAGTTGAATCTGCAGACAGAGAGTTCTTTTCATCTACAACATGAGCTGAATTAATTCCAGGGTGTTTATTTTTAAATGTTGCTGAACATCCAGCAGCATCAAGGTAGATTTATGTGTAACCAAAAAGTTGCCTAGCTACAGTCAGGTGAACTACGGTGGAAATGTATGCGAGTTGCTCAGGAATTCATTCTTAGTTGCAAAATGAAATGAGTGTGTCATGATTTCAAATATTTTAATTAACAGCTTGACCCAACTTCACCTCTGTGCCATTTTCAGTGCAATACGTAAAGAATAATTAGTCCATCAATCTCATTCATCAGGATGTCTTTTTCTTTCTGCTGGCAGGGAAAGGATTATGCAACCCATTCCTTCAGAGCCCAACACACACTACCTGAGAGAGTTCACATCAGCACAGGCACAGCAGAGGACTGTGGGAAAGCTAGTACTGGCCCGACAGCTGCACAACATTAGAACAACGTTGTATTGATGGACTCAGAAGGTCTAGTTTGTTGCTTCTGGAGTAGGCTATACAATATATGAAGCATAGGTAGGATATGCTTTCAGACTTTTCTTCATAGTCTGGGCAGTCTTCCCCGAAAACACTGGAGCAAATCTTTCATGTCTGTGTGCATCCCACCCTACCACATCCTAGCAGTGGATTTGCTTTCATTCTCAGTGGACGTATTGTTAGGGTTTAGTGCTTTCACCTGAATCTGAGTGAGATGTATTGTCATGAGTGAAAATGCATGAATGGAGTACTTTGCAAATGTTCCAGCGATCGTCTTGAGGGAACTGCAGTGTGCAAGAGCAACATGGCTGGATAGGGATTTCGCACGTTTCGGACCATGTAACAAATACATACGTGTTAAACCCTAATAATCCATCTATACGGCAGATGAGTCTGTCTGGGTAAAGGTGGAAAGTGCATGTTTTTGCACGTGTCTGTGTATATGTAAAAGGTGTGTGTATGTGTGTGTATGTGTGAGAGAGAGCGCAATTGTGTCTTTGAGTACAATCTATCTCTTCAAACTCTGTGTGCTTCGCTGTTGGCAGTCACGTACATCAAAAATGACACGTTAACACATTGCCTAGATACAGTGCAATAAAAAAAAAAAGCAAGGAAACATTTCAAGCATTTGTGGAGAGCTTTCGAAATAGAAGTGGAACAATACTGCAGCCTGAGGGGGAAAGAACTGATCATGCTGGTATGTTTATATTAGTCGGAGAGGAAGCCATCATTGTCATTGTCAGGGATTTCTTTTTTCTTTTTTTTTCTTGTCTCAGCTCTTTGACAGTCTAACCTGTTCTAATCTGTTAGGAAAGACACACAGGACCCAGCTGATCTTTCTCACATTAAAGCAGTTGGGCATAAAAGGAAAAAAAACTAAATATTGATATTAAAAAAATTATAATAAAAGTTGAGGAAAACATCACAGCTGTTGTTTGATGATTGCAGGTTACAGTCTTCAGTGTTCTCTCACATGGCTAAAACAGATAAGCACAGATAAGTGTTGGTGCTGCTGGCTCTATTAATATGAGAGAAGGTGTGCTTACTTCGACATGCACTAACACGCGAGCACATTACCTGCACGGCTGGCTATGGCAAAGATGTATGTTGCATTCCACGACCCACAGTAAACCTGTGCTTACTACTCAACGCCCCTTGAGAACTGAGACATGGACACATGGAGCAGGACAGATCATAAACAGATAGATTCCTGGATTAAACCTACTGTTATTAATAAATAGTATGAGACTGAATGTTTAATTCATACATACAAGTCCTAAGTGTTTAGAATTTATGCTTCAGGTTCCACGAGGGCCTTGTAGAGTGGTGTTTATTCATGGTTTGCACAGTACACTATGTACAATAACACCATAGTCAGTTAGAGGATGCAGTGAACTCTGATCAGTTCTCTTTCAGATCTGATTTGTGTGGTCAGTTTTGGGTTCTGTCAGCTCAACTTTAAGCAAAATGTTGCTATAGCAGTCACTGAAGTGCAGAGTGGCTAGTAATCCGACTGTCTTTGTGCTGGTCTTCATGAACCCTAGAGAGGTTGGAAAGTGCCCTTTATAATCAGCAGTAACAGGGTAAGAAAATGAGGGAAAAGAGGACTCATTTACCTTTTAGAGATCTCCTTTGTAAACCCCCATCCTCACAATTCCTCTCCCTCCTCTCTGTGGCTCTCCCTTCATTGTGGCCTCAGCATTTGAGGTCATGTTTCATACACAGACCTTTTCGCTAATGTACCTCTTATGAAATGGAGACGCTAAAAAGCGCAATTTGTCACTTCTAAACATCTCCCGAGTGGGAAAATGGGATTTTTAAGGTGATTGTTACCATTGAGGTTTACAGCATTGCTGCACTTCAAAAGCATTCTCTCGCCAGGGTTGCATGGGGCACCTGTAGAATGATTGGGCATGGGCCGAGATTTTTTTTTTTTACTCTGCACTCATAAGTGTGTTCTGGAGCATCTTATCAAGATGAATTGAGGCCATTTGCAGCTAAATGGTCTGTGTCAAAGCGTGATTTACAGCCTTTTTGTGCCAACGTGATCTCCTCTGTCTATTGTCCAAGCTGATTCAGACAACAGATGTGTGTGTGCTTTTAACTGTCCAATCCTGCAACAATATATGAGGAGCGGAGAAATTGAAATCATCCAGCAGTGTCATGTTAACAGATTGAGACTTGAACCTAAACTACAGTTCAGATCAATCACAGTAAGTGTAGTGCAACTTTGGAAAATGACAAACATATGCTCTGGGGAACAGTTTCCATCATCTCAATTTGATTTGAGCTTGACCTTGATTTGTGACATATTCTGTCCAAGACATGAGTAAATACCGGTCATGGATATTTATTTTTCCTTATTTTTCACAAAGTGTAAGGTATGAAACCCTGTAACTCGCTGTGCCAGCCTCTCTTTCTTTGATATTTGAATTTTACACCTGGTATGGGCACCTTTTGTCTTTTTCTTTCAAATAACATCTGCAGCTAGAAACCAGACAGGTAGTTAGTGTGGATTGGTCATGGCTGAATCTCTCTCTCTCTCTCTCTCTCTCTCTCTCTCTCTTACTCCAGAAAGCCCAGAGGCTAGTATTTCACTGATTACAGAGTAGCCATGTGAATGGCAGTTTGTGTATTGTTAGAACAAAGGAAGCGCAAGCTCTAAGGAGGTGTTAGACAGGGGAATGGATTGGACCAACTCATTAGGTGTTAGAGGGGGGGAATGGATTAGCCTATCGGGCTAGACTTGGCCTACAAGTTGGGACTAGCTTGAGGGGTACATTTAACTCTACGTCCATATACACCTGCAAGCAAGGCTGTTTACCTGTGTGTTTGTGTGTGTGTGTGTGTGAGAGAGAGAGAGAGAGAGAGAGAGAGAGAATTGAATTGACGAGAGAGAGAGAGAGAGAGAGAGAGAGAGAGAGAGAGAGAGAGAGAATATAATTCAACTGAGGAACCAGGATTCATTCAGTCCTAACCAGGTCAGCGGGACCAAAGCAAGTCTGGTAAACTTCAGTACATGTTCTGATACAGATTTGGACAAGTTCTGTTTATGGTTACTTGAGATTTCATTTTGGACATCTGGACAGTGTAAATGCTTTAACTTTCAGACTGGTTTGTGTTGTTTGAATAGAGATGAAGAAAAAACAGTTAATGTCTAAGCAAGAGTATTTCAGCATAAACGTAATAGATGCCATCAGCACTTCAAATGCTTAAAATGCCTTTAAGTATCCTTATTAGTGACAACAATTAGGTAATGACAGCAATGAAAAAAATTGGGGGTTGGGGGTGAATTAAGCATGGCGATATTTTGTAAGACATCATGTTAACCCCCCTTGGCCAGATCCACCCACATCTGAATTTTGAACTCTTGCATCATTATAACGCAGACCTCATCTTTCAGCAACTGATGAGGGCTGATGAGACAAATGAGTGTGTGTTATTAGTTGCTGTTGCCCAGGCTCTTCATCCCTGATCTGCCAGACAGGCTGAATGTGGCAGCAAAGTGGGGAAAAAACAGCCATTCCTGAACCAATTACACACCCTCGTTTTTGAGCTTTCCCCCTATTGTGACAGGCTCTCTGACAGCCTGGCTCTTTAAAATCTATTAACCTCCACAGCAAAATACTCTCCCTAAACAGCTGTGGAATAATTAAGGAACGAGAAGTGCAGTGAGGCATGCAAATTGATGCAGTCGTGAAAATAAAAACACATGTTAGCGCTGAGCAGCGAGGGAGCTGTAGCGAGTGTTTATGATGTTGGACAGTGTTCGGAGAGAAGGAGAGGAAATATCATCATTAGCGGCGTGCTGTGCAGCTCACTCATAGGCCTCTGTGAAGGCATTCTATATGGACGCCAGTATTTGCACTGGACTGACGGGATAATTATCGAAATCAGCAGCCAAAGTAGCCTCATTGCAGCAGGCCCCCTCCTTCTCCTCTTTCCTCTCAGCACACATACACACACACTGACACACACTGGCATGCAGGTTCACAGACAGCCATTTTTACACTCACGTTCAAATGGGGGGGTGCAAATGTGAGCACGTACACTCTCTTCCACCTACTCCCGCACAAACACTTCAGGCCCACCCACACCCACTTACTTCTTCACACACACTTACTCCCGTTCCCACACACACACCTAACCAACATCACCCGCACCAAATACCACGCTGTAGTAGTTCTAAATTGTTCCATGCAGTCAAGTTGCGACGAAGACAAATTAGGACTACGCACATGTCCTTAAAAGCAGTGTGGCAGTCTTAAGTGGCCCTCTCTCCTGCACACCTTCTCTGTCACGCTTCGGAGGGTCGTGACCCCTGGTCGACCCTGCTTGCAACTCTTACACCTACATTGGACACTCAGTTTGAGTTTTACTGCTTTCTTTGCTGCTTATGCTTGCCGTGTTCTCTAAAGTTACACCTTGTGGAAGTCCTGCCAGTACTGCCAGTTTCGCAGTGCTTTTGTTAGTTCTCCCCAGGAGTGCGAGGAGTCAGGTCCGATGGAGTGGGTTGTGACGAGACCTAGAGAAGATGAGGAGCGAGAAAGGAAATGCGTCTGACTGTCAGAAACCTACAGACCATCCAGCAAGGCCTCTGCCTCACCTTCAGATTCAATAAGATGCAGATGCCACCCCCGGCTCCCCCCATCTCAGTCCATATGTTTGTGTCAGAGATGAAAGAGGAAATAGGTGGGAAGCTATGTGTGTGATAGAGTGAGCTCTGACACTAACATAGTATATTGGGCCTTACTTATAGAACTGTGAAGTTGTTTTGTCAGGTTTAAAAGGCCATATAAGCCTTTGAACAACTGAGTGTGACTGCCCCTTAAAGATTTCTCTTTAAAAAAAAAAGCAACTCTTTTACCTTCTTCATTCAAATTTTGGAATGCCAGCATCACAACATTCCTGATCACCACACCAATTAGCTTAACAAACAAAAGGAAAATAAACACGTAACACCTAATAGTCATAAATTCATGGAAAGCTTTAGCCCATTATCTTGATCATGATAATCGTGGTTCTTTTTGTGGCAAAGCATGGCTTTAGTTAATTATCTTGACACTTATTTAGGATGCAATATTATTCTGATCAATCTGATCCACCCATTTAAGATCTCATTTAACTACAACCTGGTCAGTGAAAAACTTTTAAAAACTAGCTTCAGGATATAACACTTTTTACGGGTTCATAAAGCTTTTTTTGTTGTTGTTCTTTTAAGTACAACTATTTATGCAAATGCATTTATCCAATTCACAGGAAAAAGAATGTCTTGCGTACACTTTTTTATTTCTTCTAGGACTTATAATTTACTGCAGACTTGTGCACATCAACTTGCAATTATCTGCAAAATAGATATTAGGATTTTCAACTGAAGCTTATTTTGCCCCTGCATGCTTTAAGATAATGATTAACACTCTGCAAAGGCCTACTCTAATAATACAGATACTCTGGAAGATGTGGTGTTCTTTCTCTGTACTTTTTCCCTTCCCCACATCAATGCACTGTAAATCTGTTAAGAACCATGCTGCAAAGACTGCAGATTAAACTCGGTAAAGCTTTTACCAGTGCAAATGCATGCTCCATAGATCTGGCTCTCTAATAATCGATGATCATGTCCCAGTCACCTTTTTGCTCTTTTGCCAGGGTTAATTCTGATCTTGCCCCACATACCCGGTAATAAGCACATCAGATGCCTGGGGCTGTCTATGGTGGTGGACTATAGTGACCTACTTTTTCACCTTATAATATGTGGTTTGGGATTCATCCGGGTGTGGTTTCATGCCATATTCTCAGATTCATACCTGAGATGAGGGAGAGTGCTAGCATAATGAATGTTTAATGCTTACACACCCTCTCTAAAGTTTAGCTTTTATACAAACCTCATGTCCATCAGAACAATTAGGCATAAAGGAAGCAATGCAATCATTTCCTGATGTCTGTTTCTATAAGGAAATGAAACACTGCTTATACAATTGTCTACATAAATTATATAATATTGAGAATTCTGTTTAAAGTTAGAAATGAGGTCGAATTCGAAGTCAAAGTATTTGTTTTATGTGAAAAGGACTCCGTGTGATGCTATTTATAAAAGACCAAATGTAGTCGTAAACTGTTTTACTTTTTAAAAGCCTCCTATTGTTGGGACAGAGAGAGATGTTAGAGCTAGAGTTTATACCCGTTAATGAGGGAATAAGCGTGGAGAGCACAATGCTCAGAGCTGGCAGGAGGTGGATTCATGCTCAGAGGGAGCATGTAAACGCATTCACACCTCACTCGCATTTCAATGCCTGATAACTTATAGCACAATATTGGCAGGACAAGCTCTTGCATGTGAATGGTGTCTGGGAGCATAACGGCAAATCCACAAAGCCCGCGTGCCTTAACGGAAGTGGAAGAACAAGCTCCACTGAAACTCCAGCACATATCGTAAAAACAAATCATGTGTGAAATTAATGAATTAGGTATGGGGGGGGGCTGATGGAGTTCAAACTCATGATCTCCATCCGATTCCTCACATTACATTCTCAGGAAAAAAAAGAGCAGCCTAAACGGCCCCTTTCCTTGTCACTGTGGTTGTACTACATCTTTTGTAGGTGTAGCATGTTGGTCTATTTTGTTACATAGTAACGTAAATGTAGTGTACCTTCACAATGGTTTCAGGTACATCATTGTACCTGAAGGGCCAACAATATGCCTTTAATTAGCTTTTAGAGTAATAATTTAAAGGTACACTTCATGCACATTTCCAGGTAAAAGATACACATTTAAGGTACAAAAGATGTTCCTAGTCAAGTGACAAGGAAGAGAGTGCATTATTATTATTATTATTATTATTATTATTATTATTATTATTATTATTATTATTACTACTACTACTACTACTACTATCACTAGTACTACTACTAGTAATAAGTAATAATACTACCACTAGTAGTAGTAGTATTTTCATAAACTGCTTAGTTTCCCTTTACCAAAATTCACCACATCATGATCTGGTTTTCATCGTTGAAGACTTGCACCTGCGTCGTGTTCCCGCCAAGTTTTGCTGAAAACCGCAAAGAATTTCCATGGAAAACAAATAAATAAATAAGTAAAGCGAAAGAAGAGTTAAGAAAACTCGGCTAAGTGAAGGCAGAGAAGCATGTTGAAAAAAAAAAAAAAAAAAAGCCCTCTATGATGTACTGATGGTCCTCACAGATCGCCCTATCAGGTGCAAAAACCACTGACAGGTTTCCACCCACTAGCGACCAAAAAAAGCCCCTCGCGGCGCACCGAGCCTCCGCGGCACATGAACCGCTGACACGCGCTCCGGATCGTTACACACTCCGCATGCACGCGCTTTTTTTTTTTTATACCGGATAACAACTCTAATCTAAACTCAAGACGAGTCTCTCATTTATATATAGATATGTATATAATTTCGCCACAACTTATAACTAATCTCCGTGCGTAGAACCACTTTTCTTTTTGACCTCCACAACCACCGGACACGGAAAGTTACCCTTGACCCATGCTGAGGTGGACTTTACCGGCAGGTACGATCGGAATTGAACTTCGTCTGAATACCGGACCGACACTCCCTAGGCGTGAAAAAAAAGCGCCTGTGGAATTTGTAGTAAGCGCGGAAGAGACTCATCCCGCGTGCAAATTAAATCTTTCCGCGCTCGGAGCGAGAGAACGGCGTGCGCGCGCAGCGGAGCCATACCGCAAAGCGTGCGGGAATTAAGAAGGGGGGGAGGGAGGGCGGGGGAAACGGACGGAGATACGGCCGGTTGTTCCCATTCAGTCCAGGCAAATTGAGGAAGAGCCTGATGTGGCTCCCAGCGGCACAGTTTTACTGCACTGATCTCTCGTGTCACTGGGAGCGCGAGTCTCCCCCGGGATTTTGCGCGTGAGGCCTCGGAGCCGTGTTTAGACTGGACCGGCGAGTGCTGGAAACAGGTGGATCTGACCAAGATGTCCGTGCTGCCTTCAAGGTTCAGCTACGTGTAAGAAAGCCGTTTTCATTCACGAGTCCCAGCATTCTTGCCAATAGAAGTCGCTCAAAGCCAGATGTGAGGGTGTCGTGCTGATGCGCCCTTTTTTTTAATTTCGCCTAATTCGTTGTGATTTACTCCTCCTTTTTTTTGTTTCCGTCTTTTTTCCCTTCTCTCTGTCTCTTTCTCCAGGTGTTTACATTTTCTGGTCCTCTACTTCCAGTTACAGGTAGGTCTGACTGATCATTAAACTGTATTAAGACTGAAGTTAATATACAGAGATTTAATATACGGATATACAAATCAGAGCTGCAAACACAGATATGGATTAGGATTAATTGTGCAATGCCAACCAACATTGAAAATTAGAATTTACTTTGCTCTTTTAATGAAATGTTTGTATAAAAGGCATGTAAACTATATGTGCCGCATCAAATAGCTTAAAAAGAACAACTGCTCTAAAGATAAAATGCATGCATAACATTTTCTAAAACAATTGGAACTTTATACGCTGCATGTAGCTGATAGAAAGGCAAAGTTATAAGTATGTTACAGATCTGAAGCAGATATTACAGTTCATTATATAGTAAATCAGTAATGCAAATTCAGATGATTGCACAATAATGAATGCATCAGTTATATATCGACATTTCTCTGTTGGTACTTAAAAAAAAATTGTCTTTTTTTTTTTTTTTTCCTTTACATTGTACATTTTCACTACACAAGGTTTTTATTCAGTCAAGAGACAGACATAGTGTGTATTTAATTCCTCTATTCACAACAATTAAAAGATACATGAAGGTTGAATAATGCTATAACGAGCCTACTAAATTTCCAAAAAAATTTTCAACTGAGTTCAAACAATTTCTGTTTTTGCAAATATTTCAGAAGAAAAACACACAAACCCTTTTTTTGTTACTTCTGGATAGGCTAATGCAACGATTATTAAATCTTGTATTAACATGTCGTACCAACAGCAGGCATCTACAAAGACACCCTCAATTAATGAACAAAGCAGTTTATATTAAGTAGATAGGACTGAAGCAGGTTATATAATCCTGCACGCTTATCTTTATTCCAAAACAGTTGGTGCAAACGAGACCATAGTGCAGGCTGTCTTGATTCCTCAGCGTTTTGTGTCAGTAATTACAATACCAGTGCTTTAATTGCAGGTCACACATGCAAGCGTATAAATGCTTCCTGCTTTTTTTTCTCCTTCGTTCCGTCACTCAGTATTTTATAATGGGTTTGGTCCTTTTCTTCTTTGAGGAAATGCTGGGAAATCAATGGTGTGATAAGTCTATAAGAGCGGGGCTGAAGTGGCAGTGCATTGATGCGTTGTTTCCTGAGCTACAGCGGAGAATGGTGTCTGCAGATAGGGCCCTATCGGACATGCAAGAGTGCACAGCTTCTTAGCAAGGATGGTGCTGATCTTTTGAAGTCCCAATGATATCCATTTCGCTAGGATGGCTTTGAAGGGAGACAGGCAGCATGATAAAAATGTTTTGCATAGGCATGTCCCGTTTTCCTGCTTGCGCTGAGATGCAACTGTCTGCCAAACACACCTCAATGTTTGACTAGAGATGGAGAGATTTCAGAACAAATCCCTCAAAGGAGAGGGAGAGTTAGTGTATGTGTGTGTGTGTGTGTGTGTTTGTGTGTTTGTGTGTGTGTGTGTGTGTGTGTGTGTGTGTGTTTTCCCTCATATACATAATGTGTGTGGGATTTCTGTCAAGACAGAACTTAAACTCAAACCTGCCTGAAAAGATTCGTAACATATACTGTGTGTGTAAATTTATGCTGTGGTTAAATGAAAATAGCAATACATTTATTTTGTGTTTATAATAACCTTTTATTATGTGAGAGTGAGAGTGAAATGTCCTAATTTCCTATCTATGCATTAGTAACTGATATATACTTATTGATTATAAGCATATATCAGTGGTAGTGTTGCTATTTATTGATTGATGTATGAATAAGTCAATCAGTAAACCAGTCAACTGAATGGATAATTCAGTGCAGACATAAAGAAATATTTTGGTGTTAAATATAATAGAAGTGAGCTTTAGGTCCCGTGTGGTATATTCCGAGTGTTCCGAGCATGCTCGCGTGCATCTCACAGTCCAGTGCACATACAGCTTAGTCGAAGCGTCTTGTTTCTCATTTCATCGTTGAAGATTTGTTCTGCCATGAGTGCATTTCCCCTCGCACACTCTAAATGTCATTAATTTGCTGAGGTTAAAATAACAGCGAGTCAGAGTATGTAATGTGTATATAATTAGCCACCTGAGAGCAGCCACATAAAAGCCCATTACTGGGTAATTACCACTCATACAGCTGAGGAGAGCAGCCTTGGCTTGGGCTTAGATTCCAGGGGTTCTGAAAGTATACGTTTTCCTCATATGGAGGGATGACAGGAAAAGGAGAGCAGAAGAGGATTGGGGAGAAAAGTTAAAGAGGATAACAGATGAAAGATTGGCTGGGAATATTTTTTTTGGATAAAGCCTCAGGTGACTGGCACAGTGGATAAAATATGTGAATGAAAATGAATGCTGGGTATTGAAAGATCCCTTAGGTTGTATAGTTTTATATGTGTGTGTGTGTGTGTGTGTGTGTGTGTGTGTGTGTGTGTGTGTGTGTACACATATCTCGCTGCAGATGTGTCTGCGTAAATGTCTGTTAGCATGTCTGCAGATGTGTGTGTGATTTATGAGGGTAATTCTGACCTCAGGCAGATATTTGTTTGATGACAGAGAAACAGGTCCTGATCCTTCAGGTGGATAATTGCTAGTGGCTTGCTATTGGAAATGGAATACTTGTTTTCTCGGTTTGGCTCCAGGCGCGTAGTATTCAGCTGCTTTACTCGAAGAGATGAAAAGAGAACACTAACCTGAAATCATGCTTTGTCTTTCTGAAGGCTACACAGATTGGCTAAAACTGCCTGTAATCTTGAGCATTCTTTTTAAAGTTTTGATCTTCAGAATTACTTTTGAACAAAATGTCCAGACATAAAAAGGAAATTAGAACAGCTTCTATCAACTAACATATCTTGTAATGACATCCAGCCTCTCTACACTTTACTGTATAAAGCTCTAGTCACACACTCTGACCCTCTGTTTCTCTGCATCTAGGAGTCGCACCAGAATTCTGCAGACTTCCGCATATACATTGAGAACCACACACGTGATGACGTGAGTCGGAAACAGGTGCGGATTTACCAGCTGTACAGCCGGACCACAGGAAAGCATGTGCAGATCCTCGGCAAGAAGATCAATGCTAACGGAGACGATGGGGGCAAGTACGGTACGGGAGCATTCCTTCGTGAGTTCAAATCCCAGCACCGCCAAGCTGTTACTGTTAGGCCCTTGAGCAAGGCCCTTAATCCTCAATTGCTCAGATGTATAAATGAAATAAAATGTAAGTCGCTCTGGATAAGGGCGTCTGCCAAATGCCGTAAATGTAATTGTGTGCTCATTTTATTGCGTAACATTACTCAGCATAACATTGTCTGCTCATGTCCTGGAAGTGATTTGTGCTCCTTTTTGATCACTGATCATAGGTCCAGATCTTTGGTGATCACAATTCATCGGCCCACAGATTGGTCGAAAGTGTAGCTTCAAATGTGAGCACATGTCCAGGGAAAGGAGGGTAGGTGGGGGGTGGTCGTGGGTAGAGGTAAGCGTAGTGAATGCTGAACTGATCTGCGCTGAGTGATACAACTGTTTACATCCGACCCCAGTTTCAACCGTGTCAGCCAGAGTCTTGCTCGGTGCTGTTGTAGTAACTCCCCAACAGGCACAGGGCTTAAGTTGTGCCTATACCACTGTGCTCTTATGATGGTGGAATGGCCTGTGCCTGATTTGCATGCTCAGGGCCTCAACATAGCGGTAACTGTCACTTGCTTGGTGTCAGTTTGGAAATAAACTAGAATATAGCTTCTTGCTTTGTTAATGGCAGTCAGACTGGTGTTAGGTTTGGAGTGTGAGTTGTACAGCATTGTGAGTAAAGCTCAGACATAAAGGTCGTTCTGTACCTGTGTGAGCAGGATTGTACCCAGATCCAGGTAAATCCCCACACCTGGCACCTGAGAGCTCTCTGCCTCTCAGCAATACAAAGACTCGGCGCTAATTCAATACGGCAGCTTAGTGTTCTAATAATCGGTTCACAAAGGATAATAGTTCACTACTTACTAGTAGTACAGACTTTCATTATTCCTAATGCCAACTAATTTCAGATATTTTATGTATGTACACAGAACATTTCTAGCATATAGCAATTGTGACAAATGCATCAGTTGATTTTTCTGTAGAAACTTCATGCTCTGGTCTGGCAAACATGTGAAACAGATGTATGGCCCTGAGAACAAGAAGTATGTCAGACATATACAGTACTGTGCAAAGGCTTTAGGCACATGCAAAGAAATGCTGTAGAGCAAAGATGCCTTCAAAATAATGAAATTTAAATGTTTCTACATTAAAAAAATACAGTAAAGAGCAGTAAACAGTAGTAAATGAAACAAAGTCAGTATTTGGTGTGACAAAAAAATAAAAATAAAAATAGTAGTCTCCGGTACAATTTGTGCAGTTTTATAAGGAAATGAGCTGGTAAGTTTTATTGAGCGTCTTGCAGAACCAGCCACAGTTCTTCTGGAGACTTTGACTTTCGCATTTGCTTCTTATTTTTGCAGCAAAACCCAGCAGCCTTCATTGTGTTTTTTTTGTCTGAAAAGTGTCTCTTATGTAATATGTTTGGGAATCTAAAATGTTTTTTGTACTGATTTGATAATGTAGAAGTCATACAATAAAAAAATCTATAACAAAGTTTGTACTAAAAAAAATAGGGTGGAACTTCTTAAGCAGTCTAGGCATATGTCATATATATATATAATTTAAAATAAATAGTCAAGGGAAACAGGTGTACGGCTCCCTGTGCACTCTATACCCCCTCCATCCATTCTGTCATCCCTTGGTTATTCTCTTTTTCTCTGCTGTTTTAGCAGCAGTGCCTTTGTAAAGTCACCTCCTCATCCGCTGGCCTAAACCAAGGTAGAGGGCTATTTCTCTTGCTCCTGCACAAATCTCAAGTGCTCTGCCTGAACTGGTTCCCCTGCTTGTTGTACTGTGAGTTGTTTTTAAAAGGGACAATTTTGGCATTGCCCTCAGAGCCCCCTGCCTTTGAGTTCCACTGAATAGCTCTGTGTGTTAAGCAAATGGATCATCTTAACTTTTTGATTGAGTGAGCAGGGACTAAAGGCGACTGGAAACCCAATCCCCAGGGATCTTAACTGCTCCAAGAGGTTTGGCAGATAGCTCCCCCTGGGAGGGGTGAGCCTGAACAAAGGTGCCCAAACACTGAGAGGGTGAGAGAGAGAGAGAGAGAGAGAGAGAGAGAGAGTGTGTTCAGGGTGGTCATGGGAGCAATTCTCACCATTTGTGTGTGTGCTATTGATCAATCTTCATATTTTTTTCTCACAACTATTTTTTTTCAGTAATGGAGTGATCAAATGTGTTTTACTAAAATGACCTCAAACTCAAATAAATGTGTATGTAACTAGCACCATTCTTGTTAGATTCTGGATATTTTTCTTCAGTTTTGTCTTCATGGCTTTAATATTAATATGTTCTTTTTCATTCCAGCTCTCCTTAGTGTTGAGACAGAGACATTTGGGAGTCGTGTTCGAATAAAAGGACAACAAAGTGGCTACTATATCTGCATGAACAAGAATGGCAAAATCATTGGCAAGGTAAGAATTTTCATCATCTGCCATTTACTGAACTGAGACTCCGCATCCATCATGTATCTTTCTCAAAAGAGATGCCGAAATTACACTTTACAATTGCAAACAGTTTTATTTTCTTCTGTTTGAAAGCTGACTAAACAGTTTGTCATCTCCAGTTTGACATAGAAACTCATTATGCTTTGAATTACTGGACTCATTTAAAGCCAACCAAAAGATATTTTGCTGTGTGATCACTAGGAGGCGTCATACAGAGTAGCCTAATGATGTATGTCATACATGAGGCCACTGAGTGACACAGCTTTCCCTACTTAGTGAGTCACGGTTAAAAATTTATCCTCACAATCTCTTCCAATCATCATGCAGGTAATTAGCAAGTTGGTGGAAATGTTTCTTTCGTAAAGTGTGAATACAGTGATGATGTCTTTCATATCATATTGCTGTACTGTAAAGCCGATGACATGCATTTTCAAAAACCCAAACAGCTGCAACACTGGCAAAAGAGTGAGCCAACGTTTTATATTTCACAGATGTTTGATTAAATCAAAGTGGGTGCTTGAGTCTGGTGAAAAAGTATCAAATGTGCTCATTTGAGATAGAAAGGGTAACACCCCTTTCATGTATTCTTCATTTTCTGGCTTGTTTGATGCCAACCATAAGAATGAACAGTAGCAAATCCAGTCTCATATTCTGTTTTCCACTTGATATGTAGGTGATTTGTATAAATGGTACATACTGTGTATAGATTAAGAAACCTTGTCATAAGACTGAAAAATGACAACCTCAGACATCCAGACTGTAAGCTAGGGCTGAGACCAAAGGTCACCAGAGTTTGGGAGATAAATTCACAAAAACAAGCTCTATATGCATTATAGCATATATTACATTACAAGCTCTTTACTGGAATTCTAAAGGAGGCTACTTTTTATTTTAATGGAGGCTACTTTTCTATTCACTTGAACTGATAACAATGCACAACATATCAGGTCTTATGGAAAACTTTTTTTTTCTACCCCTAACACCTTCCTATTGCACATAGCTTTAATACCTCACAAGTAAACTCAGCTGATGGGTTTGGGAGAGTTGCTCAACAGGTGGGCTTTATCTGACATGTTATTTTCTTTCCCCTGCAGCTCAATGGGAGTAACCCAGAGTGTGTGTTCGTGGAGGAGTTCTTGGAAAACAACTACACGGCGTTAGTGTCTGCCAAGTACAAAGGCTGGTACCTGGGCTTCAACCGCCGGGGCCGGCCCAAGAAAGGCTCACAGACCACACAGACACAGCAGGAAGTACATTTCATGAAACGCGGCCCTAAGGGAAAGGTGGACCCTCAGGAGGAGTTCCGTTTCACCACTGTAACGAAACGGACGCGTAGGGCACGGCGCTTAAGGCCAAACCATAAAACAAACTGAAGTGACACGGACCAAGCATGCACTCTTCCTTTAAAGACATCTCAAACTTCTTGCCTTAAACCAGCATAAAGGTTATTGTGATTAAACAGCAGGAGAGGAAACCTGAAAGATGGCTACAGGACAAAAAAGACAAAAAACTTAAAAAAGTTCAAAGATGTTTTATTTTTATATTTTCAGATCTCTGAGTCTCTCTTAGGTGTTGAATGTCTCTGGGTTATCATTAATGTTATATTGTGTCTGTTATTCTCTGTTATTTATATTGGACAAACTATGGATGACAAAAAAGGAACTGTGGTCTCCCACTTTGACGAGTTTACAGCAGCAGGCATCCTGTTGAAAAGGAGAGATTTGACTCCAATACCCAAGAAAAACTTCTATATTTCATTTTGAATTGGCCCAAACAACAAGGATCCGTTTTTTTTTTCCTGCTGGAGGAATTTAAATGCAAGAGGTATGTGATAACAGGGTCATATGGCAGGACTCACTGTACCAGCCAACACTAGCTTTGAGTGCAATATTTTGAAGGGCCCTCCATGAAGCATCTCATTGCCTTCATTTCTGCTCAATGATTTTTCTGTGAGAAGTCTGAGTGTTCTCTGTAGGCCTGTCTGCGGGTGAAGTGTGCTTAATCACACCCAGCAATTGTATGATTCCTTTTCCATTTTTGTGCAACCTGTGATTCAGCAGAGCACAACATGCTTTGACTAGCCAGGCATCAGCATCAGCTATGGCGGTAGTGCTTGTTAAAACAAATGAAGAGAAGCTTGGAGTTGAAGGGACTCGAAGAGCATAACATGTTGATTTGATGAGAACCTTTTGATCTTTCTCGCTGTACATTGGTGCAAGGTTTACAAGAATGCACTGTAGTGACAGTGGGCCTGATCTCAAATACTAGCACACACATATGTACTTCTTTTTCATTTCAAGGTGTTACAGGAATTCATAGTACTATACAGTAGTTTTTGAAGAATCACAAAATCAGTTATAAGGCTGATATATAGGTCACCCCCTGCCCCCCCACCCCCATTCTGCAAATTTAATGTGTTGTTCTCAGAGGCTGCAAAATGGTCACTTCTTTAAATCTGCCACTCTATAGGAATACCTATTAGGTTATGCTGTATTACAGATTTCCATTTGTAAACTCATTCTATGATGGTTTAGACAACATTGTGCTGTATATGTACTTATGTCCACTAAGGCTTTATACCTGACCATTCTGAATTGAGCTACAACAGGGAAGGTGGAATACCTTTCACTAAACTCACCTGTGCTAAGGTTTGCCCTTCATATGGGTGTCGCTGTAGTGTAAACAAATCTATATACTCATTTGTCACATGGCAGGTTTTGTAAGAGATACTACTAACAAACATGACACATGTATGGTTTAAAAAAACGTATGCAAAAAAAAAAATAATAATAATTTTATGACTATTATAAAAATATTTATTGCCTTTCTCTGTAAATACAACCTGATGAATTTATTTGACCTCTTAATAAAAATAAGGACTATATTAAAAAAAAAAGGGAAAAAGAATGGTCGTGTTTTCTTTTAAGTTTCAGCTTCAGATGCTTCAAAATGGTTTGCATTTTGCTCAGAAAACCTCTAAAGACTAATAATTTATTCATTCTGCCAAGAAGCAATTCATTGCAAGATATTTGTAAAATGCTCAAATTTGTTTAACAGTTTAACATTCATCCATGTGCACACCTCCCTTATTTATCTGTGACTCATTTTTGCATTTTTCCAACTACATCCTTCCATATGTCAGCAGACAAAAGGAAGAAATCTGGATTTTCCTAGATGGTTGTGGTAGATTTCAGCCCAGAAGTAGGTTGCATACACTTCTTAACCTATGAAGAGGCTGTGAATGTGGGAATGGATGTGCTTGGATAGGACACTTTTTGTCATCTGAACTGTTAACAGGCTATGAAAAGGTGAATTGCATTTCAGAAATGAGCAACAAGGTCCAGGAGATGTGTCATAATTAAGTTATGAGGCGCATAAAGACAGCTAAGAGATTCTCAGACAACATGAGAATTCAAGGATCGTTTAGACTCAAGGTTATGTCAACAGATTCCCTCCTCGCTTTTACATATTGCCTCTTTTTATGAAATCAATTAGAACCAGAGGGAGTAGAGGAATGTTCAAAGAGAATGTTCGGAAAGGTATTAAGGTTAATGGAACTATTCCTTTTCCAAATGGATTTTCAAATCTTCTGGTATGAAATCTTGTTCTGGAAGACATTACTTTTGTGGAAGACACTACCCTCATTAGACTACATTAGCCTCGAGAGAAGCACTTATTTTTTCTAGAGCTCAGTGTGTCGGTAACTGACATTAGCACAGATACATGCGCATTGTACTTTTTACATATGGGTAGCACTGATGTGCAAAACGTTGCAGTTCAATGTCTGGAATTTTCAAGTACTTCTTTCTATTTGTGATCTTTCTCACTCTATTCCTCTCACACATAGTGACATTTTTGGCAGGCCTATTTGAGCTGTTTCTTTAAAGGAGGAGGAGAAGGAATGCAGGATAGCATGTCTTATAATGTTGTATTCAGGAATGGTGTTTACAGTAGCAGTCAGTCTGAAAGATGGCCGTTTTGAGAAAAAAAATGCCTTTTGTTTAACTTCCCACTGATGTTATCAGATCTAGCTCTATACAGCCACCTACAGCGGGCAAAGACTGGAGGACACGGTCTGATTTAAATGTCCAACAACCTCTCCATCTTTCTTTTTGTCTCTCCTTTTTCATTCTTTCCTGAGGTGGAAAGTAGAGTGATATGTTGTACATGGCCTTCATTACTCAAAATAGACAGCTGGAAAAATATCCCATCATTTTCACACAGACAGCTGTCTGGACATTCAGTTTTAAAGAAACACTCAGCGCTTTCTCTTTCTAGCAAATCTATTTTTTTCTCGAGCACATTTTTGATGAGACAGTGTAGAAAGGAGGGCCCATGCAAATGCTGATAAGAGAAGAAAATGTATTACCATTGCTGTAAAATGCATACACATCACCAGGATCTCATGGCACCATGCTATCGCGATCAGGATCAGATTAACCTCATACTTTAAACACGATTAAAAAAAAAAAGAAAAGCGACTGTAACAAACGTTTTTTGTCTTAGGGATAAGACGCAACCCTAAAAGTATCTGATATCCACGTAGATGGAACCATTCTGCGATGACAGCACTCAAGAAAGTTGAATACAGACTTTTTAAGAGTCCAGACATCTGAAAATTAAAGAACAGAGAGCATTCAATGCAGGGCTCCCGCCAGCGCCTCTCCTCTGGCTTAACCTTTGATCAGTGGAGGATGGCCCTGGAACAGGCCCAGTATGCTGAAATGAAACATAACATCTCTCTGTGGCACTCCTCCCTTTCAGGACGATAGCTCTGTGAACTCACTACTGCTGACGGATGGCTATTCATAGGCAAAAGGAGGTTCTGACTCCACTGCGGGGGGTTAGAATAGTGAAAGGTTGCACAGGGACCTGGCTTTACTATCTTCCAGCAGGCTGCCTTGGTGCATCGTGTGTATTTTTAGAACAATGTCCAGTTAAGGGCCACTTTTTGGAAAAGCTCATAAAAAATGTTTTTTTTCCACTGGTCATGTCTAAAGTAAACGAATTAACACTTGCTTTCTCTGCAGAATGACAGGCAGAAAATAAAGTGCGTATAATAGCACAGTGGTCACTGTCTTGCTGAAGTGTTTAGTGGCTCTCTCAGCAGTGGAACGAGTGACAGATGGACACAAGCCCACTGAAGTGCACTCTTCAGCAACCGCATATTTAATGAAAGGGCCATGTCAACAGAAATCTGGTGGTCCAGCCATTCCCTAGACAGAACAACTTTGTCTCCTTAAATATTACTTAACTCCTTCTTGAGGTTGTGAGGTGCAAGAAACATGTAAACCAAAATAATGGTTGACCTATAATATGATCCTAACTATTGCAGCTCGCTATGCGGTGCTTTTTTCCCCTAAAGCACAGACACCGCAAGCTTTCGTCTCCCCAGTGAAATGTGCAACCACCCGCATCTGCTCCGTTTTTACTCTGGGACATACAGAAGTCATTTTGTGATTCATGTATAGCCGAGGGTTGTTTTTATATGGCTACTTTATGTTCCAGGAGAGCATTATAACATAATAGTTTAAATGTCCAATTTAAGAGTGAGATGATCCAGGTTCAACTTAGGAGACTGAAAAGACGCACGAACAACACAATACACACAAGGCAATAGTGCATGGGATCCAAAATTCTTTATGCACATTACTGTTACTCTTTCTTTACCCTTTTCCACTGAACCATTTTGATTTTAAATGTTGTATGTTTTTGGGACATGCTCAGAACTGGGACCAACAGAACCTAATGGTAGATGAGGACCTAATGGTAGGTGAGGGTAGAAGCCCTGTTTGTGGCTGACTAGTTATGTACACCATGTCACACATTATGTGACACCTTATGCATAAAACTCACACAGCCCCTGTTGTGCTACTTTGTCTACTTTATTATTGTCAGCTTATAAAAATTTCTGCAACATAAAACTATAGGTAGAATATTTTGACACTTGCCTCCAGCATTAAAATATATAAAGAATCATGAATTTATGGGTGTGGAAACGTGTGGTATGCATGCACAGAAACACTTGATAGGACGTCTCGATAGGTTTGCAGCCATTTTTAAAGTAACATATCAAAAGACTGTGCATCTTTTGTTGTTTGAAAATAGAGAACATGCATACGCTAATATAATCTCAGCCAGTATCATTTGGTCTTAACCAATATAGTTTGGTTATCCAAACAGCCAATCAGGCAAAGGCGTGATGACATTGCATAATGATAATGCAGTGGTTTTTCCTGTTGTCTCACATAGACTAGACTGGAAAATAGACTAGAACTCCAGCTTCTGTTGATTGCTATTTGGGCCAGTTCTTATTTTTAAATGTGCAATGGAAAAACTATGTAAGGAGAGGATTAGGGAGAAGCTCTAAATCTTTATTCATATCTCCACATCTTGAGAATGGCATGCACTCAATAATTCGGCAATGATATTTTTATTTTAGTTGTTTTATTTGTATCAATCCTGAAATCTGGCACAACGTTTAATTATGCAGTGGTTATGACATTAAGTTGCAAACTAGCAAAAGCTTTAATTCAACACAGTTTCAAATTAAATTAAAAAAACTGAAGAAAAGAGTGGAGAAGCAAGAAGCATAGCAAGTGCAGATGCAGACAGGTGTACTGCCTGATAGAATTAAACAATTAACATTGTGCCATAATTTGTGGCACATATACAAATGCTGAGCAGACCTAATTGACTTTGATTTTGGATCAAGATTATTAGAGGAAATTATATAATGAATCTGAAAGTTCATTATTGGAGTGCAGAGACAGAAGCTTCAATCACAGTGAAAACAGTGACTCAAGTGACATCTGCATGTAGCTCTACGGGAAAGTAAACAGGGTTGGAAATTGTGGTTGAAAGTATTGTGGTTCAATGACTGTTATGCTTGTGAATTGGTGTGATATGTAAGGAAAAATAGAAGATGAACTGTTCTTAATGTGACTGAGAATTTCAATGCAGCTCAGACTATGTGTCTGCAAGAACAGACTGTTGACACTTACACAGAAAGGAATACTATAGTAATTAAACCCGCCGTTACAAAGACAAGTGCAAAAAAACACCAGCATTTGTCTACAGAGATGTGGAAGAAAGTGGCATGGTCAGATTGGTCATATTTCACCGTATCTTAGTGAAGGAAGGAGGTTATGTTGTGGATCCCATAGTCTGCTTAGAGAGATGGGTCTCTGCAAATGAATACAGTTATCCTGAATGATCACATTTATCCTATGATGAAACATTTCTATCCTGATGGGAGTGTCTTCCAGGATGACTACCATACACAGGACATGAGGGCTCATTGAATGCTTTGCTGAGTATAAAAATGATGTAACTTACATGCTATAGCCTTTGCAGTCACTAGATTTATCCCAGTTGAACACCTATGGGAGAGGAAACAGTGTGTTAGACAACTCTCTCCACCTCCATCATCAAAACTCCACTTGAGGCAATATCTTTTCAAATAATGGTGTTCATCCCTCCAGTACAGTTCCAGAGACTTGCAGAATCCATGTCCTCTACAGCATAACAGAGCAACCAGGACCTAATGGAGTGTAGTTGATGAGTTCTGTTTATTTTTGTTTTTCAAATTTTGTTAAATTGAGTAAGAACAAGTTGATCAGTGCTTCTATTCACTCTTAGGTCTGTGTCATTTTGACAGATCTGCATCTATTTATTCTGTGATCTGTTTTAGCTTGGCATTAATCCATACAGATTAGCAGTTATCAGGTGTCCTTTATTGGGTGCATTTTATCTACATTTTATCTACATTTTATCCTGGGATCTGTTTAAGGTGGCACATAGGCTGGCCAGTGGCTAATTTATGTGAATTACTGTGTTTTTTTTTCTGTACATGCATTTATATGCATTTAAAACTGGTCAGAGTATGGGTGTAATGTAACGCAATGCCACTCTATGTATCTGTATCTGCATAGTGCCCATAAACCTGAAGGTTTTTTAATTAAATTATGTATGCCCCTGCTGGAATCACTAGAAAACAAACAAAAAAAATCATCGAAATGCCAGCATTCTCAGTAGGGTCTGTGATTTCTTGCTCTGTTGGTTCTGGGTCATTCCATCTCAAGTGGTCCAATGCAGGTTGCTCAACTGTTTTTAATTTTCCTAATTTCTTTTGAGTGATTTCCTCTATGTATTGACAATTTGGCTATACAGCTGTTTACGGAAACCTCAATATCTCGTCTCAGTATGGGCCTAGGTCCTTGGAACAAAAACTGATCTCTAGAGCACATTACAAGGTACATGTATGGAAACATTTTGCAAATTTGTGTACCTTAGACTTAGAACTTAAGTCCAAATTTATGCTCAAGATTGCTCACAGTTCCACTTTTAGGGTCAATTTATAATGGGAATGGTTCGAGTTTCAGTCTTAATTTTTACCTAGTGTGCATGTAGAACATTTCAGAACATTTCAGACTTCTCTCTTTTTTTTATTTAAAATTTCCCTCAGTTTTGGGTTGAATATCTCTGGTGGGGGACGAGATACGAACTCGAAATTTTTACAGATATAAGTCCTCTATAGTAGCATTCTGCTGTAAAAATTGTGAGTTTGAGGGAAAACTCTGCAGGACAGTGGACCTCAAGGGCCAGATTTGAAGAACCAGCATGATCTTTCAAGTTGGTAAAGGTGTACAGTTGGTATGCAAGAATATATTTTATCCAAATATGGAAGTACAGTATTCAGTTGGGTGTTTTACAAATGAACAGTGTTATAAACAGAGCGGTGTTGTTGTTTCTCCTGTGATAAAAGCAGTAAGCGACTTCTGAGCTGTAGTCATTTACTGCTTTGAATCATATCATATTTATGTATTTAATATTGAACTTGAACAGCATTCCATATTTGTTTTTTTTTTTTTTTTTTGCATTTACAGCCTGCCTTCTCAGAAATTTGGTTGCAGCCATTGATCATTGATAGCTTCCTTTTTCTGCCCCGTCCAGGTAGTGCAACCATTGTTCCCTTAACTCTGGACTTGGAAACTATGCTTCCAATGGTGTCTCTAGGAACATTCAGTACCTTTGCTATCTTTTTGTATCCTGTTCCTTGTTTGTGAAGGGCGATGATCTCTTCTCTTAACTTTTTGGACCATTCTTTTGACCTAGCCATATTTCTAACATGCAGTCTAACGTGACACTCAACAAACCTCTAGCCAGTTCAGGTAATTTATGTGTTCCAGCTCAAGCACACCTGGTGCAACTAATGAAGCCCTTGATTTTGCATATTTGTGCTGTTGTGAGAGATTCTATTCAGGGTGTTGAATAATTTTGAGACTGGAAAAGTCATAAGTTGAATTTTCAGTTGAATTTGGGGAAACCACTTGAAGCATTTGTTGTGTTGAGCTATTTGAATTGCTTTTGTTTGATTTGTTCATTGCAAACAGCTGAAAATCTGTAAATTTTGACAATAAACATGATTTGCAATGCGGGTTGAATAATTTTGATTGCAACCATTTACAGTAAACATATTAATCATATTGTCCATATAAAATCCACAGATTTTTTTAATCACAAAGAGGAGATTGGAGCAATGATATTCGGAGACATACTTAACTCGAGGAGCATATTTTATTTTATTTTTAATTATGATCTACTTTTTAAAATGAGTTGTAGTGAACCATAGCAGATGAGCTTGATCAGCTTATCCTTACAACTGTGGGAACATTTTCTTGATAGAACATGTAGAATTAGCAACAACATTGACCTTTTTTTTTTGTTCATTTGACAAATCAGAATAGTGAATTAAAGCAATAATATAGTCTACTGCACAAAGTAGACTGCACTACTTTTTTTTTTCCTGATCTGCTTGATCAATTGTTGCACTTCATAATAGTACATACAGTATTTTTCATGCCTGCCTAAGCATCATGCTTTCTGCTGCTGTACCTCTAGTTCATTGGGCTAAAAAAGGATGTGTTGTGATTAATGTGATAATTACAACTAGGACTATTCATGGAGTAATATATTATCAATAGACGGCTCCTTTTAGATGTTCATTTTGAATGCTTGCCATCTTATGAGATGTATATCACCTTATTACTCTTTCTATTTATTTGTTAATTGTAAAATTGTATCTTTCTTTGATGTTAATTTGCATTACACTTGACAGCAAAGAAAAAAACATAATCTGATTTTTCAGCTATGATATTTTTTAGGCTTGTCTTGTCTTTAAAGGTGGCATAGACGAAATTTAAAAATCCCATCTGGGACATGTCTACTCAAGAAACTGTGAATACAGCAATATAATATGACCCATACAATGGAACTGTCCAAGAAGCCTGAATACTGATGTACATTTTGGTGTTAACTCTTAAGTGCATACTATGCCTCCATGTCCTCTTACCCATACATCTTTGTATTCTTCCTCCCATATATAACCAGCTGGTGGATTTAACACAATCAGTGCTCTCCAACCATACACTGCTTTGCCTCAGGTGCACATACATGCATTTGAGTGTTATCTGTGCTACTATTAGTGTTTCTGTCCTGGGTGCTATATTCACAGTGACAAATTCCCAAGATGGTGGTACCCTTAGATGAGGCCCTCACAGTTCCCTCTTTAGTCCCTGTTTGGGTTGCTGGAGGAGGCCCTGTAAAAGGCATGCAGGCGTAAGAGAGCCATCAATGTTGTCATGCTGGGACTCTGACTAATGTTTGACCCATAATGCAAATTCCAGGTGTCCAGAGTTTGCCTCGTGATCTGCCGGTTGGAATTCTTGGCTCTGAACATCCACTGCAACGTCATGTGATAAGGGTGAAGGGCTTCCTAATGAGATAATGTACTATATCCTGCACTGCCCATTTCATTTATTTTATTTATTTTTGTTTTGTGGGCAAGAGGTTATGGCTAAGATTACAGAATGCTGTTTACCACCCACCTGTTGTGATGGTATGGTCTGTTTGTAGCATTAATGTTTAGCTGAAGTCTTGGTTGATGAACATCAGGTCTGATGTCAGGGATTTATTTAGCCTGCAAAAGGCAGTGTCAGCTGCTGAGCTCCATATTACCTTCTCTGGCTGTCCATCCTTTGTGATATCTAACAGGTGGGAGGCTACAAAGAAGACATCAGGAAAGACCCACATTTAATTTTCTTGGATTGGTGTTCATCAAGCTCCTCAGTGCATTTACAACAACTTCTGAAAAAATATACTGTGCTTGGTCCAACATTCTCAGTGGAAAACAACATCATTTAGGTATATGATGGTGTAGCAATGATGGGGCTGGAAATTTATATTCATGACCTGCTGGAGGGTTGCAGGGGCCAATCTTTTGGAGCCAGGAGAAACTGTGAGGCCCAAGGTAAAGCTATACTGCAGCCTTCACAGGCATCCTATGAGCTCATCCATATGTGGTAAGTGTCAAATTCTGCCATCTTGTTTATCCTCCGGAAGTCATTCCAGAAGCGGTGAGATCTATCTGCCTTTGGCACTATGACGATGGGGCTGGACCATGGGCTTGTGGATTCTTCAGTTGTAACCCACTGTAACATTTAGTTTACCTTCCCTATAGCCTGTACTCATGCCTCAGATAGATGACAGGGCCACTGCCTGACCACCACTCCAGGTGGTGTTTCTTTGAATATAATACAAAGTTTACTCAGGATTATTCAACAATTGTAAAGCATTTGAATGATTTGATGCAGTATTTCACAAGAACTGCACATTCAAAGAAGCAAAAGGGATTAAAACTGTTATTGACACAATCTGAGATTTGTTTTTCTGAAACAAGAGCAGCCCTGAACAGCCCTATCTGTTACATCGGATAACTTTAGCTAGCTAAAGCCTGTCACAGAGTGAAGCTTCCTATCCATCTCACAAACTATACCTCTTGGCCTTAAATACCCCTTCACAAAAATGGTTTCTCTGTATTTCACCAATGACCAATCCCAATCCCCTGACATACTTATTCTTCTGAACTGGAAATGATGAACTATAGGTGGTTACCTGCCCCAGAGCTGGCTTTACATAATAATTGACTGTGGGGCATAGGTGAGGAATGGTGCAACCCAGTAACACCAAAGCCAGGGATGGGGAAGGATTGACTACTACTGAAGCCCAAGCTTGCTCAGGGAGATGGCACCCTTTGCAATACAAGGAGTACCCAATCATTTGCACAAGCAGTGGGCATAGCCAATAGAACAATTTTGAATGTCCCAAAAAAGAAATAAACCACTGGTGTAGTAACAACCAGACATAGAACAGGTCAGCCAAGGAAAACAATAGCAGTTGATGACAGAAACATTGTGAGAGCTGTGAAAAAAATCACCAAAACAACAGTCAGTGATATCACCAACAACCTCCACAGGGCAGGGCAGGTGTGAAGGTATCACAATCCACTGTTCAAAGAATCCACCGTTCAATGAAGACTTCAAGAGCAGAAATATAGAGGCCATACCACAAGATGCAAACCACTCATCAGCTGTAAGAATCAGAAGGCCATTTTGGATTTTGCAAAGAAATACAAAGATGAGCCACAAAAAGCACTGCCCGCACAACAAAGGACTTCATCGGGGGAAAAGGTGGAATGTTTTAGACTGGCCAAGTCAATCACCAGCCCTTAAGTTCAGCATGCATTTCACCTCCAGAAGAGGAGACTGAAGGCAGAACTCCACCAAAACAAACAACAACTGAAAGAAGCTGCATTACAAGCCTGGAAATGCAACAAAAAAGAAAAATGCAACAGTTTGGTGATGTCAGGGGGTTTGATGCAGTGACTGCAAGCAACAGATATGCAACCAAATATTAAGTGTTATTTACTTAAATTTATTTTAAGACTATCTGTTGATATACTTTTGCTTACCTAAAAATTGGGTGGTCTGCCACCAAAGGTGCTATGTTTTAAGTTGTTTAACACATCTATATGTAAATATCAAGAAATGAAAGCTGAAATTCTGATCTATCGTCTCGTATTCATCTTTTGATCTCAAATCCAAATGTCTTCAGTGTATAGCAAAAACCATAGAATTGGTTTTGCTGTTCCAATACTTTCAGAGGGGACTGTACAAGTGGCACATGGCCCTTTTTAACTAACCCAGTCTGACAGAAAAATATGAAAAGTGTTATTGATTTGGAAGAATCTAACATCAGCCATGACTTGCCCTTTCAACGTTTCACCTTTAAACAATAAGGATGCTAATGGTCTTTCCATATGTCCCGACAGCAGAATGCTAAATGATCCTGAATCCCAAAAAGAGCAGCAGTTCAACTGTTATTTAACATATCTGGGAATGAAAACTACAATAATTATTACTAATAATGTTTTGCAGGCCATAACCAAGAAAGCTGGCCTGTCAGGTGACAATATCAAACAACTTTTATTGTGCAATTGCAAAGGCTTTGCTATGCCTGCTGTAGGAAGTCCATACACTCCTGAGAAACCAACAATTCCTACCGCTGATAGGAATGGGCTGACATGATATGGCATATAACATGGCTCCTTCACCCCAATTCCAGTCCTGGAGGTCCAGAGTCTAGCACGGATTGGTGAGATTTAACTCACAAGGGTTAATATGTGTGTTAGATCAGGAAAATCTTCAAATTGTAATGGACTCTGGACCCCCAGTTGTACGGCAGGGTGTGTCATATCAGCCCAGGACTGGAATTTGGGAATGCTGGTACAGAACATACTTTTATATTTTCCTTCAGAAAGAAAGAACAATGTATGCATTTATTTTTTATGCCATAAGAACGTGCAAAAAAGCAGCCCCACTAGAGATAACATTAGAGATAACAGACTAGCACAAGAACCAGATTCTACCAACAGCAACAACATCCTAGTGATAGCAGATTTCTGTACAAATTGTGGTGCAATATTCTTCAAGGGCCAGACTTTAAATCCCTTTTCCTCAAGCTTTGAATGATTGTCGTTTCCCTTTGAAAAGATCTCTCCTTTGCAGACAGTTGCTCATGCTGCATCACACAACACTGAAACACACTCTGAGGAAAGCTCTAACTGCCATCTGCAGCATACTGTACATGAGCTCAAAGATGTATATGTGACAAATAAATGCTTCTTTTAATATTAGTAACTTTAAGGCATAGATACTCTTAATTGTCATTGTTATTATATATATATATATATATATATATATATATATATATATATATATATATATATATATATATATATATATATATATATATATATATATTTGATAAATGTGACTATATTCAAGATATTTTTTATTTTATTTATCCTTTATTTAGCCAGGAAAGTCCCATTGGGATACAAGATCTCTTCTTCCAGGGAATCCTGGTCAAGACGGCAGTACCAACAGTTTCACATAAAAGAACAATTTCACACATTAAAACATATTCAACACATAAAATCAAAACAGGCATATTTTTAGATGAGTATGATGAGCATGTATAGATGAGTCAGGTGATTTTTTTGCAGTAAAAAAATAGTGAGAGGTTTTCTATTATTGTTAGGCAGTTTAAACCTGTAAAAATGAGTTGTTTTCCCAGGATAGTTTCCATAAATACGATGCACAGACTGAGGAGCAATCTGAAAGCTAACGTAGTACAGCAAATGCTTTTAATCCAAAAAAATCAAAGACAGTTTGAATTTTCAGGATATGACTCTGATAAGCATATTTTATAGTATTCCACTCCTGCAGTAATGATGAAGTAAAAGCAATGTGCAGGGTTTATTTGGCAGAAGGACAAAAGCACAGATCTAAGCAAAAAATAATTTAATTACAGGACAAGTCAAACAAAAATCAAAGTCAAACAAAACAGAGCAAGGTTAAGAATTCAGATATTCTGTAGATATCAAGCTAAAGGAGGTCACAACACCAAAAAACAACACCAAAAAAGCTCAGGCTGTTTAGACAAGACAAAAACAAGACTTCGTAAAGAGATGGTTAAAACACTCTCTCGCTCCACTCCGACAACATAATTTACAATTCATAGGCCACAGGTCAAAGAACCCCACTGTGAATGAACAAGAAATACAGATACCCAGTGGTGTACCTTGAATGGTGTTTTGCTCTTTAAACAATATTTCCTGAAAAAAAAGAAAAAAAAGAACAACTTATCATTACAAGCAGAATTCACATTCTACATTGCATACAGAGACAATGCACTCACTGAACTCCTCAATAAAGTCTCTGGGAAAATTTTGTTAGAGCCAAAAACAAAATACCTGGGAACATTTTGTGTAGATCAAGAGTCTTCCCATTCCGAGATGTATGCATGAATGTCACTTGGGATTTCATTAATAGGAAGGCTTTTTTTCTACCCCCTTGTGTCAACAGGGAAAACAGATTATTCAGCAAGTGCTAATGGCCCTCTCAATCTGCAGGAGTAAATCATCCACATCAGAGATCAAAACTGAGCAGTTTTGAAAATAGTTTCAAAATCTTGCACAAACGTAAAATACTATGGGGGAGGATACCCATTGTTGCTAGAAAGTGTATCAGATCTTCATTGATTAAATGAAAAAGCAAACTTGCATTAAGAATCTTGCAGTTTAGAGATGCGCGCACACACACACACACACACGCACACACACACACACACACACACGCGCACACACACACACACACACACACACACACACACACACACACACACACACACACACACTACTTGCTATGGGGTGATCTTGAGGTTTATACCAAACAAAAGTTCTTAGAGCAAAACGAGGCAAACAGACAAAGGAAAAAGCTAACTCAGACCATTCAGGCTAGACAGGTGTATTCTTTGTTTAACGCACTTTAACATACACTCACAGAACACTTTATTAGGAACACCAGTACACCTACTCATTCATGCAATTATTTATTCAGCCAATCATGTGGCAGCAGTGCAATGCATACAACATGCAGATACGGGCCAGCAGCTTTGGGTAATGTTTCCATCAACCATCAGAATGGGGAAAAAATGTGATCTCAGTCATTTTGACCATGGTATGATTGTTGGTGCCAGATGGGCTGGTTTGGGTATTTCTTTAAATGTTGATCTATTGGGATTTTCACACACAACAGTCTCTAGAATTTACTCAGAATTGTACAATAAAGAAAAAAAACATCCTGTGAGCAGCAGTTCTGCAGACGGAAATGCCTTGTTGATGAGAGACTGGCCAGACTGGTTTGAGCTGACAGAAAGGTTACCGTAACTCAGATAACCACTCTGTACAATTGTGGTGAGCAGAAGAGCATTTCAGAATGCACAACACATCAAAAGATCATGTCAGGTTCCACTTCTGTCAGCCAAGAACAGAAAGCTGAGGCTGCAGTGAAGACTGTTGAAGACTGGTAAAACGTAGCCTAGTCTGATGAATCTTGATTTCTGCTGAGGTATACAGATGGCAGGGTCAGAATTTGGTGCCAACAGCATGAATCCATGGACCCAACCTGCCTGGTGTTAACAGTCCAGGCTGGTGGAGGTGGTGTAATGGTGTGGGGAATATTTTCTTGGCACACTTTGGGCCAGTTACTACCAATCGATCATCGCTTGCATTCCACAGCCTATTTGAGTATTGTTGCTGACCATGTGCATCCCTTCATGGCTACAATTTACCCAACCATGTCACAAAGCAAAGGTCATCTCTAACTGGTTTCATGGACATGACAATGAGTTCAGTGTTCTTTAGTGGCCTTCCCAGTCACCGGATCTGAATCCAATAAAACACCTTTGGGATGTGGTAGAATTACATGATGCAATCATGTCAACATCAACCAGAATCTCAAAGGAATGCTCCCAAAATCTTGTTTTGAGAGTAAAGGGAAGCCCTACCCAGTATTAGTATAGTGTTCCTAATAGTACTTGGTGAGAGTCTGTAACTACACTATATGTTCAAAAGTTTATGGACACCTGACCATCACACCGCATATCTGTCCTTGAACAGCCCATTCAAAAACCATGGGCATTAATATGGAGTTGGTCCCCCCTTTGCTATTATAACAGCCTCCACCCTTCTGGGTAGGCTTTCCACTAGATTTTGCCATGAGTATTACTGAGGAAAGGCTCTGATGTCGGACGAGAAAGCATGAAACAGAGTCAGTGTTCCAGTTCATCCCAAAGGTGTTCAGTTGGGCTGAAGTCAGGGCTCTGTGTAGACGACTTGTGTTCTTACGCATTGACGCTGGCAGACCTCGCTTTGTGCACAGGGACATTCTCATGCAGGAACAGAGAAATCTTAAATCTACAGCATACAATGACATTCCAGACAACTGTGTGCTTCCAACTTTGTGGAAATAATTTGGGACAGGCCCACATATGGGTTTGATGGTCAGGTGTCCACATACTTTTGGCCATATAATGTATGTCTACAAGTTTTACTGCATGAGTGACAGTGTTTTTGGTCACTCATTTTTACTTGAAATGTTTTATTATAACAATACAGATATCCCAATAAATATGGCAAGAAAAAATGACATTGGTTTATGTAAAAATTCATTTAAAGATTTTGTCACTGTCCAAATACCAGACAGAACTGCATACACTTCACTTGGCTGCAGGTACATTAGTGACTTAATTTTGTGTCTTTCTAATCTCGCATTTTATAACTTGACATTTTCTCTGGTTCTTAATGTCTACCTCTAACTTCAATATGTCTTTTCCTCTTCTTTGTGTTCAGTGCTGAAAATCTTTCTCTCTCTCTCTCTCTCTCTCTCTCTCTCTCTCTCTCTCTCTCTCTCTCTCTCTCTCTCTCTCTCTCTCTCTCTCTCTCTCTCTCTCTCTTTCTTTCGATCCCTCATTTTACTAAGATATGAGATGGTTCTTTGTTGTGCGTTACGCAGGCCTGTAATTAGTGAATTGTGTGCTGGGCGTTTTTTCTCACAGAATCTCTTCACAATTAATCAGGCCTTTCCCACTGATGGCCAAAGCCTCTTGACTCTCCGCTCTCGGTAGCTAAGCACCATTCCCGCCCTCTCCTAATAACCACCCTGTATTGGCCACACACGCTTTGATAGAATGTCTTTTGTGTGTAAATGCCATTGCGTCATGTCAGTATTTGGTCCAACATCCATTTAGTTTAAGTTCTGGAGAAGTCCATTCAATGGGACTTCATACAGCTTAGGACAAGGATTGATGTAGGTATTTATCGAAATAGTGTTAAAAAATGCATTTGAAAATATGTTGGCTAAATACACTAGCACCCAAAGCTTTCAAAATATTATTCAGTATGTATGACACATGCAGTATGTTGCTTATCTTAAATACATATTGAATTTGGCAACTGATGTGGCATACAAATAATATTAAATAAATAAATTTTAGACCTTAATTCACTCTGTCAGTACAGTGATTCAGACATCCTTTCTCTCTCTCTTTTTCTCTCTTGCTCCATTTCTGTCTTTCGCACTTTGAGTTTATCCATTTATAATAACTGACCTGGTAATGACAGAAGAAAATGAAGGTCATTAATTTGCTTTTGTTTATACATGAGGCCAACATTTTTGCTCTTTTTTTATATGGTTGACCACTTATTTATTTATTTATTTCATGAAACATTCTTTTCCACACAGCGTCCTCTCCTGCCTTTCACACAATTCATCAGGAAATTCAGCCATCCATATCAGGTAGCAGCATTATCTAGAATTACAGAACTACCAAAACATGAAGAACATAGAGTGGGTTCTTATTACAGGGTTCCCTTGTACAGAACTCACACACTTTATTCATCATCTCAATCTGGTTTTAAAGAAACCCACAATGAGCTGCTTGTTTTATTGAGCATCTAAAGTTCCCTTTGTTAAAATCAAAGTGCTGTGCTTAGCCTAATTCCCAATGGTGCAGATCCATAATCATTGCTGGTAATTATATGAATCCTTGCCTATGATTTCAAAGACCAACACAAAGAACATTAGACTATAAAAAACTAACAATAGTGTATGACATCATGGTGGCACTACTAAAATAACCACTTTTACCTGACAGCTTCCCCATGGATGTTATTTATTTAAGACATAAGGAAACCTGAAGAGAGAACAAGTATGAGATTGAGAGAAAGACTGATGAATAAGGAAAGAAAAGACTGAGAAAGATTGAAAGTCAAAATGCAGAGAACAGAAGTAAGCACAAAGGCGGGCAGACCTTTCACCTGAGGTCGAGAAACAGCCTAAGGACGGCTGATCTGACATATGTTTTCATAAGCTAAGACAAGCATTCAGTCATTGTGGCCATTCTCCAAAACTAATGATGTCAAGTGATTCTCTAACAAAATCCCCTTTCTACAACAAAGAATGAAAAAGCTCTGGAAGGGGTAGAAGAGGGAAGGATGATCATGGCGGGTGGGCAGCCAAGAAAAAAGAGATGAGAAGCCCAAATAAGGAGACAAAGGCCATAGGCAAATTAAACTTGTTGGACCCCCAAAGACCCTAACAGTTTTTCCATCTCTGCCAAAACCTACCCCTCGCCACTATCATATCACTCCCCAGGGAGAAGAGAGGCCACTGCTTATTTACGCGGGTGCTTGTTGCCAGAATATTGCTTTTAATTGGTGCCCTGGATTTTCTGTGTATGTACAGATGAGTCAGAGATGATTAATCAACATAATGGAGCATAATGAAGATCTCAGAACAGGCCCTAACTGCAGGTCAGGGGTTGGACAATGTGAACATTCAGCTACTTAGCTTCCTTTGCAACTTTGTGTAAAATCTGTTTGGCCAACACCAATTAGGATGGCTCTCAGAGCACTAGGTTGAATGGGTTTGACAGAGAGGGCTGTCTCACAACGTGACAGCTGCCTTGAACAGGAACAGGCACATCAGTGTCCTAGGGATGATAATTGGTGTCCCTTGCAACATGCCGCTTCCCAGGGGCTCTGGTCCATGTCCCACTGGAAGTTCTAAATGAGAAGAATCAGGGCTTAATGGGACTCCTGTGAGTTTTAAACAAACACAGTGCAACCCCCCACCGTTCAGCACACCACACAAACCAGCAGGGAGTCTGAGAATCACAGCTTGAGTCTTCCTACATATACACAATATTCTGCTCAAAACAACCCACTTCCATCTACAGATCCACCACAGCCAACTAAACACAACCTGTTTTTCTTCTACAGATCCAACACAGCCTGCTCAACACAACCCAATTCCATCTGCAAATCCAACACAGCCTGACCAACATAACCCATGTCCATCTATAGATCCAACACAGCCTGCCCAGCACAACCCACTTCCATTTTCAGATCCACCTCAGCTAAGTAAACACAACCTGCTTCTATCTACAGATCCAACACAGCCTGCCCAGCACAACCCACTTATATGTATAGATAAAGATAAGATGAGATGTACCTTTATTGATCTACCATAGGGGAAATTCCAGTTCAATTGAAATTCAAGTTCAATTCAATTGATATTCAAGTACAGGATTCAAGATCCACCACAGCTAAGTAGGCACAACCCACTTCCATCAAACAGATCCAACACAGCCTGCCCAACACAACCCACTTCCATCTACAGATCCACCACAGCTTACTCCTGTCCAGCACAACCGGCTTCTATCAACAGATCCACCACAGGCTGCACAACACAACTCACTTTCATTTACAGACTCACCATAGTCTACTCAACACAATCTACTTCTATGTACAGATCCAACACAACCTGCACAGCTCAATACACTTCCATTTACAGATCCACCACAGACAAACACAATCCATGTCCATCTACAAATTGACCACAGCCTGCCTAACACAGTCCACTTCCATCAACAGATCCACCACAGCCTACTCAATGCAGCAAACTTCCATCTACAGATCCACAACAGCCTGCCCAGCACAATCCACTTCCATGTACAGATCCACCACAACTTACTCAACACAGCACACAGCACATCCACCACCAGCCAACTAAATACAATCCACGTCTATCAGATCAACCATAGCCAACTAAACACAACCCATGTCTATCTACAGATCCACCACAGCTTACTCAACATAATCCACTTCTATCTACAGATCCACAGCAGCCTACTCAACAGAATCCACTTCTATGGACAAATCCAAAACAGCCTGCCCAACACAATCCAGTTCCATCTACAGATCCATCACAGCCACATAAACACAACTTACTTCTATCTACAGATCCACCACAGCCTGCTCAACACAACTCACTTCCATCTACAGCTGTGGTCAAAAGTTTTGAGAATGACACAAATATTAATTTTCACAAAGTCTACTGCTTCAGTGTTTTTAGATCTTTTTGTCAGATGTTACTAACTGTTACTGAAGTATAATCACAAGCATTTCATAAGTGTCAATGGCTTTTATTGACAATTACATGAAGTTTATGCAAAGAGTCAATATTTGCAGTGTTGACCCTTCTTTTTCAAGACCTCTGCAATTCACCCTGGCATGCTGTCAACCAACTACTGGGCCACATCCTGACTGATGGCAGCCCATTCTTGCATAATCAGTGCTTGGAGTTTGTCAGAGTTTGTGGGTTTTTGTTTGTCCACCCGCCTCTTGAGGATTGACCACAAATTCTCAATGGGATTAAGGTCTGGGGAGTTTCCTGGCCATGGACCCAAAATGTCGATGTTTTGTTCCCCAAGCCACTTCGTTATCACTTTTGCCTTGTGGTAAGGTGCCCCATCATGCTGGAAAAGGCATTGTTCGTCACCAAACTGTTCTTGGATGGTTGGGAGAAGTTGCTCTCTGAGGATGTTTTTGTACCATCCTTTATTCATGGCTGTGTTCTTAGGCAAAATTGTGAGTGAGCCTACTCCCTTGGCTGAGAAGCAACCCCACACATGAATGGTCTCAGGGTGCTTTACTGTTGGCATGACACAGGACTGATGGTAGCTCTCACCTTTTCTTCTTTGGACAAGCTTTTTTCCAGATGCCCCAAACAATCAGAAAGGGGATTCATCAGAGAAAATGACATTACCCCAGTCCTCAGCAGTCCAATCCCTGTACTTTTTGCAGAATAGCAGTCTGTCCCTGATGTTTTTCATGGAGAGAAGTGGCTTCTTTGCTGCCCTTCTTGACACCAGGCCATCCTCCAAAAGTCTTCGCCTTACTGTGCGTGCAGACGCACTCACACCTGCCTGCTGCCATTCCTGAGCAAGCTCTGCACTGGTGGTGCCCCAATCACGCAGTTGAATCAACCTTAGGAGACGGTCCTGGCGCTTGCTGGACTTTCTTGGGCACCCTGAAGCCTTCTTCACAACAGTTGAACCTCTCTCCTTGAAGGTCTTGATGATCCGATAAATGGTTGATTTAGGTGCAATCTTACTAGCAACAATATCCTTGCCTGTGAATCCCTTTTTGTGCAAAGCAATGCACGTGTTTTCTTGCAGGTAACCATAGTTAACAGAGGAAGAACAATAATTTCAAGCACCACCCTCGTTTTAAAGCTTCCAGTCTGTTATTCTAACTCCATCAGCATGACAGAGTGATCTCCAGCCTTGTCCTCGTTAACACAGGTGAATCACTGACATGATGTCAGCTGGTCCTTTTGTGGAAGGGCTGAAATGCAGTGGACATGTTTTTTTGGGATTAAGTTAATTTTCATGGCAAAGAGGGACTTTGAAATTAATTGCAATTCATCTGATCACTCTTCATAACATTCTGGAGTATATGCAAATTGCCATCATAAAAACTGAGGCAGCAGACTTTGTAAAAATTAATATTTGTGTCATTCTCAAAACTTTTGGCCACGGCTGTACAGATCCACCACAGCCATGTTAATAGAACTCACTTCCACCTAAAGAACCACACCCTCTTGCCTAACACAAACTGCTTCCATTGACAGATCCATGATAGCCTGCCCAACATAACCCACTTCCATCAATAAATCCTTCTCAGCCTGTTAAACAGTCCTATGGAACGCACACATTTTTACCACCACATGTTCAACATTGCCTATGGCTGCCAATCGTACAGATCAACCACAACTTAACCAATAATACCATGCACCATATACAAATCCACCACATTAACACTGCATGTTTCTTGTACAGAACAAACACAGGTCATTTAACAGTCTAGCTATAGATTCCACCACAACCTCCCCACACAACTTTATTAGGAACACCTGTACATCATCTCATTTATGCAGTTATCCAAACAGCCAACTAAGCAGCATCAGCACAATGCATACAATCATGCAGATACAGGTGAAGAGCTTCAGTTAATATTTACATCAAACATCAGAATGGGGAAAAAGGTTATCTATGTGACTTTAACCGTGGCATGGTTGTTAGTACCAGATGGGCTGGTTTGAGTATTTCATATACTGCTGTTCTCCTGGGATTTTCACACACAATAGTCTCTAGAGTTTATACAGAATGGTGCAAAAAAACAAACAAACAAACAAAAAAAAACATTCAGGCTGAAACACCTTGTTGATCAGAGAGATCTGATGAGACTGACCAGAATGGTTTGAGCTGACAGGAAGTATATAGTAACACAAATAAGCAGCTTTTACAACCGTGATGAGCAGAAAAGCATCTCAGAAAGGTGGATGGGCTACCAGAGCAGAAGACCAGATCAGGTTAGACTCCTGTCAGCCAAGCTCATAAGTTTGAGGCTACCATGAGCACAGAGTCACTGAAACTGGACAGTTGACTAGAAAAATACATGGTGATGTTTTTCTTATTTTCTGTCTAGTTTGGGTGAGCCTGTGCCCATGATAGCCTCAGATTCCTGTTCTTGGCTGATAGGAGTGGAACCCAACGTGGTCTTCTGCTGTTGTAGCCCAACCACCTCAAGGTCAATGTTTTGTGCATGCTGAGATGCTTTTCTGCTCACCACAGTAGTAAAGAGTGATTATATTGGTTACTATATCTTTTCTGGCAGCTCAAACCAATCTGGCAATTTTCCTCTGAGCTCTCTTATCAACAAGGCGTTTCTACCCACAGAACTGTCACTCACTCAGTGTTTTTTTCATTTTTGTTTGTTTTTTTGCACCATTCTGTGTAAACTCTAGAGACGGTTTGTATGAAATTCCCAGGAGATCAGCAGTTTCTGAAATACTCAAACCAGCCCATGTGGTACCAACAACCATGCTATGATCGAAGTCACAGAGATCACACTTTTTTTGTGTGTGTGGACACAAACCTGTATCTGCATGTTTTTTGCATTGCACTGCTGCCACATCATTGGCTGATTGGAAAACTGCATGAATGTGCAGGTGTACAGGTATTCCTAATAAAGTGGACAGTGAGTGTATACTGATTATGATTTACAGTGTAAATCATGCTATATGTTTTTTTTTCTATCAAGTACCTCATATATTCTAGGCATAATTTGATTTGCCAAAAATTGAATGACCTGATAACACTTTGGGTTCCTGCCCAGTTTTAAATTGTGCAAGTCAGACTTAGATTTATTTTTGTGAGTTTTGAAAGCAACTGTGTCTTTGCTTTGTCATTTTTGCTTTTATATCATTACAACTTTATTTACATTAAAAGGCAAAGCTCGATTTGAGTTTTCACTGTGAAAGGATTATTATTGAAATCCACAATAGTAAAGTATTATCTACGAACACATGCACACACAAATTCTTTCAACAACCTGATTAGTGTTGTATAGATTCTGTGGAACAAACTGTCATAGATTTAATCAGTGCAGAGGTCCAGGTGGAAAAGAAAGAAAGAAAACTTTAGTTATATGTTATACACACACACATCACATGAATGTGTGTATTTATTTTCTCACACACACACACACACACACACACACACACACACACACACACACACACACACACACACACACACTCTATGACCTTGTGACTCCTGCCCATGTCTGTTTATAGTAAATGGTACCAGGCCTCTCACCTCTCAACAGAGCCAAAACCCTTCTCCACCGCCCCCCCACCCCGCCCCCCACCATTCATCCCCTGTGGGTACCAGTGGCTTGCTTGAGGGTATCCATCACAGACACACAGATTAGGTTTCCTTCTAATGAAAATGATCAACATGCAGTAATCAAAACACTGCAGCTGGAGTAGCAGAGGACGCCACGAAGTAGGAGACCTGCCATGACTTTGCAGCTGTCTTCTTTCAAATCTGGAGGCACCATGCTGCAAAAGCTGCAAACCTCACACATAATTTAGGTTTACATTTGTTCCATCCATTTCATACACCAATAGATGGGTTTAAATGAAATAATGAACAATGTTGTTAAATTTATCAATGTCATTTGTACGTCCATGAAAAAGGCACATGGTACTCCAAAAAGGACATGTGGTTTATGATAATTCTAGTGCCATAATGGAATATGATTGGAAAACCTGCTCCATTTCTTCTGGCTTTTTTGTACCTCTTTGTTGTAGGCATGTAGGCATTTCAGTCTATCAGAGCTGGACTCCATCTGAGAGTGTGCTTGTATGTGTCTGTGAGAGCTTAAGGGCCATTAATGATTCAGCCCAATTAATCATTGTCTTGCTGTAGACCCCACCGCTGGCTGACTTCCTTGCTCACTGTCCTGCCTCTTATCAAGCACTACACTGGAATGTGTCAGCGACCACACCAGGACTTGACCCACTATGTACTACTAGCTTCAAGAGACGATGAGTTCACACATTTTACATTCTCATATAGGGATTTCACACCATTATATTCTCAATACACACTTATAGGCTTATGCCCCTACCCAGCAATATATAATTAAGATAACTTAATTCTGACATCTTTCAACTAACAAGAAATACTAAAAATCAAAATCTTAATGTGTCTAAGAGGTGCTATGCTTAAGAAAACATAGCCAGAAAAACGCTTCCACCTGATCATTCCAACCTGAAAAAAAAAAAGTCATTACCATACCTACTGGTCTGGAACTAACTTCTACAGAGCTTAAATTTATACCTGCAAGGCCCAGTCCCAATGAATTCACTATCTTGACAGTACTATTATTGACAGTAAAGATTTTATGGGGTATTTAAGGCTACAAATTCGTTTGAATAAGGATAGCCAAATCACATGATCCTATCCAGACTTCTGAAAGTCCATAGAAAATATAATTCCACTAAAACATTCTGGATACTTTCAGCAGGGAAATTTCAAGCAATACATAAAAAAAACATAAAAACATTTTAAAAATCCCTGAAAACAAAAATCTCAGCAACAGAAATGATATTGTGATCAAGCCATTAGATAAAGCTGGTGCAGTTTTTGGAGAAAGAAAGCAGGGACACAACTTTTTGATACCAGGTTCTACAGGCAGATTGAGAATGACATCACTACCCAGTAACAGGCCTCCATTCAGACAACTATTACTGATGCCATTTCAGCAGGACATCTCCCGTGTCTGCAAGGAACGTAACCCCTGCTAATTCAGATGTCTTTATCTTGTCCTCAAAAAAACACAATCCTGGACATTCCATTGTATTTTGTCCCACAGAAATAATTAGTCCAGTTGCTGGATGACATTTTCCAACCTGCTGTTCAGTCTTTTGTCATTTGTTTAAGATTGTTCACATTTTTTGCAAATCCTTGAATGCTTCAAAGAACAGCCCCTGTATGACAACCCTTGACATTTGTTTTTCAACATCTATAGCCTGTAATAGGGATGTAACTGAAAACGAATACACTATTTGGATTGAAAAGATAAAGCGTCCTAAGCAAATATGAATATACAAATGGTAGGCTGAGCTTTTTTCTTTCTTTCTTTCTTTCTTTCTTTCTTTCTTTCTTTCTTTCTTTCTTTCTTTCTTTCTTTCTTTCTTTCTTTTTTATTTATTCAAAAATTTTTTTTTTTTTAGAAATTTTGTCAGAAAGCTTCAGACACGTTATGTGTATTGGATCCTGCAGGACAGGTTCTTAATTTTATGTAGAGCTTTAAAAGATAGCTCACTGAACTTCATGGGGAATGTTACCAGATTTCAGCAAAATTCTCATTCCACCTACAGCTCAAAAACCACACAAAACTTCAAACTAGCCCATACGGGCATATCCCATTTTGAGCATATGAAAAGGTAGATGCATTTTTCAGCATTTTCCAACAAGTTAACAGTGGTGTGCATTTCTGATTTGCAGTATCTGCAATAAGCAGCCATTATACAGTATGCAGAACCTGGCTAGCTTACTCGTGGGAACAAGTTCATTAACATGGATATAAATAGGAGATGAACTATTGTCAGTGGTTTGTTCCAGTAGCCCAACCTAAACACTTCCTTACTGAGTTTCAAAAAAAGATCATGATTCTACCTTTCTGTACAAACAAAGAAATATGAGCAGACCACATGCTGTGAACAGGGCATCATAACTGTCCTGAGTTTCCAAAAAATATTCATTATTTACTTAATAATAATGTAAAAAAACAATTTTTCAATTTTATTCCTAAATGATCTCTGTCCATCGTTATTAAAAGAAAATCCTCCTGGAATATAATACAGTCATTATAATGAAATGGTGCTTAATGGACCCCATTTCTGACAAAATCTGACAAAAAAGTATTATTAAATGGCTATTGTTGTTAACTATTAATAACAGTTTATTCATTTGGTAAAGACATCATTGCTTTGAAACATAATTACTGTAGCTTGTTAGTCAGTCACTTTAAATAGAAGATAGAAAGCTTGACAGAAAGTTCCACAGGGCATCTGGTTGAGGAGTTGAATAATTCTGTTATGCAGATTAGTCCCTACTATTTGTTATTTTAATTTGTGAATGAAAAATGACATTTTTCCAGCAGCCCAGTTTTGTCAGCATTTTCCACAGAATAGTGTTAGGGTTAAAAAAAAAAAAAAAAAAAAAAAAAAAAAGCCTTTCAGTATAGACCACTCCCACTTCCATTTTAAATCCAAATACGAAAACAGATACAAAAATTTTGAGCACTGCACTGATACTCATACAGAAGACATTGCATTACATCCCTAGCCTGTACACAGTAGGGCTACAACTGAATATGAATTCCTTTTTTCTTTTTAGCTTGAACAGAAAATGTGTACTAAACAAATACTAATACAGGTTTGAAAATAGTATTAGAGTATGAAGTATTGTTTTGTTTTGTTTTTTTATGCATCAAGATCCCACAGGATGAAACAAAAAAGCCACACAAGTGTGAAGTTCTTACTTTACTGTGGAGCTCAGAGAATGGCTTGGGGAAGCTTGTGGGTATAGTTGCCAGGTGTCAACAAAAGTCCCACCCCAATGGCAACTCAAAAACAATCATGAAACTATTGTTAACACATTGCTCTCCTTTTTCAGACTTTTCAGGGGTAACAGGTTAACAGTGGTGCAGATTTCTGATTTGCAGTGCAAATTGCATATTGTAGATCTCATAAGGGAAACCTGGGAAACCTGGCAACCCTGGTTGCGAAACAAGAACCAAGGAGATGCACTGTTAATTTTTAACACAACCAAAACAGTACCTTGCTGAGCTTTGAAATAACACAATATTTCTACCATATTTCTATACAAACAAAAAAGTAAAAAAAAAAAAAAAAAAGAAAAAAAAGAAATATGCTTTCATGTTTTGAGCCAATGTTCCATATACCTCCTGCAGATTGTGCTCTGTCCACAGAGCTACATATCTCTGTTGGGCTTTAAATTCTTTTTTCATTAATTTTAAAACTACAGTAAAACTGCTTTTTTCCCCTTAAATGGTGGTTCTTTATTAAAAAAAAAAATCTTCTCAGAACCTCATATGTTCATTACAATAATAAAATGCTCCTTCAAGGACTCCATTTGGACTTCCCCAGACACTGCGAGTGTGTCCAAACTTTATAGTAGATTCTGACAGTATGTCCAGCAAATTAAAAAAAAAATCTTTCTGGAATGTAACAAAGCTAAAAACCAAAGTGAATCTTGTAAAATATTATTAGATGGCTATTGTTGTAGGCCAAAAAACTTTTTTTTTTCAATTTGGGAAAGACATCATGCTTTGAATTAGCTTGCTTACTCAGTCATATTAAACAGAAGATAGATTGCTTGACAAGTTCCACATGGTATCTGTAAATTGCTATTTGTTGTTTTAATCTGTGAATGAAATTAAATGTTTTCTAGTGTTTCCAGAGCGTAGTGGGTAGTGGTAGGGTTAAAAAAAACAACAACAACCAAAAAAAAAAAAAACAACAACCTTAAATCTGAATATGAAAACACATGAATATTTTGAGCACTAGACAGGGACAGATAAAGATAAGGGCATTGTGTTATACCACTAGTGCATGGTCATTCCAATGAAGGTGAATTGAGAGCTCTAAAACATTTTCTGGATGCACAACTGGAAAAGGCCCCACCCACTGAAATTCTCTTAAGATTATCAGAATTTGTGCTTACACTACACTGCTTCAGATTTACTCTCAGGTAAGAGACATTAGTTTGAGTACTATACTGTAAGTATAAAGGTTTTCTGAACAATTTGCTGGGCATGTACCCACACTGTAGATACCCTAGATACATTGATGGCATCATCACCTGCATAGCTGAAGAGCTCTAACATTTTCTCCACATTTCATCTAGCCCTGGAATATAAATGGAATATGGTTCATCTTGGCAGGACAGTGGCGGGTCATCCATAGGGGCAGGGGGGTCCCACCATATTAGTGGTGTTAATTTAAGTTAATTTTTATAAAGTTCTCATTCACAATGCCATACATTATAAATCATCTTGAAATACTAATTACCTCTTTTGAGTGTCCAGTGGTTTTTAAACAAAATTTGCTATTTGAAAGATATAAGCCAGTGTTCTACTGAGTTGGTCACCATTCTAGTGCAATTGTGCTCAATGCCCCATTTAGCTCCATAGAGTTATTATTGCATCTAGTGGTCAAAAATGGGCACTAATACAGTATGGGAAGTGCTAATAGAGGCCCTTTGGGGCAGGAATCATGTCTCCCCATGCTTGATCTATAAAAGTTTTCAGTGGAGGAGGAGCAGCAGACAGGACAGTTAATGACAGGCTTGCCACTTTACATCAGGTAAAAATGCAGACTGTACAGAACCATTTCTATTGTAAGATATATTGCAAATATTGGGAGAAGGAAAGGGGGATTATGGAGCAGATGATGTCCGTAAATCAGAAATGTATACGCACCACTGTGACCTTGTTTCCCATACAAAGGCTGAAAAAAAAGAAGAAAAATTGTCTCCCTTTTCCTATGCCTGAATTATTTGGACTTATTTCAGGTCTTTTGTGTGGCTTATGAGATATAGTTTGGCTGGAAATTTTGCTGAAACCTGTCAGTCCTGGTTAATGATAGTAGCTCTTCTTCCTTATGGGAAGCACACCTGCAGGATGCACAACACTGTTTGTTATTGAATCTCACCTACCTGTTATGGGGTTACTCTAAATATTCAGTAATAGTAGCCTATAGCATAAATCAAGTATGAGAGCCTTTCGACTTAATTTTGTTTTGAGGCTATGCCGTCCTGCTCCATCAAAATCTATTGTCACAAATTGCTACTGCATTTTTCGAAATATCACTGAAGTCAGAAGATTCTATTAGATTCTATTAAACCTACAGACTCTCGTTCCTATTTACAGTGCAACTCTTTCCATCCCAAGCACTGCAAAAAAAAAATTCCATTATTTTGCAGTGAGAATGAGCACTAGTATTAAAATGTTCATGAAGTTCAACATACAAAAATACCCTAACACAGCCACTGAAATCACAAGACCTAAAAGATCATTTTTTGTCATCCATCACTCATGCACCGTGGCAGTTTACTGTCTCTCCTGTAAGAGATGCAAACAGCTGTACATCAAATGAACGAAGAGGAGACTGGTTGATATTTTTGTTGAGCAGCTTTGTACCATCAGAATGAAGAAGTTCTCCTTTCCAGTCATGACACTGCAACAGCACTGGATGTAACATTAATGACATCTCCGTTTGGATTATTAGTTATCATTAAGGGAGCAATTAAGTGAGGAAACTGAAGCAAAAAGAACTTATCTCCACCCTCTGTACTCTGGCACCCCATGGAATGAATGTCAGGTTTTGACAGCTACTATTGCATTATCAACCATTTCAAATATCAACTCTTTTCATCTCCTAAGTGAGTTAAGTCCTGTCACATTACCTTTTATTTGGACTCCCACCTCAGTACACACACATGCCATCATGAGGATACCTCCTGTTAATATAGCAAATTAATACAGAGATAAGATATCTAGGATATTTAAATAAATACATAGGGGATAATAACAACATTTGTGGTGCTATAAAATCAAAAGATGTGTCCTCAGACAATAGAATATTGAATATAACCATAAATTACATTCACACCAGTGAACATGGCTGTCATGACTGTGGAGGGAGATAGCATATACACACACACACACACACACACACACACACACACACACACACACACACACACACACACACACACACACACACATTTTGATTGACAGATCACAGTAGTGGGGAAATTCCCACACTCTGTGCAATTTGTATTGCACACACACACACACACACACACACACACACACACACACACACACACACACACACACACACACACACACACACACACACACACACACACACACACACACACACACACACACTTCATTCCTTCACATGGATATGTGCCATCTCTGTCTCTGTCTGAGGGAAACAGAGCTTGACTTTGCCTTCAAGTCTTGATTTGAATGGTATTCGATGAGGTGTGTCATCCTCTTACCTTCTAGTGCCTCTCTGGGTCCTCCTCTTTAGCCCCTTCTGTCCCTTCCTCTCCTTCTCCCTCTCTCCTCTCTCTTTTTTTCACTCATTCATCACTACAAGCAGACAGCTCTCTAATGAAGGAGAGTGAATGCAGGACGGAGGCATTCTCCTCAGCTTTCCATCCATTCACGGCCCGTTCCCTTAAATGGCTGCTGGCACACAATGGCCGGTGTAAATAAAGATCAAATGAAAAGAAGCTGTGACACTCATGAATAGTGGAGGGGAGATGCTATCTCAACAAGCTGATATCCAAAACCACTCTGGAGGATGATAAAGGCCCTTTGCTTGTTGAAGAGTGTCTCTCTTTTTGTTTTAAATGCTGGGTTAGGTTACAGGGTTGACAGGGAGAGGGCAACAAGGGTGAGAGGATGAGAATCGAGGTACAGATAGACAACAGTGTAGCTAGAGCGTAAAATAGTGCATTCACTGAGAAAAAGGACAAATTTATACAGAGCCAGGAAGCATTTTTCTTCCGTACAGTGCCATCAGTGACATGACATAACATCCAAGCAGATAGTTTAGATTTCTCATGGCTATACATTCTTTAAGCTATGCATTCTTTTACATTACGTTAAGAATGACACTAGATGCTAAAAAAAACCTGAAAAAGGATACAGTTAACGCTGATAAGGTGTATTAGTGATTTTAAATGCAAAGTGAGGTAAAAATGTTCACAAATCTGCCAAAAAAAACAACAAATATCTTAACTTTGTACTTATTTGACACTTAACATATAAAATATAACAACATGCCTAAGTAATAAATATTATTCTCTCAGAACAAGTTATAATTGTTATTATCATATTTAAGATTTAAGACAATACTACCACAGAGAACACAGAGAAATTCAACTGAAATCCTGTTTCACCAGAATAAAAAGATCACTGAGTATAAAAAAAAATAATATCTAGATGACAGTGAAATCAGTTATCTCCCCCATCCAGTTTTTGCTTCCTCCGTCTTCTTCATTCCCCATGTATGATGATCAACAGAGTGACAGTCCAGCGATTTCCGAGAAGAGATACAGACAGCTTGTTCCAAAGAGACATGTACATTATATAATTTAATGTATATTGCTGTCCTGGGGTTCATCTGCTGCATCAAAGCAGCTAGAACACCAAGAGAACCTCTTGTGATAACAGAAAAACAGCAGTTGTTGCCTCTACCAGAGCCTTTACTGAAGGATTTAGATTTGGACAGATTATCATAAGCTAAAATAAATGCTACAGGATATTTATCTGTCTTGAAAATCAGGCCTGATGGGTGTTCCATGTACAAATCATTCCAGTGCTGTCAGATGTTCAGGCCACAGGTATGCATTATTGAACTTGGCCTGAACAATTAATATTGGGAGGAAAAATAACTAAGAATTTCCAGTCTTTACCTCACAATCACAAAAGTTGCACACTATCATTCAGGATAATTAATTTTTCACTGTCTTCATAGTGAGCAAAATAACTTATGAGCAGCACATACAGTACTAAGGTGAGCTATTAAGGTATAATGTTTGTTGTGTATAAATAAAGATGCTGGAAGTGGATTTTGAGCCACCAGGAAAACTAGCGTCTTACCCCAGCAATACAGGCTTGAAATGTGACAACAAAAAAAAAACCTAACACCAGGAGGAATTACAAAATTAAAAAGAAGATAAAACCTTCCCTATGATTTACTTTGGCATGAATGTGTCTGTGGGTCTGACTGTCTATGAATGCACACCTGGTCACAGAAGTGATGCAATAAAATGAGAAAAAAGGGAGATTTGCTATAATTCGGGAAAACCTAGGTGGCTAAGGGCATTCTTTCAGTTCCACTTTAATTAGGTGATCATTGTGTTTTTGAAAGGCAGACTGCTGCTGTCTGTATAATCGGGACTTTCCATTCTAGCTCATTTATCACACCTAAACTCATCATTAGAAAGACTCCTGTCAGATTTACCCTACAGGGGAAAAAGAATGCCATGCCTACACAAAAATGTTGATTTCACGATTTAGATATCCAAAGCCAATTTGTAGGTGTTGCTTCGTCATGTAGCTATGTTGGAAGTGATTAATGATGACACATTTCTGGGTTTTGTTTACTTTGTTGAGGGCTGTGGTTTTGCTGTTCAGGAGTGAACTGAAGTAGATGTGTTCTGTATAGGAGGTACACCTGACAAGATCAACAGTTCACTTGCATTTTATACCAATATTTAATAATATATTAAGTGTTAAAAATGTAATCTATTATTACATTGTATTAAATCTCTTAAAGAATTATAATGTACACACACTGTCCACTTTAATAGGAACACCTGTTCATTTACGCAGTTATCTTATCAGCCAATTTTGTGGCATCAGCACTATGCATAAATTCATGAAGATAAAAGTCAAGCACTTCAGTTAATGTTCACATCAAACATCAGAATGGGGAAAAGTGTGATCTCTGTGACTTTAAATGTGGCATAGCTGTTGGTGCCAGATGGGCTGGTTTGAGTATTTCAGATATTACTGATATCCTGGGATTTTCACACACAACAGTCTCTGGAGTTTACACAGAATGGTGTGAAAAACAAAAAACAAAAACACTGAGTAAGCAACAGATCTGAGGGTGGAAATGCCTTGTTGATAAAAGAGGTCAGAGGAAAATGGTTCAAGCTGCCAGGATATATTATAGTAATTCATATAATCACTCTTTACAACTGTGGTGAGCAGAAAAGCCTCTCAGAACACACAAAACATCAAACCTTGCAGTGGATGGGGTACAACAGCAGAAGACCATATCAGGTTCCACTCCTGTCAGGTATCCTTCCTGGCACCTTGACCCAATCTGGCCATTTTCCTCTGTCACTCACTCAGTGTTTGAAATGTTCTTCACTCAGTGTTTTGTTTTGTTTTTCACACTATTCTGTCTCAACTCTTGTGTGTGAAAATCCCAGGATATCAGTAGTATCTGAAATACTCAAACCAGCCCATCTGGCACCAACAGCTATGCCACATTTAAAGTCACAGAGATCACACTTTTCCCCATTCTGATGTTTGATGTGAACATTAACTGAAGTGCTTGACTTTTATCTTCATGAATTTATGCATAGTGCTGATGCCACAAAATTGGCTGATTGGATAACTGCATAACTGAGCAGGTGTAGAGGTTCTCCTATTAAAGTGGACAGTGAGTGTATATATGTATGCCAATATGTGAATTCCATGATACACATTAAGGATGGCAGAAGTCAAGGATGTAGTATGCCTTATAACGGTACAGTGAATATAGCAGGATGAGCTGGAGAGTTGAAATCAATTTTTGGCTGTTCATTGGCTTGGGCTGTCAGTCAAATGCTAATCATAGAAGGCAGTAACACTTTATAGTGTCAAAAGTGTGTTGCAGATGCAGCCTTGCTTCAGTTAAGGAGTGGTAGGCTTGAGGCAACATTAAAATGATGCCATTGTCTTCTATTCTGGGCTAAGCCGTGCCATTTGTAACCAAGACATAACATAAAACTCAAGGTGTTTTGTCCAAGAGTCACTGTTTAGCTCTCTTTCTTAAACTACACTCCTATACAAACAATCCTGGCTAGCCATAAAAAGAGAATATGCAGTTACAACAGAAAAAGAACAGCACTAAACTGCTATTTGTATTCTAAAGTCCACTTTTTGTACTGTCCATGTTATTTTTTCCTCTTTATTTTCTTTTCTAAAGGTACTTGTATAACCTGTTGATTTTTTTTTTTTTTGATTTTTTTTTTTTTTACAATAGTATTCTCAAATCCAGTATGAACTGCTTGCAGAAATCACTATACCAATGTGTATATATACTACTGGTTAATGTGGGATTTACCCTTTATAACAACTTTCATAACAGCCCCTTTTGCAAACACATTTCATTTCTCTGAGTTCATGATTTTGAAATATTTACACATTTATTTGTTTGACTGCTGTAGAGCAAAGCTAACATTGCTAATGCTGAGGTTACAAGCTGCTTCCCATATTCAAACTTATAACACATGGACTATTGCCAGGTGCAGCTTATAAGAGCAGTGATGTAATGTTTATACAATATAGGGATATTTCACTATGCTGTCAGACTGCTAACTCACCTGCGGTTATTCTATCCCTAAAGAATCCTCTCATCTTGAGTTGCATTGCAGACAGTGATCGCTGTGCAACTGAGGGAAGGGGGCGGTTCAAGGCCTATGTGAACTGGTGCTAAACCCTAAGCTAAGGAACGGCTGCGTTGGCTGTGGTTCAAGAGCGGAGAGTGCAGAATCCTCCCTGGTCAGATCCTAAGCTGAAATGAGAGCTTGTGGCTTTGGCTTGATGTGTGGCCGCCTTAAATTGAAAGGAGGTGTTTCCCCAGGAGAGCTGGACTGTAATAAAATCCCTCTCCAATGTTTAAGAAGGAGCAGCTGCTCTGGAGCCAAATGCAAATGTACAAAGCTCAACAAAAAAAAGGACAGGAGAAATGTTGGATTTCAGGAGAGTCTACTATAGAAAAGTGACATTAGGTAGAAAATCCATCATTCTTATTTATTCCTCATTTATATATGGATTGATAAAAGTCACAGTATCCATTCTCCTCACAGGGGAATCAAATTCTTATCTGCCATTTCATATGACAGCAACATTGTTTAAATATGCAATATTATATTAGTAATATACTGTAAAACAATTCATTAATTTGAATCCTAACAACCTGATATATGTAAATCAGTGAGTTGGGCAAGCATCACATACAGCAGTGGCGTTACAGTGGAAGTAGTGTTATTATATCTTTACTCATGGACTGTTCTATAAGAAGCTATCACTGAATTTCTTGACAAAAAAAAGATAAGTGGGGTGGGGGGGTCAGAGGTTCCAGCATTGCTCAGTCATGTTCTCACCCAGCAGTCTGCAGCTCCACCGTGCCAAGACGAAAGCTCATGCTTTATGTAACACTGTGAGGTGGAGAGCACGCCTGCTCTGCTCACAATCAAACCCCCCTTTGTTTAAAGCAAATAGCTCTCTAATCTGTGACGTGGAGAATATTTCAGACAGCTATTTCTGATGGGAAATCATCAGCGGCTGTCAGGTAAACTCCAAAATATCCAAATGTTTTGACAGATTCCAAGGTTACTGCAATATTTTGATGGAAGTTGGAGAAAATATTTTGATAAGGCACCCTAGACGATGAAATTAATGGCATATAGTGGAGAGGATCTGCCACCTTCTGGGCATTGTGTGAGGATGTGTAAAACTATAAGGCTTAGTGTTAGTGTCACCCAGGCTTTTAATGACCAACCTCCATGGTGCTTGCTGAAAGAATTGGTTTTGACTATGACAACATGCTGAGTGTCTTTCACAACAATGGTACCAAATCCTGTGTTTCAGAATAAATTGGAATTTGCCATATAGATCTGACAGCTCAAAGAACATTCTGTCCTGGAGAGGCTTCAATAAAAGCATAGCTCAACCATCAACAAGACTTCTCGTCTACAAATACACTCTCATGTGGGCTGTTTGATGTAACATTAAAATGTCTCACCTGAACAGAAACCGAATAGAACATGTATCAATTCCCTGAGACAAAGTTGTTCAAAAAATTATTTGTCCAATCTTACATCCAGCACCTTACATCCTGTTGCCCCCTGTGCACTTTAATATTGGACTCTTTGTTAACCCTTAGAGACTGTACTCCAATAAACTCTGAGTCCCACTGCATTTTTACATACAAAGATGGAATGCTTTTGACTAAGAATATAGATGGTGAGAAAATTAGAAAAAAGGTTTGGGAGGCAGGGATGTTAGGGAAACTGGAGGAATTAAGCAGAGATTAGCTGAAAGCTGAGATTATTCAGTCTCAGATAAAGATCCAGACAAGCTTTTAGCTTGAATTGTACCAATTACTACCTTGTTTCTAATAGTGCTGAACATACTGTACTGTCAGCTGGACAAGAAACACTGTCATTTTGCCCCTCAGTGCCACCTTGATTAATAAACCCTGGCATATGAATTATATAAGTGATTGGTAAAAAGAATTTTGGGTTGAGGTCAAGGTCAGGAATAATTTAGGATTACCGTTGTGGTTGGACCTCTCTTTTGGACTAATCTCTCAATGCATTTGAAAGCATTCCCTCTGAATGATGAGAAGATCCTCACCCTTCAAAGTCCGGAGCAGGTTTTGTGTGTCTAGCGTAAACACTGTCTGATGATAGTCTGAGATTAGAAGAGTAATGGGTCTCTAAAAGCAACATAAACTTTCCAGAACATTCGGTTCAATTAGAAAACAGTCCATATCAAAGGCTTTGAGGACATTCTGCACATATCAACCCCTCCAGGTCCCTTCACTAGTAAAAGGTCTATTTTTGCACACCCATAATCACATAAGCTATATCATGTGCTGATGTTACACCAACCTAATTGTTAGTGAAAGGCTGGCCCTTTTAGACCTTTAGCATGATAAAGGTGAAACAGAAAGGATCATTTCTGTTCCATTCAATCTTGAAGGCATGAAGGGAAATTGAAGGGGGTGGAGGGGTATAAGGAGACAGGGGACTGAGTAAAAAGCCACCCCTTAATGTACCATTCACCCTTCCATTAGCAAAGATTCTACAGTATTACTTTGATCTAGGCAAGGCACTTAAAAAGAGGTCAAACATTTTACTTGAAAAGGAAGAAAACACATCTCAGAGGGAAATGGTACTGTAGGTCAAAGTTTTTTTTCCTGAGTATTGGTGTTGATTGGTGTTATACAGTAGTAGTGTTTTTCATATCAAAAAACCTAATACGGTGGCCTTTGGTAGCCTGTGCTCTTTGGGACACTCTACCTTTTGTGTGCATTGTAATGGATCACTGAGCAGGTCTGGTGTGAGAGCAAAGACAGAGAAGGGAGAAAGATAGAATTGGAATAGAGTGTCAGATCTGTTCATTCAAATGTCTCTAGTAACTTATGAAAAGAAAAAACTATCCTATTGTCTCCCACCTTAGGCTGAGACCTGGTCTTGTTCTTTATGGAGCTGTCCAAATGATATTAAATGATTTTATGTGTCTTGAGTGCCACACTCTCATTAATGATGCTGGCCTCTGGACCGCTTTCAATGGTTTGCAGAATCATTCCCAGGGTGGCTCCCGAGTGTAGGCAGGAGACCCTGTAATCTTGTTGGTCATGGATTAGCAGAGATCTCAAAACAGAGTTTTGATTCAAGCTTTAGTTCATTTTAAGACCCATATATAACTGAGAGCCTTAGACCAGTGTTTTATCACAGATAATTCTACAGAACACTGTCTTTTTAAAAAGTAAATGCTTTTGAGTGTGCAGTGGGTATAGAAAAGAATCACCCCCCTTTAAAATAATCACATTTTGTTGCTTTTCAGCCTGAAATGAAGACGGACACAGTTTTTGTTTTATCCATCTGTATTTAATCAGTGCAACTTATAACATCCAAGTGAAAGATATAACACCAACATGTCAGAAAAAAATAAAAAAATAAAAAAGCAGAATCACTGAGTTGGAAAAAGGATAACCCCCCTCCTAAAAATGACTTGTAAACTCAATAAGGTGTAGCTAATCACCTTCTCAATGGCACACAAAGCCATTTGACTTTCAACTGTGATCATTTTGATTAGCTCAGCATGAAAAGAGCTTTCCTGGAGCATTTTGTAGTGCAACTGAAGCAAACAATCAACTATGGGTGGCAAGGTACTGTCAAAAGATCTCCGGGATAAAGTTGTGGACAGGCACAAATCAGGAGATGGATACCAAAAAATTTCCAAGGCTTTATCAATACCTAGAAGCACAGTGAAGTCTATTATTAAGAAGTGGAAGGTATTTGGTACAACACAGACCCTCCCTGGATCAGGACGTCGCTCCAAACTGGATGAAAGAGCCAGGAGGAAACTGGTCAGAGAGGCTACCAAGAGGCCTACAGCAACTCTGAAGCAGTTGCAGGAATTTATGACAAAGAGTGGTCATTGTGTGCATGTGACAACAATATCACAAATTCTCCACAAATGTGGCTTGTATGGGAGGGTTGCAAGAAAAAAGCCAATCGTCAAGAAAGACCACATGAACGCACCTTGAAGATTCTGAGGCCACATGTAAAAAGGTGTTATGGTCAGATGAGATTAAAATTGAATTATTTGGCCTCAACACCAAACGATATATCTGGTGGAAATCCAATACCGCTCACCATCCAAATAACACCATTCCTACAATAAGGCATGGAGATGGTAATATCCTGTTATGGGTGTTTCTCTGCAGCAGGGACTGGAGCACTTGTCAGGATAGAAGGAAAATGGATGGGGCAAAATACCGTCAATTGCTTGAGGAAAATCTGCTGCCCTCTGCCAGAAAGTTGTCAATGGGAAGAAGGTTTACCTTCCAACATGACAATGACTCAAAGCACACAGCAAAACTGACCACACAGTGGTTGAAGGAGAAAAAGGTGAATGTCCTTGCATGGCCTAGTCAGAGCCCAGACTTAAACCCCATTGAAAATCTGTGGAATGACTTGAAGACTGCAGTCCACAAACGGTCACCATCAAATTTAACTGAACTTGAGCAGTTCTGCAAAGAAGAGTGGGCAAATATTGCAAAGTCTAGATGTGCAAAGTTAGTAGAGACATATCCCAACAGACCAAAGGCTGTAATTAAAAAATTAAGGCATATTAAAGCAAGGGGGTGATCCTTTTTCCAACTCAGTGATTCTGTTTATTTATTTATTTTTTTTACATTTTTTTCTGACATGTTGGTGTTATATCTTTCACTTGGATGTTATAAGTTGCACTGAGTAAATACAGCTGGAGCAAACAAAAACTGTGTCTTTCTTCATTTCAGGCTGAAAAGCAACAAAATGTGATTATTTTAAAGGGGGGTGATTCTTTTCTATACCCAATGTATGCGCATTGTGCTCAAGGCATTCCATAATATAAGACATCTTATCATAGCAATCACATGTAATTATGATGTTACTCACAATGAGAAAAATGGCTACAACGTCACCCAAACTATAAATGTTTAGTTACGTTGGGACCCTGATTATGGTCATGAAGCAGGGGTATATCTGTTTTTTCATTCATACTGCTAATTTATTAAGCAGGTAGTTTCTGATGAATACTGTTAGTTTTGTCAGGCCAACAATAATACCTGTCACTGGCATTTAAAACATTTTGATTTCAGAACTTACAATCCAAGCTCATATACTTCTAATTTAGGATTAATTTGGTTTGGATTATATGATAATTTAGTGAAATGACTTTTTCACCTGTCCAGTAATCTTAAATGTTAAGGGCCTTCACTTGCTCAAGCTGAAGAAAGTGTTAGAGCGGTCACTGTGTTATCAGTGTCCTGGCACTAATATCAGCAACTCTCTGCTGCCCTGCCCTCCCTATCCGCCACTGCAGCCTCCTCCTCCCTCTTCCTAACGCCTCTGCTCTGGCGCTTGATTGATGGCTGGGAAATAGCAGCCATGTAGCAGGGTAGGAATGCCATTACTGCACGATTCACACACCCCTACGAGATTCCAGTGCGTCGGTGAGATGGCACGTCAGAGACAGTGCAAGAGAACGCCTGGATTTTATATTAATTCTTGTTTAAAAGTGCAGGGAGCAAAATTGTTTAGAGAACAGCAGACCCACGAATCCAGCACCTCCAGCTCTCCTCCAGATGAGTGCTACCTACCAAAAAAAGCCCTTCCTCTCCCTATTCCTCTGTCTCCATTTTTATCCCTCCCTCTGTATTCCACTATTCAATCTCACTCGATCACTCTCTCCATCCTTTTCCCCTCTCTTTTGTAAATTCTGCCTTGCTGTCTTTTACTACTGTCTCTCTCTCCCTCCCTCCAACCCCCTTGTTCACCCTTACCCTATTTTTGTTGCCTGTTCCCCTCCATCCATTTAGAAGCACAAGGTAAATACTCGCTTTTCATAAACAAGCTTTTAAGGCCTGTCCTCTCGGTTTTTCTCTCTCATAAAGTTGACGAAGCTTTACGGCTCGCTGGGCAACATTAGAGCGAAGAGGTTAAGTGGTGTGCTGCGCTGTAGTCACCTGCACAGACAGACACCTCACACAAGCCACAAGCACCACAGAAAGTGATGCAGTCTTTACATAAAAGCCAATAAATCTCTAAGCTTTATGAACCACCTGACATGGCTCTAAGTATATCTGGTGGCCTTTAAATGCTGTTTTGAGCAGAAGAAATGTGTTGTAATGATGAAATATTTATGCTTCCCATGGATCTCAGGACTGCAGTGAGGCAGCAACATGCAGGATGTTGCTGTAACTAAGGTGGTGCTCCAATCCCTCGACAGGAATGGAATTTGGTTGTAACCAGACATTGTTTATTTGAACACCCACAAGGTATACTCAATCATCCCTAAAAGCTGCCATCAAACCTCCAGAACAATGATTCACCCCTTGGTTTCATCCTCAAACTTTGAGGTTCGGTTTTTGTTGCATTTAAATCTCACACAAGCCATTACTGTCAGTGAGGCGAGATGTTTTGGCTTTTATTATTAGTTATGAGTGCTGGATTTACTCCTTACTTCCATGAATCTCCTCTCGTTTGGGTCTGTTGGAAGAAGGATCAGTTCTGAGAATCGTTCTTATATTACCAAATTGGTCTCAAATAACCTACATCACCTACATCATTTGGGTTGGGTATTTTAAAAATGAGTGTGTTTGCCTCATGAGTTCAGTTCTTTAGGCAGGTGCAAACACATCATTCAAGGTTAGGTGCAGACAAAATCAACTGCACGGACTAAAAACAAAATCAGCATGGCATCAAATAAACTCAGGTGTAATTGGTATCAAGTGCAAAAGCATATAAATAAAGGCACCATTTACAAGTGCTGACCATAATGGGGCTGTCTGTTCATGTTGCGGTAGCTAGCCTAATTTTTATTATGCCAAATTAAACAAAATGAGTCATGAGTTGACCTGGGATAGTGACAAGGTTCGTTGTTTTCTGGCACGTACATGCCAGTTTTTGGAAACAACAGAAGAGAGGTGGTGCATCTCCTCCTAATCATCTGAATTATGGTTGTATTAATTGCTGGAATTGTGAGGTGAGGTGAGGTGCACATGGTAAACAAGACAAAAAAATGTTGCCTTTTCTCACCTGAAATATTGCCAAAATGATTGTAATTTAACTTTTCAATTTTTATTTGAGCCTGAATTTTTGTCACCTGTTTTTTCCACAATGCAAGGCATGTCATACCCAAGTACCCATACTGAATTTGATAACCTTTTTTGCCCAGGTACCTTGCAAGTTGCCTCAGGACATATGGGTGGAGCTACAAATAGTGCAGACATTTGATTGTTCAGGCAATCTTTACCAAATCATACTGAGGTCTCTTGTGCTTCTATGTGGCACAAAAATGTAGTGCCTGTCTGCCAAAGTTCATTCTATTTTCAAAGGTTTGAGATTCAGCAATGGAAAATGTGCAATTCTGGATTATTGTAATGTCATCTAATAAAGTTTGCACTCAAACCTGCATGTGTTTCCACTAAAGTATAATTTATTGCCACACTTTGGGTGTGTATGTTGCCACTAATTTTAGATTTGCTTTCTTTATTTTCACTAAAATTTTAAGTATTGTCACACTTGTATAGATATGCAGTCGCTACCATTAAAACAAACTAGCTTTCTTAAGCTTAATAGTTTACACTGTGAGGGAAACACCATGCATTTTGTAATGAGATATGCCTAGTTGCATGTAAAAATCTTTTTTTTTTAGTAAGAATTTGAGTAGTTTTTTATTTATCACTAGTCACCACCCAACAACCTCCAGAGAGCTTCTACTTTCACGGGTAGTATTATGTGATGGAAAACAACACGCACACTTGCCTATGATAGAGATTCTGTTTTTGATTTGTTACCAAGCCATGCCATGCCGCACTGTTCCATGATTAACAGAATGTATTGACTACTGAACACTACTGACTACTGAGTTCAGATCAGGTCTAACCAGCCTCTGTAAGGTTCTTCATTGAAAAGGCTGTCTTAGTTTTAAGTCAGTGTGTTTGTGTGTATCTCCTCTCTCTCAGCAATCTGCCACTGATTAAGCCTGGGTGGGACCAGTGATGTCACTGTGACCGGAGAGGTCCAGGTTGACCATCACGTTTGAGTCTGAGAATTGAGTCATTTGTGATTCAAGTGGCGAGGAGCATGGGTGGTTTTCCCAGCACGACAAACACTGACTGAGATCATGGTAGAATTAAGTATGCAATATGTGCTACATCTTTCATGGGGTGGGGGACATAGAAGGCCCACCCTCCTCCAGACTTGTTCAGTGATATAGAGGTTATACCTCAGTGTAAGCTAATATAGACTGCTCAGAGAAAACTAACCGCTAGTGGTCATTAATCTCTGTGGATAAGACATACATGCATGCACTCTCTCTCTCTCTCTCTCTCTCTCTTTCTTTCTCTCTCTCTCTCTCTCTCTCTCTCTCTCTCCCTCTTTCTTTCTCTCTCTCTCTCTCTCTCTCTCTCTCTCTCTCTCTCTCTCTCTCTCTCCCTCTTTCTCTCTCTCTCTCTCTCTCTCTCTCTCTCTCTCTCTCTCTCTCTCTCTCCCCTTAACAGTGTCTCAATTTTCATGTGCTGGGACTTTTCACTCACTATGTATGGCCCACCCAGATCTTGTGTGTGTGTGTGTGTGTGTGTGTGTGTGTGTGTGTGTGTGTGTGTGTGTGTGTGTGTGTGTGTGTGTCTGTGTGTGTGTGTGTGTGTGTGTGTGTGTGTGAGTGAGACCTATCCTTCTAATAATGAGTATACTATAAACGTTTTGTGAATGCACCAAAATCTATGCATGAATGAATATATATATTTTTTTTAGCATTTGTCATAGTGCTTATATTATGTGCAAGGGTGTTCTCTAGATGTGTGACCTCTTCTTGCATCTTCACACTGTATTTTCACACTGATGAATCACAGCTGATGCTATGCAACCCCTTTACATATCTAGCTCATGGTTAAAAATCTACTGCATTTCACTCTCACTCTCAAGAGTCTTAATCTTATAGTCTGTCTACTGCAAATCTATGTCTATTTTTCATGTTTGTTTTTCAAGTCTTCTCTCAGCCTCATGTTTGGCAGTGCTCTCTTTTTGCATGCATATCAAGATCAAGCCTGAGCATGTGCAAGGCAAGCCATCACTATGCCAGTCAATCGATCTGTCAGGCTCACAAAAGCCTGACAAATCATTCAAAGCAGACCAAAGCCGAATAAAGCTATGACACAGGGATGGGGGACAAGACTCCAAAATCAAACTTGTCGTATGATAAGTGCAGCATGAGCTATTTGGGTACAGATAGCAAGTTTCATTTTCACATTGTTTATTTTGCTGGCTATTCATGTCTGTCAAGGAGAAATATGCATATGTGTGCACCAGGAGCATTTGAATCTGTGCCAGCCTCTTGGCGGCTTTGAGCTCTGGAAAAAGGAGCAGTGTCTGGGAAAGTTGAAAGAAAAGGAGAGTCTACTTCACTGGGGTGAGACGGAGGTGGTATTCAAGTGGTACAAGGGAGAATTAAAGTCACATTTCCTCTGGGACTTTAGGAGCTTTTGAGGAATTATAATTCTTCTGTTTTGTGTTTCAACTGCCCTTCAGGAACTTTGACCATCATACAAAATAACCAAAGTGACACAAACTGCATGCTGATTACACAATTTCAGAGCATGACAAAAGTACAACAACAAAGAACACATGGAGTACATACTGTGCATAAGGATTACAGTAGGGTTGGTCTAATTCACCCCTCCTTACCACCAGGGGCAATGTGAAATACCTGGATAATGTATACAAAAAAAAAAAAAAAAAGCCCTGAAAGGTTGTCAAAGATGACTGCTGCACTTACACCACTAGGATGGGTGATGTTAAAGTTAATGAATCGGTAGATGGTCCATAGTGATGCCCAGGTAGCAGCAGCACAGACTTCCTGGAGTGACACCCCTCTAAATGCATGTATGACCCATGAGCAGGAGGCGCTTCTCATAAAGTAGCATGTGTCAGGGGCTGTGTGTCAAGCCTGGGTAAAGGACAAGGTGATGATATCCACCAAACAGTGGGCAAAATTCTACTTAGACAAAGGAGCCCCTGTGTCTTACAACAATGATACATTTTGAGAATTGGATGTCTGCTGCTCTGTCTATATAGCACTGTAGGGTACTCCACCAAGTCACCCTTAGGTCTACAGACTAATTCAGAAAGTTAAATGAGATGTCCATGACCAGAAATCCTGAATTCAGCCAGGATTGAAAATACAAAAGGGTAAACATCTGCAGATTGGAGAGCCTATTCCAATGCTAGCAACAGAATATGTATGCCACACATAATGCAATATCATAAGTAACCAGGGAGTCATCAGTGCATCTGCACTCAGCATTGGGACAGTGCACTTGGCACTGAGGTATAGTTCTTTAATTATAGTATTCTAAATCTGTTTAGAAAGTATACATGCCAAGCATATAGCCAAAAATGACCTGATTGAGATTCATCATATTAATCAGAATTTGGGCTCAGTTGGTAAGCTGGGTTCTGTCTGAATCTCCCCAGAAATCGGTTCTCTTATTGTGGCATAGCAAACCTGGTTGCAAGAGGTGCTCTCTGAAAGAGTGCAGGTTGCATTATACTCCAACTCTACTCAGGGGATAGCCATCTGTGGCTTTCATGACTTAGAGCCTGTTGTAGGTCAGGGGGCAGGGGTAGAACCAGACCCCCTCTCTGAAGATTGGAGTAGAAAGTGCCAGCTCAAGTGGCGGGTCAATATCAGTTTGAAAGAATCGCTAAGACACAACTATAGACATATTATAGACATATATCACATCCTTGTGCTTCGCTGATAAGGGGCAAGAAGTTTGACTGGCCACTGAGCTATATATACAATCCTCCATGTTGCACAGTCTCAGCTTCTGAATCCTTGATTTCAGCTGAGCCATTTCTGCTCACAAGGCACTGGTTGAATAACAGTGAGAGTAATTCAGACTATTTTCTGCTCTTGTTGTTGTGCTTACCAACCATTTCAAGGCCTGGGCATTTGCCACTATCAAGTTGTTTAGACCTAGGGGCTTGGGCTAGACTCTAAACCAAATCTGTGTTCATATTGGCACTGCTGCACATTAAGTACAGGGGATGTCTGAGTCATGCACAGCATCCTTGAAATGGTCAATTTTGAGGCATTTAGCACATAGCTGTTGCCCATCTTCACCTTATATTCTCTCAGCAGCCTTCAACATGGTCAATCACAAGACTATCCTGTCCACCCTCACAAGCATTGGAATTAGTGGCACAGTATGGCAGTGATTTGCTTCTTATCCAGAGAGTCATATCAGATCACACAGAGGGAATCCACATTTACTCCATGCAGACTCTCCACTGGTCTGACAAGGCTCAGTGCTTGGTCATTTTCTCTTCTCCCTCTATGCCCAATCTCTCAGTGAGGTAATATTCTCACATGGTTTTTCATACCACCTCAGATACTCATGTTTCTGTCCTGATCTCAACATGTCTGGCAGACATCTCATCATGCATGACAGCTCATCACATGAAATTAAATCCCAGCATGACTGAGCTGCTCTATATCCCCTGGTAATGCATCCCAATCTAGAATATAGCTGCATGACTTTTTCAATCTCCCCAAGTTCTCTCACATTACTTCATTGCTGTGTTCCCTCAACTGGCTTCCTGTAGCTGCCCTTCCTGTAGATTACCTACAAAGCTAAAAATGGACCAGCTCCCACCCACCTGAAGGCACCTATCAAATCCCACTTTGCAAGACATACCCTTTGAGACTTAACCCACCATCTCTCAGAATATAAGGAAGACATGTACAATCCCAATTCCAAAAAAGTTGGAAGCTGTTTAAAATGTAAATAAAAACAGAATGCAATGATTTGCAAATCTCATAAACCCATGTTATTCACAATAGAACACAGAAAACATATCAAATGTTTAAACTGAGGAAATGTATTTTAAGAAAAAAATTAAGTAATTTTGAATTTGATGGCCGCGAAACATCTCAAAAAAGTTGGGAAGGGGGACTCTAGCTGTCTCCAAACAATGACTGAAGACCTACCTCATATGCTAAGTGAAGGCAATTAGCATTTAATAAGAACTAATAATAATTTTAAAAAACAACCACATTGACTTGCATTGTTGTTTCTGTACCAAATAATTGTAATAACTCCACTCTAACAGGGTTTAGCTTGAAAGTATTCTTAAACCCTGACCCATTTGTACAAGCAGTAAGGATATATTTTTGATGGACATGGCAAAGTAATACTCTAGTATACTCTAGTACTCTAATACTAATACTCTAGTACTCAAAATACTATAAGTTGCTCTGGATAGGGGCTTCTTACAAATGCTATAAATGTTATTGTGATTATATGTTTTAAACACAAGTCTTGTTGCATGGTTATTTGTGGCCCCCAATTGATGGTCCAATCCGAGTCTAGAGAAAAAGATATATTTTGTTTGGAGGGAATACCCACTTCAGTGAGCTGCAAATTAGCAGGAATCCAGCTAAATTAGCAGGCTTAGCAATAAACAACAAATTATATATACATGTAGAGGGAGTACCACTCAAAAATGATAGCCACAAGCTCCATCGGTCAGATAGTTGGTGGGGAATGTGGAATACTGAAAACACAGAAGAGGGTACTGACTTGGTGGGAAAATACATGAGCTTCCAGAGTTCTTCTATTTGTATACAAGTTGTGTTATTAATAAAGTCTTTGTGTGGTGTTGGTATATTTTGTATATATTTCTAGCAACACAACGCTCATAGAAATCCACTGCTACCTTAACTCTTCTAGCTAGGTTCAAAGACTATACTGACCAATATACAGTATATTATTGTACTACAATGTGCAGAGGCAATATGCATGTCACATCTGTTTTAATAGAATGGTTTAAAATTAGCTTTACTATCCTCTCATTTATCATGCTGCAGCAACTGACTTATTATCCATTTAATTTATTTATCCAATCTCTAGATGAAATCATTGTGCAGTCAACTGTAAATTCACCACAGATGCTATAGCTAAAGGTAAGAAGTTAATTAAATATGTGTTGACTGGAGTTAATGATTTCATCACTAATGCTGCACACCCCCTGAACTTGTAATTTCAACTTGTCAGTTTGGGGTAGTTTTCTCAACTACTAGTTCCTTCCCTGTTTACAAAGTGATGCCAAGTCAACATGGCCATGGACAATTTGAACACGGTAAAGTCCCCCTTCTCTGCTTTTCAAGTCAATTCAAGTCAAGTGGGTTTTTACTGTCACACCTCTAATAACCCCATTTCCGTAAAAGTCTGTGATTTTTATGGAAAAGAGAAAAGTGTCTTGAAACTTTACTTAACTGACAAACGTACAAAGAAAAGATATTCACTGTTTTCACTGACCAACTTAATTGTATTTTGTAAATATAAACAAATTTAGAATTTGATGCCTTCTACATGCTAAAAAAAAAAAAAGTTGGGACAGAGGCATGTTTACCACTGTGTTATATCACCCTTCATTTTAATTACACTTTTTAATCGTTTGGGAACTGAGGATACTAATTGTTGCAGTTTTGCAAGTGGAATTTTTGCCCATTCTTGCTTGATACAAGCTCAACAGTCCTTGGTCACCATTTTCTGATTCTACTCTTCATGATGTGCCATAGGAGACACATCTGGACTGCTGGCAGGCCAGTCAAGCACACGCACTCTATGTCTACAAAGCCACACTGTTGTAGCACGGGCAGAATGAGAGAATGAATGGTGAAATAACCATGGACTTCCTGGGAAAAGACGTTGCCTTGATGGCAGCATATGTCTCTCTAAAATCCCAATATATGCCTCCACATCAGTGGTACCTTCACACATATGCAAGTCACCCATGCTGTGGGCACTGATGCACCGCCATACCATAACAGTTGTAATGGATCTGTTTGGTCTTTTTCATCTTTGGCACGGAGAACTCGTGTCCGTTTTCCCCAAAAACAAGATGAAATGTGGACTCATCTGACCACAGCACACTTTTCCACTGCCTTTCAGTCCATCTGAGATGAGCTCTGGCCCAGAGAACTTGGCGGCATTTCTGCATAAAGTTGATGTGTGGCTTCCTCCTTGCGTAATAGAGTTTCAGGTTGCATTTATGGATGCAGCGGCGGACTGTGTTAAGTGACAATGGTTTTCAGAAGTACTCCTGAGCCCATGTGGTTACATTTATCACAGTAGTATCACGATTTCTCAGGGATATGTCGCCTGAGGGCTCGAAGGTCACGCACATTCAGCAGTGGTTTCCGGCATTGCCCTTTACATAATGAGATTACTCCGGATTCCCTGAATCTTGTCACAGTATTATGCACTGCAGATGGTGTTACTTGAATATTCTATAAACTTTTCAGTCTTATTTTGCCTCTGTCCCAACTTTTTTGAGTGTGTTGAAGGCATCAAATTCTAAATTTGTTTATATTTACAAAATACAATCAAGTTGGTCAATGAAAACATTGAATATCTTTTCTTTGTGCTTTTGTCAGTTAATTAAATTTCAAGAGACTTGACAAATCACAGATTTTTGTTTTTACTGCATTTTAGAAAAAAATCCCAACTTGAGTGGAACATGGAAATGGGGTTAGTATATAGCTTGTATACATTGGGACAAAATGGCATTTCTCCAGGACCATGATGCAACAAAGAACAGAACACAAGACTACATAAAGTGCAAAAAGCGAGATGAGTGCTGGACAATAAATAAACAGAACAGAACAACAGATACACAGGACAATAAATATACAGAACAATAAATATACAAAACATAGGCTGTAAACACTAAGCTATTTTGTAGTGTAGCAGCAATAGGTATGACGAGTAGTACTGGCTACATAAACAAGTTCCATAATAAAAAGTGACTGATGCAGCTTCGTAAGTGCAGGTGTAACCTTAAAACCACTGACAGGTGGAGTGAATAACACTGATTATCTCGTTACAGTGGCATCTGTCAAGGGGTGAGATATATTAGGCAAAGTTCTCAAAGTTGATGTGGTGGAAGCAGGAAAAATGGGAAAGCGTAAGGATGTGAGCGACTTTGACAAGGGCCAAATTGTGATGGCTAGACGACTGGGTCAGAGCATTTCCAAAATGGCAGGTCTTGTTGTGTGTTCCTGGCATGCAGTGGTTAGTACCTACCAAACATGGTCCAAGGAAGGACAACCGGTGAACCGGTGACAGGTGAACCGGCCCAAGACTCATTGATGCATGTGGGGAGATAAGGCTAGCCCATCTGGTCTGATCCCACAGAAGAGATACTGTAGCACAAATTGGATAAAGTTAATGCTGGCTATGATAGGAAAGTGTCAGAGCTTGCTGCATATGGGGCTGCGTAGCTACAGACCAGTCACAGTGCCCATGCTGACCCCTGTCCACTGCCAAAAGTACTTACGATGGGCACGTGAACATCAGAACTGGACCATGGAGCAATGGAAGAAGGTGGCCTGGTCTGGTGAATCACGTTTTCTTTTACATCATGTGGATGGCTGGGTGCCTGTGTGTTGCTTTCCTGGGGCAGAGATGGCACCAGGATGCACTATGGGAAGAAGGCAAGCCTGCAGAGGCCTTGTGATGCTCTAAGAAAAGTTCTGCTGGGAAACCTTGGGTCCTGGCATTCATATGGATGTTACTTTGACACGTACCACCTACCTAAACATTGTTGCAGACTAAATACACCCCTTCATGGCAATGGTATTCCCTAATGGCAGCAGTCTCATTCAGCAGGATGATGCGCCCCGCCACACTGCAAAAATTGTTCAGGAATGGTTTGAGGAACATAACAAAGAGTTCAAGGTGTTCACTTGGCCTCCAAATTCTCAAGATCTCAGTCCGATCAAGCATCTGTGGGATGTGCTGGACAAACAAGTCCAATCCATGGAGGCCCCACCTCGCAACTTAAAGGACTGCTGACGTCTTGGAGCCAGATACCACAGCATACCTTCAGAGGTCTTATGGAGTCCATGGCTCAATGAGTCAGAGCTGTTTTGGTGGCACAAGGAGGACCTACACTATAATTAGGCAGGTGGTTTTAATGTTATGGCTGATCGGTGTATATAGCAAGCTGATCTAGGATTTTATCAAAGTTTATGTCTTAATTTAGGTGGGTGCTGTGTTGGGCTACACTTCCCTCAATGCAATGCAATATAAACAAGAATGACTTTCACTGGGATGAGGACACATACAAAATAAAATCATGACTGTTTTCAGTTTTAAGGCACAATCTACCATTTTTAAGGCATGTCACCAGTCTTGCCATATAAATAACATTGCCATCAAATACCTTTATGGCATTTCCACTAAAATGATTAATATAACATGTTAACAATAGGGGAAAAGTACAACTTATCTTATAAATCCTTTTATATACTTTTATTTTTCTCTTTCTAATCCTTCAGCAGGCTACTTCATCGATTCTCACCTCGATATCTCTATACTTATAGTGTAGCTATCTTAGTTAGTAGCTTTCAAACAAAAATAGGAAAATACATGATCCCAGTTGGTTAATCCAGTTTCTCACCATAGCAGCTGGTAGCCAATAAAATAATATATATTATATAATAATATAATAAAAGGCATGCATACATTGTAAAAAAAACAAAAAAAACAAAACATTAATAATAATAATAATATAATAACTGTTATCATCTAATAGTGCATATATATTTATATCATTTATGTTAGCTCTTCTGTTAGCTCACCCTAGTCTAAACTAGATTATTGAAGTTAATCCACAGAATATTTTTAATAATTTACAAAAATGAATATCCTTAGATTATGGTGATTTGGGGATTTACAAACATGCTAATGTGACCAGGCAGAATTTGAGTTTGACACCCCTGACTTGTATATGGGCAAAAACAAAGAAACAAACAAACAAACAAATAAAGGTTTGTTTGTTTGTTTACAGGACAGTATTGAGCTACAGGTCTACAGGACAATATTGAGGAGCAGGCACTATACCACTCATAGATATTTATTCTCATAGATGGTTGTGCAGAAATAAAAAGTGAAATCAAATTTAAACAAAACATATGGGACATTGCAGTTCTTCTTTATGATACATATATTTAATTGGCAAGCACGATTGTAAAAGATGCCCACCCGAGTGCACCCCCAATCAAGACAGGCTAAATCTGGCCCAGGAATATATAATTAATAATGTTTATCAGTGGTGAACTGATAAACTGGTATGAGTAGTACAATGGTGCGTGTGTGAGCAGGGTGAAGGTTGTGAGATGGTGCAATTTTTTTTAAGCCTCTGCCCACCAAGCTGTCTAGGCATGGGCCTGGAGAAGAGGGCTCTTCAGTGCAGCTTGCGTTTGATGAAACAGCAGTGGTCTGCGGAAAAGTGCCATCTTTGCAGCAGGAATTAAAAAAAGTTCCTGGATTACGTCTCAGGAACTAATACTGCCGGTGTTGGAAATGCACTTAAAGTTTCTGTGTTCCTGAAAAAGCTCCTAGATTTCTGAAACTTCTTGTGGTGGAAATGCCTTTATAAACCTTTTTTACCCTCCTCTTTATCAACTTCACTTCCCTTATCTTTGGGGTCTCAGAGACCCCAGTCATTTTGGAGGTGCTGAAGTTAATAATGATGTGGAATCTTTGGGCATTTTCTTTGAAATATACAGTAATTGTTTTCATTTGTTCTGACTTTATTTATAATCAGTTTTAACACATCCCCTTGTCACAATATAGGTGTGCACATGTTACAAAATTGTTCAAAAATACAACCCCAATTCCAGAAAAGTTGGGACGCTGTGTTGTTTAAACTGAGGAAATGTACCATTTTAAGAAAAAAATATTCACAATAGAACATAGAAAACAATATTCTAATAACATATTGTTGTCTCATATTGTCTAAAAAAAAAACATATTGTTGTCTCATATTTTCTCAAAAAAGTTGGGATGGGGCAACAGAAGGCTGGGAAAATAGTGTTATGAAAAAGAAACAGCTGGAGGAACATTTTGCAACTAATTAGGTTAATTGGCAACAGGTCAGTAACATGATTGGGTATAAAAAGGGTATCTTAGAGAGGCAGAGTCTCTCAGAAGTAAAGATGGGCAGAGGTTCACCAACCTGCGAAAAACTGTGTCTACAAATTGTGGAAGACTTTGAATATCTCATCATCTACAGTACGTAATATGATCTTCGGGCCCTCAGGTGGCACTGCATTAAAAACAGGCATGATTCTCTAATGGAAATCACTGCATGGGCTCAGAAACACCTCCAGAACTCACTGTCTGTGAACACAGTTCGCTGTGCCATCCACAAATGCAGATTAAAGCTCTATCATGCAAAAAAGAAGCCATATGTGAACATGATCCAGAAACGCCACCATCTTGATGTGACGAAATTAACACATGTAACATGTAACAATGCCAGCTTCCTCACCCAAATGAAAAGGTTTTTTACTCTACATAATAGGCTAGTAGGACTGTAAAATGAATTGATGTGATTGTGATCATTTGATAAAATTACTTATTTAATAATCAAATATAATGACTATAATATACAATGTGTCACTAACTCCGTCTCAGATGCGCACTCTGGCAACGGAGTGCATGTGAGCCTATTCATATTGTGTGCATCCATGTGAGCGAATAGGTTGTTTTGTTATTATAAGTGTGTTATTTTCTTCCCAAATGTGCATAGGATATTGTGCTTATTACGAAAAATGCAAAGAATAGGAAAAAGCATACTTTTACTCATGAATGTCCATAACATGTTACAGGCCTACACCATTTAGTTATTACTTCGGCGGTCCTACTTGAATTTGAGACTTACATACCTCACATGGATAACATTTCACTATTTATATATTACATGTTCAGATGTTTCGGAATCCATTCTTGACAGAATTTTGTAGTCCAGCTGAATGAAATTAATCAACTCTCGAAAACCATCACACTTCGACGACACTGATCATTTTACACAGTTGTTCAGTTATTCCTTCCTTTTGAGCTCCAGTTTTTTTGCGCATAAGCCGGCAAGCACCTCAAAACTACACACTCTAATGATGACCTTGCTTAATCGACCATCGATAAATTGTATCGATTAAATTATTAATGACAATTAATCGATCGTTGATTAATCATTAGCATCCCTGTATTCAACACAAGCCTCATACCTTGTTTTTTCTGGTGCTTGCCCTGGATTTTTTTCTGTGTAAATTTCCATTTTCTAGCCATAATTTGTTTTTGAGTCACTCTCAGCTGTTTGTTCCTTCTTAGTTCTGTGATACTTTTTTGGACTTTCTGTAAACAGGTTTGTCACAGATATTCAAACACAATTCTTAGCTATAACTTTAGCTATTTTTAAAAGTCACCTGCATGATGTTTGGGTGTAAATTCTGTGCACTCCAGCTCTGGGGTGCCGGCAACACTCAAAGTGTTTTTAGACTCATATTTCTGACTATTGTTGTCTTTAGGTTTCTTGATAATTGTTATACAACTGACAATTTTTATCAATTGTCTTGATTTCTGCTTCTGTCGTCATCATCTAACCTGACAATATTTTGGGTTTTCTTCTCATTTATATCTTCCTGAAACATTTTTAGAAATTGAACTAGGTCTGGTATACTGGCAAATAGCCAGATAAATGTTTTCATCATTTTAACTGGCTCACATTCACACAAAATTTTGTCTTTGTAAAGTGGCAGAAGATTTGTGGGTATACCACATTTCTGGAGGCTGGGCAGTCCTTGCCATTGATGTTCTCTATGGAATGTGAATCAAGTGTTAGCCTTTCAAGCTTCAGTCTTTAATAACACAGTCAAAACACAGTTGCATATTTTGATCACAGATGGTGGGGAGTGCAAGTCCATCAAGTCTATCACCGGGATGGTCTTCAATTGGCACCAAGCTGCTAATTACACCTCTAACAATGCTGCTCCCTTAATGGCACAGCGCCACTTTATGGCCAGGTTGAGTCAATCTGCTCAGACAGGAAGCAGGGCAGATGCTGGATGTGACATTTGGAGAGCAAAGCCTACGTTTTAAGAAATCTAGGGAGGAGGAAGGAGACAGCTGTTTGCAAAATTAGGGGAAAAAAGCAGCAGGTATTTGTGAGCCACAGAGAGAGGAATGTTTTGGAGCATGCATAGAGCATGTCAATGTGGGGCTCAGACTGCATAATTATAGTTGTGAAGATAATGGCATTATCAACAACAGTCTAAAACATCTGTCTCTCACAAACCAAGGGGTGTAGATGCTACTCGGTTTGATGTATGTCATGGGAAAAACGTTGATTCATGAAATGCATTTTGATTCTGTATATTATATTATGTATACTGTATATTAATTATAATACATTAATAATATTGCATTCATTAATTCTAGGCACTATAATGGTGAACGTCACAAGGTTGTTGTGGAAAATAATTTAACAACCACCTTACATTAAAGGTTCTGTTTCAAATAAATGTTTTATGAAGCCTTTGCTTTCAGTCAACTAAACAACTTCTCAACAATACGAGCTGGAGGACTTTAGCTTAAGCACTATTCATTCTTTTATAATCCTCCTGAAAGTAAGAAGTCACCCGGGGAGATTGTTGTGTAAATGGATCAGCACAAATGTTGGCACTCAAAAGAGATACATTTCATAGTGATGCCACTGAGTTCATGTTTTTCAATGTTCAGACCAATAATTTCATCATGTACAAGCAGGAATGAATAACAGTAAGGGAAGAGCATAACAGAGAGGGAGAAAATGGGCGAGTCTTCGAAAATGCTGTTAACTGTAGGTCATCAGACAAATATGTTACTATTATCATTTCAAAATCTCAAATATTTATTGAATTCCCACCCACCTCTTTGGCTTTGAAGCATGCCATCTAGGTACAGACACAGTGAGAACAAGTGGGAGTTTCATTTCACATTGCTGAAGTTTTTTAACAGGAGACAAAAGTAATTAGATGCAATAGCAATATTTCATTTTTATCTATTGGTGTTATCTTTGCTGTCTCATCATTGTAATCAGCAGAGGTGGGTAGTAACGTGCTACTTCGTTACTGTTTACTTCGTTACATTTTCTTGAGTAACTTTTTGAAAAAAATTACTTTTAAGAGTAGGTTTAACTGGCCATACTTATACTCTTACTCAAGTTAATTTTTAATCACAGAAATGTACTTTTACTTCGCTACATCCGGTGGCGTTCCTCCGTTACTGTCAGGGTGCAAATTATAGGGGGATTTTGGGGGGGGAGGGGTCTGGCACCCCTAAATAAGGTTTGATCCCCGCTGAAGGATGTCAAAACAAGATTTTAGGGGGACCACCCCTAAAATGGGTCATACTATTGTCAATGCATGACAGTCAGTAGGCTAAATGCGGGAAATACCGCGCAGTCGTGCACTCAATCAGCCGAATGCAGTGGAGATAGCACGGGAGATATCGTAAGTGTTCGAAAGACACTTTTTCTTGGGAAATAAATGTCATAACCTAAATATAGTTGTATCTCAAGCATAAATTTCCTGTACAGTTTATCAAAATGAAATGTTTATGGTGAAATGATTACAATGAAGTTTACCTAGGCCTATTGTCTCGAGTTCAAGTCTTGAAAGTGAATGAAGCAAGCTGATAAAATACTGTTAATTAAAATAGCATACGACTCTCACGCATGGAAGTTACGCCTTTTACTATAGTAACAGTAAGCTATATGGGCGTGCGTGTTCTCTCATGATCATCCACGCAGTGGATGAAATGGTTATGTGTGGTGAGCGATGAAATGAGCGGTGAAATGGTTAGGAATCACTTTAATATAATTTTGACATACTGAGATGGTGTTTCATGCAAAAACCCACGACTCACGAATGTCCGTTTGATCCATGTATAGTTTAGGTTAGTAATAAATTGAAACTTAATGCAGTGACCTTTTCACATATAAATAACAGAGGCCTTTTTTGCACTCAGATTTCATTTGCACAACACTGGTGATGTCATGAGTAAGACAGTTTTTAACTGGCAAGAAAAGACAAGTAAGTTGAAGAGTAGTTCAGAAAGAACGTACTACTTTTTTAAGGCATTCATGGAACTATTTGTCACGTAAAGCTGAACAGCATTGTATTAATTATAGCATTTAAAAAGTGTTGTGTTCATGTGCTGTTTTAAGGATACAGCACATTGGTTCACTTAAGCACACATCTGTGTTACACAAACTAGTTAATCTGGGCAAATTGAAAAAAAGCCGAACCCCTGAATGTCAGTGTATAATTCGCACACTGACCACAAGCGAACCGCTCCAGAGTTTGTTTGCAGTCGAGGTGGTCTTGGCCCAATTGTTTTGGTGCGGTACCGAGCACGATTGCTGTGTTCATATATGTCTAAACAAACTGAAACAAGGGGGAAAACACACCAGGTTTCAAAACAAGTGCTCCAAACAAGGCAGGTGTGAAAACGCCCAGAGATTCAGGATTTTCCCTTCATTTTAATAATAACCAAAATAACTCGTAACTTGCTATTTGAGAAGTCTTCTCAATGGATACTTTATAACTCTTACTCAAATACTTATTTACATTAATACTTTACTGTTACTTACTAATTATTACAAACTTAGTAATTATTTTTATAAGTAGTTTTACTTGTGCTTGAGTAAAATTCTTGGCTACTCTACCCACCTCTGGTAATCAGAACTTAGGAAAGAATACACCTTGGTGAAGTAATGGCTGTACAAAAGGCTGATAATCTTTGCTGTCAGATTTTGGACGCAAATTCTGGAGTGAACTATGAGATAAACTGTCTAGGGGTCACCGTCATGTTTTGACGCAACCTTAGTATAATCTCATCAGTGATGGTGTGAACAATACTCATTACATCAGCCTGAACAAAAGTTTCATCCAGAGGCTGACTTGTTTTTCCTTCTGTTAACCACAAAACTAGACCTATACGCATAGAGGTATTAAATTACTCTTCTTATTTTATGTTTAATTGCATAAGAACTCAACGACATCAAAAGCCAGAAAAGTCATACAAAGTAAGTCAGAGCATTGTGTAAAGTTCAGGCATTTCTGCTCTACATCTTTATTGGGTTTGAGATCTTGCTCTGATATGGCTAACTTATGCTGGCTCTGGCTTCCACAGCAGGCTGTGTAAAGGGATGCGACATCATCTTCAGTACCAAAACACCCCAATGGCTTCTGCTTTCCCGAGTCATGCCTGTGGGAGGCCTCTTCAGCCAGATATTCCTCTAGTGCACTACTGGATCCAATACCCATTCCACCAGATATTAGTTCTGAGGACAAATCTCATATGTACTCTTCTAACCTTGCAGCAGGATTTTATGGAAAATGTGGAATTCTTCCAAACACACACACACACACACACACACACACACACACACACACAGACACACACACACACACACACACACACACACACACACACACACACACACACATACACACACACTTTTGGTAAGAACGAAGCAAGAATGAATATTGAGAGTCTGTGAATGAAAAATCAGAGTGGAATATGCCATTACAATGCTATATGTGTGTGAGAGATGAATTGAGCATAAGAGGAAGAGACAAACAAAGTCAGATCAGATAGAAAGACCTGTACATGGTGGTTGTGTGTGTGTGTGTGTGTGTGTGTGTGTGTGTGTGTGTGTGTGTGTGTGTGTGTGTGTGTGTGTGTGTACACACTGTCATGTGTGCCATAGCGTGTGTGTACCTACCCCATGCTCATGTGGGTAATCTAAGAGATTTAGCATATCTCCCCAATCGCCCATAAATATTCAACATCTCACAAACCATTTGGAGTGTGGTTTGTCTATGTTCTATGTAGCTATAGTGGTGTTATTCAAGATAACCTGCTCTGGTTATTCACGGAACACACACACACGGCAGATATTCCCTTGGCTTAAGGCCGATCTACCCCTCTGGGGCTGATAATCACAGATGTTTGCTTGGATTTGAATCTCTTCAAATGAATGATTGTACAGGAATTCATTCACCATAATTATTCAGACAATACCTTAAGGATTTTTGGGAATGTGCATGGTACTCAGCAAAGACATTCTAAATTGTTGTAAAACTGCCAGTGATAACAGTATGGGCAATTAATGCGTTATTTTCCATGTTGTAAGGCTTACTGAGGGGGTAAATTATGCTTAAAAGTCTGCTAGCCAATCCCACTTCTATACTATGCAGGACAGATGCAGACACTGATTTTACACACACACACACACACACACACACACACACACACACACACACACACACACACACACACACACACACACACACCCCAGTTGCCCTACATCATAAGCAGCTGCAGGTCTCCACCCTTGATTCTGTCTTACACTGTAGTATTTTCACTCATGACAGACCTTCACTCATTTACTCAAAGCATATTGGAGCAGAGAAAGAGCTAGAAAGTGCATAAGATGGAATTAACTACTGACCCCTAGCTGTTGCCCTCTATTATGGCTTAAAGAGAGAAAGATTATCAGATGCCTCTTGCTCAGGCTAACGATGACGCTAAACGTGTCTATTCCACATCACGTTTATTGTTGTGCACACTGACTTCTTACTTAGCAAACATACATTTAACTCAGTTTAAGCTTTACATTCAGCTGCATGTGCCACAAGTTTACAGTAAACCAAGATATGTTGAGCTACCAGATTTAGGGTTTTCCCACTTTTTCTGGAACTTTCTGAATTACATCACTTAGTGTCTTTGAAAACACTCAGAGTAACAGTAGATGTGAAATACTGACACATAGATTAGGTGTTATCAAAACTGAAGCAAATCCAGCAACATTGGCAAGCGAAAACATTTTTATCCCAGACGGTTTGGCTGCCCCCAGCTGTGTAACTCAAAATTTAATTGCTGCTTAGACAATGATCCGTCCAACAGAGTCTACTTTAGCTTACCCTGAACTCAGTATATGAAAGAAAAAAAAACAGAGCGACAAGCAGGAAAAAAACAAGGAATCAAGATGTTAAAACAGAGAAGAGAGAACACTCTGTCCATGAGGTCCTAGGTCAAACAAAGCCTAGAGAAATATTGATCTTGATTTCTGGGCAGTCCAAACATTTACCTCGAAACGGAATGGGTTTGTTGCGATAAACTCCCTAAAAATCTAGTTTAAAGTTTCTCAGCAAGCGTTTGAACTATTGTGTATATCTCTTTCTGTCTCACCTTTTCACACATGCCTGTAACTGATTGAACCACACAGGCCAGCCAAATGAGAAATCAATTTCTACTCAGGATGGCTTGTAGACTGCAGCCCCCACCTTATCAAACCCTGTCTCTCCCATCGACGCCATCTTACACACTTAATCACCTCCCTGTGTAAGATTTAGCTAAACATAGAGCCTATTTGAATATGGCATTGGTCCATGGTTCTCACAGTGAGATTTACATGTGGGGATTACAAGAGTATGAACTCACAATAGCTTTGGATTTAATGTAGTGCACTTTTGATTGGTTCATTTAAAAATGCCCATCATCTCTCATAATATACATCAAGGCAGTGAAACTAGGAGAGGAAGATAGTTTTACAAGATTTTTAGGAAGAAGTTTTTAGGAAGATGGTATCTGACATTAGAGGAAATCAATGAAACTTTTTTAAATTAAAAAAATAAAAAATAAAACCTGGGGATACAAATCATAAAAAAGATATGTTGCAAAATCTGATTTGTTTAAAGTAATTACAAAATGTGGTAGATTATAGATGTAAAAGAAGAGTAAATGTGTAAATCTGAAAAGACGGACTTTGAACTATTATCACAAGATAATGACAAACACATTTCCTCTTACATCCACAAGGCTGTTGTCCACTAAACCAGCAGCATGACACATTCTGGTAACATAACTGTAAAATTTATTAAAAAATTAAAAAATTATAAATTTGTATTACCTGTATTTGTAAAGCTTCTATATAGCAATATCAAGCAACCATTAATCATTCTATCAATAAAAGCATTAAAGTCATTAAAGCATTTATGGGATTTGATGGAGGGTGTTCACAATGAATTTAAACTCTCAAGTCACAAAACAGCATATGGAAGATCAATAGAAGATATGCTGAAATAACAGCACTGCCACTAGTAGTGGTTGGCCACACACTGCTGCTGAGTGCCTCTACTGACTCAATCAAAGCTGGTCTCAGCCACCTGGAGCGAGGCCAGTGCAGCATATTTTGCAATCAAAGCAAAAGGTGATGTCAAGAAGAGCTCCATTTTGTATATTTGCCCCCTGGTCATTATTCGGCTCGACTGATGAGCAAATCAGGCTTAATTGCTGCAGGAAAAGCCGCAGTCATCTGCTGGGATGATGTGGAGGAAAATGAGGTTCAGTTAAAAGCTGACCACACAGCGGTTGAGGCTGTCTGCTCTTGCCCTTGGGCATCCGTGCTGCTTCCTTGTTCACCATATCCCGCTCTTTTCATGTGGGTGGTAAACACAAAACCACCTGGAGATTGACATTTAAAAGTGGGGTCAGTCATTCACCCTGGAATTCACCATAGTCTCTCTAGCTTTCTCCTATTAATCTTTTTAGCGGTGTGGTTAATGAGTCAGGGTGAATGCCATCTTTAGCTCAAGGGAAGACTTTCGAATCAGTCCTGTCTTTTTATGCATATCACCTTTCCATTACATACTGCAGAAGTTGAACTTCTGAATGGTACAAACCACTGTCAAAAACTTATCCCAAAATGTGAGACAGGTATCCAAAATCCCTTGATTGCGTTTTTCCTTTCCACTTATCAGGCAGGAGTTCCTGACCTAATAATGGTAACAGTAATTACCTTTGCTGATTGCTGGCTGAAATGGTGCATGTATTGTACTCCATGTATTGCACATAGCACTGCTTTCTCAGGCTTTAGCCCTTTAATCTAAATAGAACTTTGATCATCCCTCTGATCAGGACCTGCAGGAAAATTAAAGACCTTCTACTCACAATGTTCTGCAGGTGGGCACATCACCAAGGTTTGCACTGTCCAGTCACCATGTTAGCAGACCACACAGTATTATCAACTCAAGTTAACCAGAGGAGATTTTCAAGTCAAGTCAAGTGAGTTTTTATTGTCATTCCACAATATAGTTTAGTTAGTATGTTTCTCAAAATGTTGTTTCTCCAGGACCGGGGTACAACGCACAACAGTATAGTGGCATAGTACACAAGACTACATAACATGTAGAGTACACAGAACAATAAATACCCAGAAAAGTGAATACACAGAACAATAGATACACAGTACAATGACAAAGGAACAGTGTTGTGTGGGAAAGCTATTGCAACAATGGGCTGTAAACTACTGAGTAGTGTATAGGCAGCAATGTAGCAGCAATGTTTGCAGCAAGAAAAGTGTCTCATAAATAGAAAGTGTCCAATGCAGCCACTTTTGCCACTTTGCCATCATTATTGTTTATGAATAGCAACAATATATGTAAAAACCTAGAGGCAGGTTACACATTAAAAAGTAGTTACAACCCCAATTCCAAAACAGTTGGGAAGCTGTGTAAAATGTAAATAAAAAACAGAATGCAATGATTTGCAAATCTCATAAACCCATATGTTATTCACAATAGAACATAGAAAACAGATCAAATGTTTAAACTGAGGAAATATACCATTTTAAGAAAAAAAAAAGGTCATTTTGAATTTGATGGCCACAACACGTCTCAAAAAAGTTGGGATGGGGGCAACAAAAGGCTGGAAAAGTAAGTGTTATTAAAAAGAAACAGCTGGAGGATCATTTTGCAACTTAGTAGGTTAACTGGCAACAGGTCAGTAACATGATTGGGTATAAAAAGAGTATCATAGAGAGGCAGAGTCTTTCAGAAGTAAAGATAGACAGAGGTTCACCAATCTGTGAAAAACTGCGTCTACAATTTGTGGAACAATATCAGAATAATGTTCCTCAACGTAAACTATCTCATCATCTACAGTACATAATGTCATCAAAAGATTCCGAGAATCTGGAGAAATCTCTGTGTGCAAGGGACAAGGGTGAAAATCAATATTGCATGCCCGTGATCTTCGGGCCCTCAGGTGGCACTGCATTAAAAACAGCCATGATTCTATAATGGAAATCACTGCATGGGCTCAGAAACACCACCAGAACTCATTGTCTGTGAACACATTTCGCCATGCCATCCACAAATGCAGGTTAAAGCTTGATCATGCAAAGAAGAAGCCATATGTGAACATGATCCAGAAATGTCACGTCTTCTCTGGGCTAAAGCTAATTTAAAATGGACTTAGGCAAAGTGGAAAACTGTTCTGTGGTCAGATGCATGGAAATTTGAAATTCTTTTTGAAAACCATGGACGCCGTGTCCTCTGGACTAAAGAGGAGAGGGACCATCCGGCTTGTTATCAGCGCTCAGTTCAAAAGCCTGCATCTCTAATGGTATGGGGGTGCATTAGTGCCTATGGAATGGGCAGCTTGCACATCTGGAAAGGCACCATCAATGCTGAAAGGTATATACAGGTTTTAGAGCAACATATGCTTCCATCCAGACGATGTCTTTTTCAGAGACAAGGGAAGGCCTTGCATATTTCAGCAAGACAATGCTAAACCACATACTGCATCTATTACAACAGCATGGCTTCGTAGTAGAAGAGTCCGGGTGCTGAACTGGCCTGCCTGCAGTCCAGACCTTTCACCAATTGAAAACATTTGGCGCATCATGAAACAAAAAATATGACAAAGAAGACCCAGGAATGTTGAGCAGCTAGAATCCTGTATCAGACACAAATGGAACAACATTCGTCTCCCAAAACTCTAGCAACTGGTCTCCCCAGTTCCCAAACGTATACAGATTGTTGTTAAAAGAAGAGGGGATGCGACGCACTGGTAAACATGGTCCTGTCCCAATGTCCCAACTTTTTTTGAGACCTGTTGCTGCCATCAAATTCAAAATTACCTTATTTTTTCCTTAAAATTGTACATTTCCTCAGTTTAAACATTTGGGTTTAAGTTTAAACAGACCTATAGTCTCATAATATTGAGTTTAAAGATAGGTTTATGAGATTTGCAAATCATTGCATTCTGTTTTCATTTACATTTTTCACAGCATCCCAACTTTTTTGGAATTGGGGTATAAAGTATAAAGGATATGATTATGATTGTCCTTCCTTGATATTGCCTTTCCACTTGCTGCTGAATATTTTTGAAGGTATGCAGCTTATTTGTGTGTGCATGTGTGTTGCTGGGTAAAGTGGTGAGGGTTAGAACTGTCTGAATTGAGAGAAGGATACAAGCAGTGTTGTACAACTTCTTTTCCTCACACATTTCGACACAGAGTGGTTCAACAAGTGGTTCTCACAAACTCTCTACTACTAATCTCTCCTGTATACCCTTGTTGGGGAAACCCCACAAGCTAAGGGGCACATACACGCAGAACTAAGGCAGCAGACCTGGCAAAAGTAAACAATGACACAGCTTAATCATAATTGATAGTACCCTTTCCTTTTATATTGTAGAAGCATGTCAAACATCGGTGACCAGACAGTGCAGATTACTGAAGATTTGCAACACAGGAGGATTTTCCAAGAATGCCTGACTTTGATCTCTTTACTCGTAGCTTTGGATTTCAAGTAATTATTCAAAGGAACATTTTTCTCCGCAAAGTGAATGATGAATGGCTCTAATGATTTCTTAATTTTGCACTGTAAGACAGCCTTATCTTGCATGAGTGTGTATGAGTGTGTGTGTACACGAAGATGTGTATTTCAATGTGTGATAAGTCTGCCATACACAGAGGAGAGGTGAAGATATATGCTTGTAACTTTTTTTTTTTATCTTTTTTTTTCACAGCAATAATTTATGTAAGAAATATGTCTCCTCCCTTATTAAAGCAGTATCACCTGCATCTTCCTTCAAGCAAGAAAGTTCATAAATTGCTCTAAATAACATAATAGGTCAACGCACTGCACTATGAGCTTGCCTTTAGCTAAAGGCTTACTTAGAGTACCAGTAACTTATTCCTTTGTATAGTGCAGTTGAATTGATTGAAGTTGGCATGGTGGTGCAATGGATAGCATAGCTGCCACACAGAACCAGACCTCTGAGCCCCCATCCTGAGCATGGGCTATTGTCTGTAAGGATGTTCATCCCGTGTCTGCATGGGTTTCTTCTGGGTTCTCTGGCTTCCCAGAAACATTGCCCTTGATGTGAATGTGTGTGTGTGTGTGTGTGTGTGTGTGTGTGTGTGTGTGTGTGTGTGTGTGTGTGTGTGTGTGTGTGTGTGTGTGTGTGTGTGTGTGCGTGTGTGCATGGTCCCTTGCAATGGAATGGTGTTCCACTTGGTGTATTCCTGCCTTGTGCTCAGTGTTCCCAGGATAGACTCCAGATCAAATGAAATTCTGACCAGGATGAAGCAATTACCAAAGATGAACGAATTTACTTAACACCACAGAGAATATAGAGTAGTTTGAGTATGTTACACTAACATTGAGATTTAAAACATAATGGTTAAAGGCAAAGCTTTTGTTGTATCTTAAGTAATCCACTGTGCTGAAGGGGAAAAAAAACAATCAAGATCCCTCAATGGAAATGAAATACATTGTGAAACAGACAGGAAATCTCTTTCCTTCCCTTTCTCATTGTTCAAGTCTGCATAGACCTCAGGTTGCATGCTACAAAGAAAGAGATGAAAGATGCAAGATGAAAGTGCGCCTGCATGTAGGTGGAGGGAGACAGCAGAATATAATCTCCAAAGCAATCCCATCCTTAACTTAGCGCGGGCTATAAGGGTTCCCCTTTTTTTTTTTTTTTTTAAGCGCCTTCAAAGCTCTTCAGGCGAGGTGAAATGACAAGTACATTGCTAATGTAGCTGAAGCATCAAAGATGATCATTATCTGCCAGTACATAGCTTGCAACCTGTTTCAGAATGTGTAGATTATGTTGTTGAGGCCTTGTTGTCATCATTTTCTGTAGAGGTTTCTTAGTTCAAGTGTGGCCAAATGACGGTTTTACAGTTTGGGCTTAGTTCGGCCAGGTCCGTGTTTTAGTTTGGCCCATATGCACCCAAACAGCCGTGACAAGATAAGACAGGCATGTAGTAAATGAGAAACGCATCTCTAGAGAGGAAGCTGCCATTCTGCACCATTTTGGGTTACATGCTGAAGGTCAGTAATGGAATAGCAGCTGGTTAGAGTATTAAAAATAAGTTAATTATCAGCTACTTGCTGTAAGTAACTGGATCATAACAGACAATGAATAGACATACAGTATATACCACTGCTGTAGAAACCACAAATTGTGTTTAAATGTAAAGTATTGCTTACTGCCCGCATTCCTGACATGTTGATTTGGGGCTATAATATCTCTAATTTATTTATAAATCTGCAGTCTACAACTTCTGTAACTTCTGTTACTTTTTGTACATCAATCATGAAAAAAAACAAAAACACAATGCACAATGAACTGAATGACCTTTTGGTGTTTCACAACTGAAGTGTTTATCTTTTGGTGGATTCACAGCTATTCTGCTTCTGCACTGGCCACAGTACCACCCTTAATACCTGTTTAAGGTACATGGTGTTAAAGTATACTTTATATTGGGCTAGGTCCAACATGAGCCAGTGCTGCAGGAATGCAGGAGGGATGCCAGAAGAGCACCTCCACTATTCCTCTAAGTAAATAGGAGTTTAGGGTGCAAATGCCATGCCAGTTCAACTGAGACAGAAAACTTAGTATTTCAAAGACTTGAATCCAAATGTTGTGTTATAGGCCTTTATATGTCAGTGATTTATGGGGAACTGTTATGGGGAATTTTTAATAGCTCATATGAAGATTCAGTGGATTTACCCACTAAATAGGTTTGGGAGCATGCACCATATAGATTTAGATGCATTAATGCCTGTTTAAGGTACAGTGTACATTTATTAATTCATTATACTTTTATTATACTATATTGTGCATTTATGCACTTTATCTTATTAAATATTGGGCTATCAAATAGGCTTGTAAAAAGACGATACTCCACTTTTATAATGTGTGTAGTCACTGCACTGTAAACGCACTGTAATTGCAAACAGAGGATAATAAAAACACAACAATAATTTTATTAAATGCATCTCAAACACCCGTGGTTTTTTTTTTTTTTTTTTTTTTTGTTTGTTTGTTTGTTTTTTAAAATCCTTCTCTGGTGTAAACACTTGGTACGGAAATATTGACCAATTCTCATGACAGTGCTGGATTCAGAAACTTGTGACAACATTTGAATAAATAAATAATTGAGTCTAAAATCACACAGGGCTTTTATGCCCTTTAGGGTGATTACACTGTTTACACGGCTTAAAGACTTCACTCTGAATACAGAACATGCACACACACATCGGTCATGTTAGGTTAAATGAATTACTTTAGATGGAATGAACTTCAGGGATATTTTTATTACCCTCCAATGTCAGTTTATTCAACAGTGGAATGTCCAAGATAAATTAACAGCATCAAAAAGACGTATATTGCATTTTTATTAATTGCCCATGTGAGCAACAATATTTACAAGTAACTGTGGTTAGGTGCCAAAATTAGATCATATCACATCAGAGTTAAGATAAGGAGGAATTACAACTATGGGCTAATGTTTCTATGAGACATTTTGATGGTAGTGGGTTTTGACTGTTGGAAAAAGAGTTATAAGCAAGAATCAAACGAAAACAGCAACACTAAACTGCAAAATACACACACACACACATACACACACACATACACACATACACACACACACACACACACACACACACACACACACACACACACACACACACACATACAGCCATAACATTAAAACCACCTGCCTAATATTGTGTTGGCCCCCCTTGTGTTGCCAAAACAGCTGACCCATCGAGGCATGGACTCTATAAGACCTCTGAAGGTGTGGTGTCTGGCACCAAGACATTAGCAGCAAGTCCTGTAAGGCCTCCATGGATTGGACTCGTTTGTCCAGCACATCCCACAGATGCTCGATCGGATTGAGATCTGGAGAATTTGGAGGCCAGGTCAACACCTTGAATTCTTTGTCATGTTCCTCAAACCATTTCTGAACAATTTTTGCAGTGTGGCAGGGCGCATTATCCTGCTGAATGAGGCCACTGCCATTAGGGAATACTGTTGCCATGAAGGGGTGTACTTGGTCTGCAACAATGTTTAGGTAGGTGGTACGTGTCAATGTAATATCCACATGAATGCAAGGACCCAAGGTTTCCCAGCTGAACATCGCCAGAACATCACACTACCATTGCGTTCTTCCCATAGTGCATCCTGGTGCCATCTCTTCCCCAGATAAGTGATGTACACGCACCTGGATGTCCAACTGATATAAAAGAAAATGTGATTCATCAAACCAGGGCACCTTCTTCTATTCCATCAGTGAGCCTTGGGCACCCATGACCCTGTTGCCAGTTCACCGGTTGTCCTTCCTTGGACCATGTTTGGTAGGTACTAAACACTGCATACTGGGAACACCCCACAAGACATCTCTTGCCATTTTGGAGATGCTCTGACCCAGTTGTTTAGCCTTTACAGTTTGGCCCTTGTCAGAGTCGCTCAGATCCTTACGCTTGCCCATTCGAGAATTCCTACTTCGAGAATTGACTGTTCACATGCTGCTTAACATATCCCACCCCTTGACAGGTGCCATTTAATGAGATTATCAATGTTATTCACTTCACCTGTTAGTGGTTTTAATGTTATGGCTGATCAGTGTATGCTCATACATTATGTATGTATATTATTATGTTATATATAATGACCCCATTTCAGCCAGCAAAACTAATTCAAAGTTCATATGCAATTCTACCCCCCTCCCTACCCCTCCAAGACCTAATTAAACAGTTGATATAGGTTTGTCGACACATCCAAATGCCTGTACAAGGTTTTAATCGAGGAGAGAGATAGAACAGTGTCCCAAACTTCTCTGCCAGTGGCACAGATGGCAACAGCTTTGAGCTGGCCCATTTCCCTTGCCCTGCTCTTTATGTATTACCCAGCACCATCTGCTGGCTAGATCTAAAACATCATACTGGTCAATAACGTAGTAGTCAGAGTATTTCATTTTTTAAATATTTCATTTTTAATAACCCCTGTTATAATTCACTAAATATCTGATAATCTCCATAAAAATGAGACAGACTGCAAATAAATAAATAATAAATAGACCAATCTGTTATGTGGGTCTTTCTGCATATTTGCTTATTTATCCAGGTCACAGAATAGTATATCCTTAACATGTATCATTCACACCAGCCTAACTGCTTATTAACTCAGTTATTGTTATTGGATGTTATTGGAGTTGAAGTTCTTTGTGTACGGAACCCTAATATGAGTTCTATTTCACTGCTCCTAACCTCCAGTTTTTGCACTAAATACTCCTGTCATACAGTCGTCTTTCTTTTCTTCTCACCTCGTACATGTCAGAAATCATGTACACTATATGGAGCTGCCTGCTTAGCAGCTTGTGTACCTTAGCAGAACTATAGGTAAACTGTTCTCAACATAATGTATTAGCATAACTCACTGCACTCATTGCAACTTGTTCGGTGTTCTTGCTCAGTAACGCCACTTACCTCTCAGTTGCAAAGGCATTTCCTGCAAGTATGCCACTAACAGTGTTTTTTCCCCTCGGCATACCACTCACTATCACTATTAAAACAACTACATTAGCTGAATTCTCCCAAGTTGCAATAGGCTGGAGTCAGATTTCATTCTATTTACCCCACTTCACCAGGTTAGGGTGTGTCTCAGTATAGCGAAGCGCTGCTAGTGTGGTTGAGTGGTTTTCCCTCACCATAACATGCACTGTTTATAGCTGACTCTTCTAGTCATCTAACTGACTAGCGGGTCTGTGGCTAACTGCTGCTAGCATGGTTTTCCCTCTGCTCCATCTGTTCAGAGTATTCCACATCTCCCACTGTCTGAATGACTAGCAAGTCTGGGGCGATATACCGCTTGACTGAAGACCCACATAACTGGTTCATGTTGGTGGACCTGCAAGATGCCTATTTTCATGTCCCATTGATTTCAGAACACAAATGCTGTTGTCCAAGGACAGGCATTCCTTGACACCACAGGTGTTTTTTGAGAAGCTAGTGTGCATCCCTGGGTAGGTCTGCTGTCTCAGATGGATGAAGAGATTTGGCACCCTAGCCACGTCCCACCCATGCCTGTAAATGGCCTGGGATCCAGCAGTCCAGGAAACACTCATATATGCCTTTGTATGATGGTGGAAGTTGCCCTATGAATCCGGTGCTCTGTCTAATTTCCAAAATACTAACATTTCTCCAGAAACTGTTATATAGCAACAAGTCCCCATACACAGTAAACATGTATGTGGCTGCCATCTCAAAGCACTACAGCTTGTGGAAGGCATTTCTCTGACCTTTCTGGAATGGATATGTGGCCTCTGTCCACCCAGCTTGGGATCTCCCCCTTGTGCTGGACTCCCGTAAGGCCCCTCCTTACAAGCCTATGCAAGATGCCATTCTGAAATAGATGTCTCTGCCATATAGTGACTACCGCAGGAGTAAGAGAAGAGAGAACTGCAATTATTATTGAAGTGAGAGAACTGCAAGCTCTGGTGACAAGCTTGCCTTCCATGCATAGGTGGCCAGATGACTCTGGAATAACCTTCTGATTGATCCCAGGATTTCTGCCCTAGGTTATATCATCCAATTTTGTAAATCAAATTACTTGCATCCCATGAAGATGATACTACAGTGCTACTGAGATTGGATGGCAGCTATCCGATCTTCATACCAATGGTTCACATGTCACAGAGGAAAGACACAGGGGCTTGTGCCCTTGTATAAGCCAGTCTGTTGACTGGGTGGTAGATGACATCATGCAATAACCTACAGACAGGTAATGTTCCTTTTTAAGTATCAAAAATAACAATATAAATCCTGTAACACTTTACCTCTCACTGGATGGGGCACAGAGCAGTGAGTGGGTGCTCTCTTCATTAGTTTGGCACACGAAAGCTATTTGCCAAAGGGAATAAAAAGCATGGTCTCTGTCATTGCATGCTCTGATAGTTCTGGAACAAGAGGAGAGGCAAAAGTCTGTGTGCCCAGAATAAAGGGCCTACCCCTGGCAAAGCTCCTAGAGAGAGGCCCTCCCACCCCCCACCTGCTTGGTATGGTTGTTTGGATTTTTTTTTCAGAGCTCAGGGCGAGCAGCTCCAAACCAGGGGTGCTGAATAAAAGTGAATAAAAGTGTTATCAAGGGAACATCAGTGCTTACAATAAAATGAAATGATGTTATAAAGTGTTTAATTTAAAATACTAACATCATTTTTTTTTAGTTAAAAAAAATGTTTGCTTTCGAAATGCTTTCTAATAATTGAGTTCCCCTGCATTTTTAATGAATCAGTGAGATTGACTGTTTCCACTTATGGCAACCTGGCTTTGATTCAAAGCATATTGAATACAGTCTGCATCTACTATTGTGTTGATAAAACATATTCTGGATTCCCTTCACATGAATGAATCTCAACAAGAAACACATTGTATTGCCATATGGTTTGACGTTTTCATTTTCAAGCTTTCTCTCTTTCTCACTCTCTGTTGAACTCTTGCCAATGAAGGACAGTCAATTTATCAGATGATCGTTTACCTTGCCTCTCCCCCACGTTGCTAGCTTTTGGATGCTAGACAGTATGATCAGACAGCTCCATTATTTTAGGTTTTCAGGACAGGGAGGCCAAAGTGTATTAGGTGTCTGGCCAGGAAACTGGAAAAAATAAAAATTCATTGTGAGATCACATAAACTGACTGAAGTTGTACAGTGTCTTAAGTTTGATCTCTCTCTATTCAGTCTCTTTGACATGTTTTGTCTTAGGCAATGCTGTAGCGTGTCCTGGCCCTAGGGCTTGTTTTGGAAATAGTGTGGATTCAGAGTCGTGTCAGTCAGATGTGCATTGACCTGCAGCAGGTCTCTGTGTGACAACTATATCATAGACTTCCAGTACTGGAGGTCCATCTGCACTTCAGTGAGGTTTACGATCATGTTTCTAAGTGGGATTCAGTTTGGGTTGGGTTTAGTGTCAGGCAAGGGCCTCATTCATTTAGGTTTAAGGTCTGATTTATGTCTCAAATGTCAGTCAAGTGTAGAAGTTCATTTTCTTTAAAATATTACTCAGTGACTGCAAAATGGTAAGAATATACAGTATAAATTTGAAGATCAGAATTAGATCTGGACCTGATTATGGGTGAGATATGCCTCAAAAAGTTAAGAATGCGACAGTAATTTGAGGCATATTATCTACAGTGCTTTGCATATGTATACCCCCTTCAAGCATTTTCCACATTTTGTATTATTACAACCTCTTTCAAATAAGCACTATCACATGATCAAGACTTCAGTTATATGATATTCAGTACAACTGCATGATTGCGAGCGTGATATGGCTTTTATACAACAGTTCTATAAACAAGAAATTAATACTGAGTGACATTTCAAACACAATATGCCCAAATGTTTATATATTTTTGCTCCGCTAGTGAAAATAGATCTTGAAAAAGCTACACTCACATTATAGCCCATTGACTAGCTGTCTAGCTAGCTTAAATTGATTTGTACATTCCTGTTAAAAGTGCTTCTGGTAAAATTGGCTTCCCTACTTCCTTTTCATCTTCAAATTGAACCTTCATATTTTAAGACAAAAGTTACATTCATTAAAAATGTATAATTTGCCATGTCCACTGATGATGTCGCTAACACTACTGTAGCAACTGTTTCAAATTAGGAAGTGAAATTTTATGTGGCAAAAACAAATGAGCGGAGTGATACAAAGAGTGAAATTTTCCAGTGTGGTTATACTAAATATAAACACTCTTGGAACACTGCTCAACCAATCGTATTAGTGGACCGGAACTAACTGTTGTATAAATGGACTTAATTGAGATTTTTACAATTTGATTTACACAATATGTCTAATATTTGAAGATTCAAAATATTTTATTGTGACACAATGCCCAGTCTAATTAAGCAAACTAAAATAATCAGCATTAAATATTTATTAGTTGCATTAGTATTCAACTAATACTCAATACTTGGTTCAATACCAGGTAGAACCACCTTTGGCTGCAGTTACAGCTGCAAGTCTTCTCGTATATGTCTCTCTATATATCAGCTTTGCATGTCTGGATCTTGATATTTTTGCTAAGTCATTCTGGCAGAAAGCTCTGTCAGATTGAATGGAGACTGTTGGTGAACAGCAATTTTCTGACTCTTGCCACAAATCCTCTATTGTCTTGCCACAGATTCTAAATCGGCTTGAGGTTTGGAGTCATTCTGACAAATTTGGATTTTTGGTTTTGAACCAGTGTAGCTTTGCCAGTTTGCTTAGTGTCATTGTCCTGTTGTGAGGTGAAATGCCCATTTCCAATTCTCTTGCAGCCTGAAATAGGTTTTCTTCTAAGATTGCCTTTTATTTGGCTCCATCCATCAGGGTCCTCAGCTGACCAGTTTCCTAGTCCCTGCTGATGAAAAGCAGCCCCACAGCATTATGCTACCACCTAGGGGTTGGCGATATGACAATGTTTCGTGATACTGAACACACTTTATCAGTTAAAATGCTCAGACACGGCATCCCTATTTGTTTTATGAACCAGTCTTTAGTCTATATTCACTAGTCCAGTTTCCCTGCACAAAAAGACAGGCACACAAACAAACCAATAATAGCAAAGATTAGGCAGCTCCTTAGCTTATGTTACCTCCATGGTTTGTTCAGAAACACAGTACTGTGGCTAATAACAGGCAGGAGCTTGTGCCCTAAAAAATCAGTATTGTTTATATGGAACTGCTGGATTTTACACAATGGTGAAGATAACAGATGTTTGCAAAATATGCAAAGCTAAGACTGACATGTCAAGGAAACACAACAAGTTTGTTTAACCACCAAGAAAGCACCCCAGAGAGTACCCAAATAACAATCATGTCAACATGTTTCAGAATCTCAAAGGAATGTTTTCAACATCTTGTGGAGTCCATGCCACAAAGAATTCAGGCTTGTTTGTCCAGCACATCTCACAGATGCTCGATTGGATTGAGATCTGGGGAATTTGGAAGCCAAGTCAACACCTTGAGCTATTTATTATCTTCCTCATACCATTCATTAACAATTTTGGCAGTGTGGCAGGGCGCATTATCCTGCTGAAAGATGCCACTGCCATTAGAGTATACCATTGCCATGAAGGGGTGTACTTGTTCAGCAACAAGGTTTAGGTAGGTGATGTGTGTCTACATGAATGCCGGGACCCAAGGTTTCCCAGCAGAACATTGCCCAGAGCATCAAACTGCCTCTGCCAGTTTGCCTTCTTCCCATAGTGCATCCTGGTATCTCTTCCCCAGGTAAGTGGCACACTCGCATCCTGCCATCGACAGGATGTAAAAGAAAACGTAATTCATCAGACCAGGCCCCCTTCTTCCATTGCGTGATGGTCCAGTTCTGATGCTTGTAGGTGCTTTTCAGTGGTGAACAGGGGTCAGCATGGGCATTCTGACCAGTCTGTGGCTATGCAGCCCCATACGCAGCAGGCTGCAATACACTGTGTGATCTGCTCCCCATGCACATCAGTGAACTTTGGGCGCCCATGGCCCTGTTGCTGGTTCACTGGGTATCGTTCCCTGGACCACTTTTTGTTAGGTACTAACCACTGCATACTGGGAACACCCCATAAGACCTGCCATTGTGGAGATGCTCTGAGCCTGTTGTCTAGTCATCACAATTTGGCTCTTGTCAACGTCGCTCAGATCCTTACACTTGCCCATTTTTCCAGCTTCCAATACATCAACTTTGAGAACTGAACATTCACTTGCTGCCTAATATATCCCACCCCTTAAGAGGTGCCATTGTAATAAGATAATCAATGTTATTCACTTTACCTGTCATTAGGTTTAATGTTATGGAATATATACATCGATCAGACATAAGATGTTGGAAACATTCCTTTGAGATGAGATTCTGGTCCATGTTGACATGCTTATATCATACAGTTCCTGTGGATTTTTCAGGTGCACTTTCATGCTGTGAATCTCCCATTCTACCACATTACAAGGTGCTCTATTGTATTCAAAAGGCCACTGTAGAAAATTGAACTCATTGTCATGTTCATGAAACCAGTTTGCGACGACTTTGGCTTTGTGACATGGTGCATTATCGTGCTGGAAGTAGCCATTAGAATATGGGTAAATTGTGGCCATGAAGGGATGCACATGGTCCGCAAAAATACTCAAATAGGCTGTGGCATTCAAGCAATGATTGACTGGTATTAACAGGCCCAAAGTGTACCAAGAAAACATTCCCCACACCATTATACCACCTCCACCAGCCTGGACTGTTGACACAAGGCAGGTTGGGTCCATGGATTCATGCTATTGACACCAAATTCTGATTCTACTATTTGTGTGCCTCAGCAGAACTCGTGATTCATCAGCCCAGGCTACATTCTTCCAGTCTTCAACTGTCCAGTTTTGGTGAGCCTGTGCCCACTGCAGCCTCAGCTTTCTGTTCTTGGCTGAGAGAAGTGGAACCCGACATGGTCTCCTTCTGTTGTAGCCCATCCACATCAAGGTTTCATGTGTTGTGCATTCTGAGACACTTTAGTGCACACCACAATTATACACAGTGGTTATCTGAGTTACTGTGGCCTTTCTGTCAGTTTGAACCCGTCTGGCCATTCTCCGTTGAACTCACTCATCAGTAAAGCTTTTCCATCCGCAGAACTGATGCACATCATTGCCAGTGCTCCCTATTGGGGCATAGGCTGCAAATCTCTCCAGACATTTCGATCCTGGGCCAGTCGTCCCAGTTGTCCCCAGGTGAGTCCCATGTCCTGATGCCATGTCTTCCTTTGTTGGCCTCTTTTCCTTTTACCCTGTGGGGTAAAGTTGAGGGTTCCAGTTGAGGGTCTGCCATAATATGCTGGATGTAGAAGATTTGGATTCTTTTCATGGTTATGATGGTGGTTCTCCATGTTTAAGCACTGTTGGGTAGCACAGGCTTTAAAATAGTGTTGAAGATCCTGATCTTGATATTTGAAAGCTACTGGAAAGCTGACCTTGCTTTGCCTATTCGTGCATTTACATCAGTATCTGTTCCTCCCTGCTTGTTGACGATACTGCCAAGGTAAGTGAAGCTCTCCACCTCCTCGAATGCCTCGAATGATTCAAGAGTTTGCATGGCTCAGGTATGATCATCGCACACAGAAAATGTTTTGTGACTTTTGTTCCAAAGCGGGCAGAGAAATAGTGGGGAAAACTGATTTCATTACCGGAACGAACCATTTCAAGAAAGAGACTGTGAGAAAACAGGGCGATAATCAAAACATAAAGCTCGTGAATATGTAATCACAGAGAGCTCCATAAAAACACTGTTAGCACAAGCAGTGTCTCATGCATGTGAACTACATGACGAGACTGAATGGAAGGAGTTAAATATAAAATTCAACACTGCCTACATGATTCTATGTGAAGAGCTGCCTTTCACCAAATTTACCTCTCAGATATTACTAATGAAGAAAAATTGACTGGATGTGTGCAAGACGTATGAAAACGACACAGCATGTGCTTTGAGCAGAATGCATCTAGTTGAGATATTGCTTGTCCTACCAATATTGGCTGCTCAGTGCGAACGTGGCTTTTAAACTCAAGACAGGATAAAATCAAAAGTATGCAATTCAACCTTGGAAGATTTGATCAGGATCAGCACAGAGGCCCATCACTTGAACAGTTTGATCCTGAACCATGTGTCAAATGCTGGCTTTCTGCAACACAGAGGAAGCCAAACTCCACTCAGTGGCCAAGTGATGCTGACATAATTATGGTCAGTGACACTGGCTCAGATTCTGTGTAAAGAACAATTCTTTGTGACTGTATATAGATCTCAAGTTGGAAAAGACATTCAGTTCCCACTTAAAGTGAACTTGGATGAAAATGCTGACGCTGTAAAAGGAGGCCAGACGTACACACATGACAGGATGACTGAAAGTAAGTGTTTTAAAATTTTCAAACGTAAGTTCATTCTTATGTGGCACTTAAAAAAATCATTTGGTACCTGTTTTTTTTTCTTAAAAAATTAAAACAAATCCAAACAATGAACATGTTATTTAAGCTCTAAAATAAGCTCTAAATAAAAGTATTTTAGATCATATTGCTTTTCTCTTGACTTTATTTACATATGTGACCTTGAAGTAATCCAAAAGTAATCAGATTACATTACTTTCATATTGTGATACTTGGATTACGTTACTGATTACATTTTTTATGAAGTAATTTGTAACTGTAACGGATTACATTTTTAAAGTAACCCTCCCAACCCTGATCATAGACAATCTGTCTGCACTATTGGAATTTATTAGTTAATATTAGCGGTATTAGAAAGATAGATTATTTAAGCTTTTATTACCTACAGTTGCAATCAAAATTATTCAACCCCCATTGCAAATCAGGTTTATTGTCAAACTTTACAGACTTTCAGCTGTTTGCAATGAACAAATCAAACAAAAGCAATTGAAATAGTTTAACACAATGAATGCTTCAAGTGGTTTCTCCAAATTCAACTGAAAATGCAACTTATAATGGCTCCTCCAGTTTCAAAGTTATTCAACCCCTTCATGGCAAGCATCTTTAGTACTTAGTTGAGCACCCTTTTGCTGTTATGACCTGCTGCATACAAGATGCATAGCCAGACACCAGCTTCTGGCAATGTTCCTGAGGAATCTTAGTCCATTCGTCATGAGCAATGGCCTCCAGTTCAGTAATATTCTTGGTTTTGCGTGATGCAACCACCTTCTTCAAATCAAAAAGTCAGATGACTGTGATGGCCCTGTAGAATCTTCCAGGACTTCTTCTGCAACCAAGCCTTGGTGGAATTTGAGATATACTTGGGATCATTGTCCTGTTGGAAGGTCCAATAACGCCCAAGCTTCAGCTTCCTCACAGACGGCATGACGTTTTCTCCTAGGATTTCCTGATACTTCAATGAATCCATCTTGCCTTCCACATGCTGCAGGTTTCCAGTGCCAGAGGATGCAAAGCAGCCCCAGAGCATCACCGAGCCACCACCATGCTTGACTGTGGACAGAGTGTTCTTTCTTCATTCTTCTTTCTCCAGACATACCGCTGATCCATCGAGCCAAAAAGTTTGTTTCATCGCTCCACAGAACAGAATCCCAAAACTTCTGTGGCTTATTTATATGATTTTGAGCTGACTTTTCTTGTGCTTTTGGGTCAGTTGTGGTGTACATCTTGGAGTTCTGGCATGGAAACCTTCTGCGTTTAGTATGCGCCATACTGTGCTCACTGAAACCTCAGTGTCTGGTGCCAGCAAGTCTTGCTGCAGGTCTTGCCACCAAGTCTTTTTGCAGTCATTCGAGGGTTTTTCACAACCTGGCTTCTCAAAAATCTGGTTGCAGCCGTTGATAGCTTCCTTTTTCTGCCCCGTCCAGGTATTTCATGTATTTTCTGCCCCTAGCCAGTTCAGGTATTTCATGTGTTCCAGCTCAAGCACACCTGGTGCAACTAATGAAGCCCTTGATTAGTTGCATCAGGTGTGCCTGTTTTGCATATTTGTGCTGTTGTGAGGGACAACAGCCTTTCAGGCCATTGCGAAGTAGGACTATCTTAATGGTGCATGTACAGTACATACTTTGGTACCTGATATCTCCAACTCCTTCACCAGTTCCTTTGTTGTTGTCTTGGGGTTCAGTTGAACCATCTGGACCAAAGTTTGTTCATCTCTTCCTGAACGACGCTGAACGTGCCATGTAGAGATTTAAAAACAAACAATAAAACCTTGAATTAAATTCTGTATTTGTGTATTTAACATGTAGCCAGAACGGGGGAGATGCCCTTTCTTTGGTACCTGTTAAAGCCTACCATCGAGTTTCCTATGTTTATTTATTTTTGCTATGGTCAGTGTGGTAAATTACACCTATTTTCTGCTAGCTATGAGAAAGAGCAATTCACCTCCAAGAAAACCATATCCACTACCACCTCTGTTGTCAAGTATTGGAGCTAATATTCAACCCATATGTATACCTCAAACCATCAGATTCATCCACTCAGAGGATCAGTGCCAAAGCACAACCCATGTAAAAAAAATAATAACTCCGCAAGTAACTTGCAATTTTAACAGAGATGGCGATAGAGAGGCAAAAGTTCAGTACTGCGGCTTGAGAAAAAAAAAAAAAAAAAAAAAAAAAAAAAAACCCAGAAAACTCTCACTTGTTCCTGCCCTGTTTTTTTGAGCATTCCTCCCCTTCACTAAAAACATAAAAAAAATTGCATGCCACCACACAGGCTTATGGTGAACAGCTGTCAGTTTTGATTATTTGTGATTTTTTCTTATAGTCAACTTTATATTTGCAACCAGATATCACTTCTTATAATATAAAAGTGTATAATATAAGTCTCAATACACTTCTTGGTAGAGGTCTGTTTGTGCTACACAGAGCGCATTTCCTAGTAGAAATAATTATTGACAAATATGTATATGCCATGATTACCAGTACTGACTGAGTGTAAACTGATAATTTATGATGTTGTTGATCTGCAGTGCATACTTATGAACAGCTGATTTTGAACAGCTGATTTTGAGCAGCTTCCAATTTAAGGTAAAGTGTTACCAGTGTAACACACTGCAACATGGGTAAATTGCCCTCAGTTGCCTCGTCAAACTCTGATGGTGAAAAAAGTTAGCTTTTTCACACTCTTTGAGCATAAAGTAGGCTAATTATTTTGTATTTAGTAGACTAATATATATTTTAATTAATTGTTTGAGCATACAGTAGGCTAATTATCTTATCAATCACATTCGCTAACCTGCCAGTCTTTAAATTCTTTGAACAGGTCGAGATGTCTGTTGGCGAGATGCTTTGCCAGGTGGGATGTGTTGGCTCCCTTGGTCTGTGTAGGTTTGAAACATCTTTTACAGACAGGCTTTGTGATGTCCGTGGGCTTGCCCTGACTGTCAGCTATGTAAGCGAAACAATGCTATATTTTGCTTTGTACGTCTGCTTTGTCGACAAGCTGTGGACGGTCGGCAAGAGCACTTGTATTGCAACCATGCCTCTCGTTTCATCACCATGAAAGCTACAGTGCATATGAGAGGGGAAAAAAAGCTTGGCACGCCCAGTGTGCCTGCAGGGAGTGAAAGCAGACCGCTTCATACACACTGCCCTGCTGTTGCACATCAACGCAACTCAGGAAATATGGCTCTCATTAAAACGCTGTCATTCTTATCAGTACTAATAAAATGAGAAATAGTACTAATTTTAATAGCAGGGTATTGCTATACCGTTCTAGTAGAGATATACCGTGCAACACTATAGTCTATACAAGAAGAAATGAAAGCTGGATGACAGTTTCCAGATCTTTAAATGATAGGATGCATTTTAGTTTAGCAATGGCTCAGAGTTGGGAAAAACTTCCTCTCAACTGTGTTTATCTTCTCATCGAATATTAGAGCAGAATCAAAGATGACACCTAGAATTTTTTTATTTATTTATGTATATTTGCTGATAGCAGCCCCAGATTATCTGCTATACCTGTTGGGGAAACAAGATGACCATATATAATTTAAATTTCCAGTCTTATCATGGTTCAACAGCAGAAAGTTGTTTTACACCCAACATTTAATGTCCCTGAGACAGTCAAAAATGAGATGGAGAAATCCTTTAATCACTTGGTTTCACTGGAAGGTACAACTGTATATCATCTGCATAGTAGTGATAAGAGGTGTTTTATTTCTGAAAATGTAAAAGGAAGACAAAATAGGGGCCACAGCAGAGCCCTGGGGTACTCCACAGGTAAAAGTAGCTGAAGAAGCAGCTTCTAATCATAACTGAGAAAGTCCTGTTATTAAGGTAGGAGGTAAACCACTTCACCAGCTGCACCATGGATGCCTACACCACACCTTACATGATCCAGAAGAATACTGTAGTCAAGCGTATGTGAAATTTTACAAATAATGCCAGAGAAATATTTTGCTCTGGCTGCTTTCACAGAATGCGGATAGGTAGTTAGACAGACCCTCAGGATCTGATAAGCTACTTGTAACTTGTCTTTCTTCCAATTTTGTTCTGCCTTCCTACAATTTTTCCTTAGAAATCAAGTGCTGCTGTTTAGCCATGGCTGACCTGTAGTTTTGGGTCTTCTGATTTTAAGAGGTACAACAGAGTCAAGAATATCTGCACAAGTGGAATTAAATAACACAACAAGCTCATCTACACTGATGCATTGAGGTGAATTCTCCATGATGCTAGCAAAGAAGCAGCTGCAAAAGTATCTGAGAATGTGAAAGTAGAGTATGGCCCAATTAAGCGTGAGAAGTGTTTATGCAAGTGCAGTGTATGAGGTGGGCAGGAGATAGAAGAATCAAATAATGACCAGAAAAACATATATCTCCTATCTCTATATTACAAACAGGGAAACCTAATCATAACACAAGGTTGAGTGTATGTCTGTGTTCATTAAAAGATTCGAAAAGTTGAGTTCCTCGACCAGAGGCTTGGAAGGGCAACAAATCTGAATGTAATCCCATGAAATAAAATGTTATCAAAGCTAGGTGTAATAGCTGATAAAAAGTCAGAGAATTCCTTACTGTTTTTAGGGGGTCTATACACAAGCGCAAAGAGCACAGGGCTAGGCAGTTCCACTTTACAGTATTCACATTTAAAAGTATTCTCCCACAGACAGCGGTCAGCATTTAAAATGATCCTTAAAAATTATTGCGATTGTGGAGCGGGGGCTCATGTTCAGCTGATGCCATAGGGCTGCAGGTAGATGAACTTTAAATACTTCCAGGTAAACTTCACAGTTTCAAATCCAATTTTTTTGATTTTATTCATCCAAGTAAACCAAAATTTGATGGTTAGGTCAGACATAAAAATGCAAAACCTAAAATACAAAACGCGGGGGCAGACAAGCACGCCAGGGTTCGCGCATCTGGAACTGGAAGTCACTCAGTGCCCATTAGAGGTGACAATAAAAGGCAAAAAGGTATTTAAGGTAGGTCCTAAAATACAGCCACAGGTGAACTCCTAAGAAGAAGCTTCTAAAAGTCATCACATCCATTTCTGAAATCTTCCAGACTGTTTAAAGAACATCAACTTGGTGTGTGTAAATATTCAACCCTCTGTAATTCTGATACAGTGAATTAAAACTGCAATAATCTGTCTAATTCGAGCGGTTTAAAATTTTCTCTGAGGTGAGCAAAATAGATGCCCTAACTGACTTGCCAAGAGTATGTTGTGAAAAACTGTGATTGAACATCTTTAGCCTAGGTGTATGTAACCTTTTGCCTTCAACTATAGCACATATTTACAAAGTGTTATTTCATTTACTCATTTTGCTCTTAATAAAATATATTTTGTTAAGGCTGCATTTGAGGCTTTCATCCTCACTGTAAGGGTCATTGTAACAAGCCCTTTCTTCATACCAAAGCCTATCAAAGACTCAATCAGGAATGTATGTTAAAACAGTAACTGTCATGTCATCTTCCATTACAAAATAAAACAGGTATGTTATTCAAAGTACTATGACAGCACAGAGGAGAGGTTTACACATTTGTAGGCCCTTACCAGAATCTCTGTACAATACATGGGTTTTAGTGTCTGGTTCTAATCACTGGTTCCCTTCTCACTTGACCACCACACGCTTATCACAGCTTTTCAATTTCAACACTGCCATTTCTAATACAAGGAACTGAATGTACATGAGGCCATCTACTGGCTGAGTAATAACAGTACAATCATAAATCGCTGACATATAGCTCATTGAAGGTGTTGTATGATTAACAATAAACAACTCCAGCAGTGACGCATGAAGACTTACGTGGTGACTGCTAATTTAGCGTTGAACATGTTGCGCAGTGCAGTGCTGTAGTTTCCATTAGAAAGATTGTGTAATTCGCTTTTGACAAGCATGGCTTTGATATTTTTCCCCATCTCTAGGATGAATGGAGGTTCCTTAGACTGTGGATTAATCTGGAGGATTTTGAAGTCAAAATACAATTTCAGACAAAATTTTATTACTAGGTCTCAGTGGATTGTTTATAGGTCAGTTTATAGATAGTTTACAGGCCATGGTATCATCTACAAATTTCTTAGGAAACCCAAACTGAATATATTATATATACAGTATCTCACAAAAGTGAGTACACCCCTCACATTTTTGTAAATATTTTATTATATCTTTTCATGGGACAACACTGACGAAATGACACTTTGCTACAATGTAAAGTAGTGAGTGTACAGCTTGTATAACAGTGTAAATTTGCTGTCCCCTCAAAATAACTCAACACACAGCCATTAATGTCTAAACCGCTGGCAACAAAAGTGAGTACACCGCTAAGTGAAAATGTCCAAATTGGGCCCAAAGTGTCAATATTTTGTGTGGCTACAATTATTTTCCAGCACTGCCTTAACCCTGTTGGGCATGGAGTTCGCCAGAGCTTCACAGGTTGCCACTGGAGTCCTCTTCCACTCCCCCATGACGACATCACAGAGGTGGTGGATGTTAGAGACCTTGCGCTCCTCCACCTTCCGTTTGAGGATGCCCCACGGGTTTTGGTCTGGAGACATGCTTGGCCAGTCCATCACCTTTACCCTCAGCTTCTTTAGCAAGGCAGTGGTCATCTTGGAGGTGTGTTTGGGGTCATTATCATGTTGGAATACTGCCCCGCGGCCCAGTTTCTGAAGGGAGGGGATCATGCTCTTCTTCAGTATGTCACAGTACATGTTGGCATTAGCTCTCCAGTGCCGGCAGCACTCATGCAGCCCCAGACCATGACACTCCCACCACCATGCTTGACTGTAGGCAAGACACACTTGTCTTTGTACTCCTCACCTGGTTGCCACCACACACGCTTGACACCATCTGAACCAAATAAGTTTATCTTGGTCTCATCAGACCACAGAACATGGTTCCAGTAATCCATGTCATTAGTCTGCTTGTCTTCAGCAAACTGTTTGCGGGCTTTCTTGTGCATCATCTTTAGAAGAGGCTACTTTCTGGGACGACAGCCATGCAGACCAATTTAATGCAGTGTGTGGCGTATGGTCTGAGCACTGACAGGCTGACCCCCCACCCCTTCAACCTCTGCAGCAATGCTGGTAGCACTCATACGTCTATTCTGCAAAGCCAACCTCTGGATATGATGCTGAGCACGTGCACTCAACTTCTTTGGTCGACCATGGTGAGACCTGTTCTGAGTGGAACCTGACCTGTTAAACCGCTGTCTTTTTATAGCCTAGGCCATCTTTATGTAGAGCAACAATTCTTTTTTTCAGATCCTCAGAGAGTTCTTTGCCATGAGGTGCCATGTTGAACTTCCAGTGACCAGTATGAGAAAGTGTGAGAGCGACAACACCAAACTTAACACACCTGCTCCCCATTCACACCTGAGACTTTGTAACACTAACGAGTCACATGACACCAGGGAGGGAAAATGGCTAATTGGGCCCAATTTGGACATTTTCACTTAGGGGTGTACTCACTTTTGTTGCCAGCAGTTTAGACATTAATGGCTGTGTGTTGAGTTATTTTGAGAGGACAGCAAATTTACACTGTTATACAAGCTGTTGTAGTAGATTTCTAAAATTGTGGCAGTAATGTGATTAAGGTTAAAATGATCAGGAATGTGTTTCAGAGATACCAGGTGAACTAAAACTGGTTATCTAAACTGTGTTTAATTACAGTATTCCTCAGGGCATGTTTGGTATCATTTGTATCCATATATCATGGTGAACGATGTGGTGATATCATAAATATCATATAGTTTAGGAAATAACATTTACAATATATGTTGTAATATGTGCTCTTTACACACACACACACACACACACACACACACACACACACACACACACACACACACACACACACACACACACACACACACACACACAGGCACCTCCTGATTTGCATGAACTCATTCTCGGGAACTTAATTAACATACAGTTCCTTAAAGTGAGATAACTCTGCCATAAAACACAGTGGGGTCCACCCTGCCATAAAACACATGGTTTCATCTCCATTTGGTAAGTAAGTAAGATAAGAAAGGCCTAGGTTTGCACGTTGATAGAAACCTCTGAGCTAACAAAATAATGGTTTAATAAAGAAGCTATATGAAAGTCTCTGATGTAGGAACGTCATTTTAATGAAAGCTTCGCTCGAAGCTGCTTAGGAGTAAATATTAGTAGAACACTGAGTGCTAACACTTCTAGCACTAACTAGAAGATTATTCTATTGGAGTCAGATAATCAATTAAATGGAGTCAGATATTTAAATCATACATTAAAACATGCATTAACCTTCGCTGCACCTATTTCCGTCATTGGTTATAGGAGAGCAGTGGGATAAGTAATTAACTTTATATATTTAAGCCCTACACTGTACACTCACTATTTTACATTGTAGCAAAGTGTCATTTCGTCAGTGTTATGCCATGAAAAGATATAATAAAATATTTACAAAAATGTTAGGGGTGTACTCACTTTTGTGAGATACTGTATATAAAAATCACATATTTCCTTAGATGAGGACTCTACATTCCTTGTTGCTAGGGACTGTAATGTTTTTAACTGCTTGGGACGGGAACAGTTGTGTTGTGTAATGTACAGCACAAATATACAATACAGTTTTTATTTATTATTATTATTTTTGAAGCAAAAAAAAAGTTATCCAACACCGATCACCAATGTGAAAAACTAACTGGCCCTTACACTTAAAATCTGGTTGTGCCACCTTTAGCAGCAATAACTGCAACCAAATGCTTCTGATAACTGGAGCTCAGTCTTTCACTTACTTCTAGGACTAGGACTTACTCCTATGCTTTGGATCATTGTCTTGCATAATTCAGTTGCGCTTGAGTTTCAACTTACGGACTGAAGACCAGAGATTCTCCTTTAGGATTTTCTGGTAGACAGCAGAATTCATGTTTCACTCAATTATTGCAAGTTGCCCAGGCCCTGAACCAGCAAATTGGCCCCACACCATCACACTTCCACCACCATGCTTGACTGTAGGTATGATGTTCCTTTTTGTGGAATTCTGTGTTTGATTTACGCCAGATGTAACGGGACCCCTGTCTTCCAAACAGTTCCACTTTGGACTCATCAATCCCAAAAGGTTTGAGAATCATCAAGGTGTGTTTTGGCAAAATTCAGGTGAGCCTTAATGTTCTTCTGGGTTAGCAGTGGTTTTCGCCTTGCCACCCTACCATGGATTTTTGCACAGTGTCTTTATGATAGTGGAGTCATGAACAGTGACCTTTATTGATGCGAGAGAGGCCTGTAGGTCCTTTGATGTTGTCCTTGCGTCTTTTGTGACTTGCTGGATGAGTGGTTGCTGTGCTCTTCCAGGATTTTTTGAAGATCGGCCACTTCTGGGAAGTTTCACTACTGTGCAGAGTTTTTTTCATTTTGAGATTTGGACTGTGGTCCTTTGGGGTCCCAGAGCCTTTGAAATAGCTTTGTATTCAATCAACTTCTTCCTCATCATTTCTGGAATTTCTTTCAACTTTGGAATAGCGTGCTACTGGATAAGACCTTTTAACCAACTTCATGCTGTTGAAAAAGTTCTACTTAAGTGTTGATTTGATTGAATAGGGTTTGCAGTAATCAGGCCTGGTTGTGTCTAGTCCAACTGAACCCCATTATGAATGCAGTTTAATAGATTTAGGGAATTAGTAACTATGGGGGCAAATACATTTTCACACAGGCCCAGTTGGTATTGGATAACTTTTTTGCTTCAATAAATAAAATTATAATTTAAAAACTTTATTTTGTGTTTACTCAGGTTGCCTTTGTTTTTTGTCTTAGATTTTGTTTTAATTTCTGAAACAATTTAGTATGAGATACACACAGAAACAGAAAAAATCAGATACTTCTGCAAATACTTTTTCACAGCACTGTATTTTTTAAATTAATAAATTACTTTCAATATATAATTTGGATACCAGGACTGCACTTTCAATGTGACCATGTCAGTCAACATAACATGATTTTTAAAAAAATAAATAGAAGAAATGAGTAAGAGAACTTTACATTTTTTCTTCCCATTATCTTCAGGAAATTCAGACGATGCAATTTTATGCTGAATGTGTAACTTGTGGAGTATTCCACTTATTTCATAGAGGTGTGTGTTCAGGTAATAGAAATAAGTGAATATTATGAGATACAAATAAAATGTACATTTTTCATAACCTATAATGAATGACTCATGGAAATGGTTGTTCAAGCATATGATATTAAATGGATTTACACATAATGCAAACAAACAAACAAACAAACAAACAATTATACAATATTGATATGTATGTGATTATATTTCAAGGTAAACTTATACCATGAGACAGACAAAATACATTTTGCTAAGGGATATAGATAGGTTTTATTGTTGTTTTATGTTATTTATCTGAAATATAGGTTTTATTTGTTATGAAGGACCCCTCGCCTATGTTTAAACCTTCACATACATTTTTTGAAAGTGTAATATCAGTGGGACACAACTTGCAATCATACAATCACCCTAATGCTAATGCCCCTATTACGGTTTGAGTTGAAGGATTTTGTTACAACACAATTTATTTACTTACTATCTAAAAAACGACATATTTAATCCCCTCAATAACTGACAGCGAATACTGAGCCCCTATACCTAAAACACTGGAATTAATTGCAAAGTTATCCTCGAATGCATTTTTAGCTTCATTTCTGTAACTTCCGGCGCCATATTTGCTCTGAGCCGACGTTAATTTCTCACAGAGTCTGACACCACATCATAACAACGCCGTGCTTTTCCACGTGTTGCCTGCCGTGTAATTAGAAACCGAAGTCAGATTACAGCTTTATGCCGAGGAGCCGTTCTCTCACACTACGCGCCACCACCGAACATGCCCACCCCCGTTACCCGGAAGTAAGCAGAATTCCCAAAGATGGCGGAGCAAGGTCCAATGGCGATAGCTATGCGGCTAAGAAATCAACTACAGAACGTTTATAAACTTGATCCTTTAAGAAATGAGGTGAGTAAAGCGAGCTTATCGAGATACGGCGTAGCTGCTCGTGCAGGGAATTTAGCGAGTGCTCGTGATACGATATAAATAGGGTTCGTGCAGCCGCGCACGTCCGGACTGCGGGGAAGCGACACGGACAGCGCGAGCATGCAGCGGCTTTGCGCAGGCGTGAGTGTGGATGAATCGAGTGTGCTGTTGTTCATCATAGCGAGCCTTTTTGGCTTTGTTTTCTATGGGGTCCGGGTATTGTTTTGCGCTTTGAGATTTGTAAATGGAAGTGCAATTAAATTAAGTTTGTTAAGTCGGAAAATATGCCTATATGCCATCTAAACTTCATTGTGAGAGGTCGAGAGAACGTGTCCATCCTCGCGACGGGCAAAGATTGTTCTGTTAGCTGGTTAGCACGACTAACAAGTGTATCCATGGGCGTTAAAGCCGCCGCGTCCTCCTCGTGTATTGATTCTATAACTATATTCGGACTGAGTAGTAAATCTTGCCACAGTATATCACTCGCGTGACAAAATAAATAGCTAAAAATATTTCTGTAGCTCTTACTCTTGCCTCAGAGCTCGTTCATGCTGTAGCTTCACCGAAGACGCTTTACGAGACCGCGGAGGCTGCGCGATGTTCAAGCCTCCAATACCACACAACGAATATTGCGTTTCGTTGCATTGTAAACCGTTTAATGACTCCTTTATAATCCGTGCTACGCTGAATACTGGTAAAGAATACATTTTGATGCCGAAATTGTGCTTGATCTTGGTGTTTAGTCATACTTTTTTTTCTGCAGTCCTCAGATAGCCCGCGCTCCACGTGGAAATTTGTTTTCTTTGGTTTTAGTCCATGGTGGTTTTGCACGCCACAGTGTTGCCAGCTATTGAGGGGAAACTCTGTAATGTATGCTCAGAAAGTCGTTAGAAGTCGCTAGATGACGTAATAGGCGAATTTGCATATTAATTTAATCGTTATTTGCAGCAAAACGTGTTACAATAAGAACGAAGATTTTCAGAAGACAACTGAAATAAACTGGAAAATAATCGATTATAATTTATTTCATATAGAACCGCTTTGGTCATGGCACCAAAAGCTATTCACAAAATTTCCGTTTATTACGGACCCAGAAGCAGTGGTAGTGAATATTCAGGAAACAGACAGCCGCGTGTTGCTACACAACACACAGACTGACACCCCATAATAAGTGTAATAATGGTTTCAGTGTAATGAACACAGACAAGTGGAGTGATCCAAACAGTGAAACATCTCAGTGCTATTATACTAAATTTAAGTACTCTTGAAACACCACTCGTCCAATCAGATTAGTGGAACTAACTGCCGTATAAGTAAGGAATAATTAACGACGGGTGGTCAAGATCTGCTTGGAACAACTTTAGCTGTGCATTAACTGAAAAATAATTGCACACCTTAGAATGTCTGTCAGCCAATCAGAATCAAGTATTAAACACAGCTGTGGTATGATTTAATTTAAATACTTGCAAATATTACCAAGGAAGATCAGAGACGTGCAGGTGGGACAAGCAATGATGATCAGTGAGTGGTCAGTGAGAACAATGATGATCTGATTGGTTGTTGGGAACATCGGCTCATGCAAACAACTGTCAGGCGTTACATACTGGTGGTGAGTTGACGGAGCATGCTCTCTTAACTCGTATAACCAGCAGTTGTGATGTGAGCTGGAGAGCCATATCGAGTGCAGAACAGTAGCTAATGTATGCTCAGAAAATCATTAGATTTGTTGCTGGGTTCTTTTTTTAAAAAAAAGCCATTAACAGGTCTAAAAATCTAGTGACAAGTGCAAAATTGGCAACACTGTTTGCACGTTTGTCTATTGCAGTCAAATCCTTCTCACCCACAGTATGTTCATTTATGAGCTCTGTTTCCTTATTATCTCGTTTGGTTTAACAGGAAGAAGTGAAGATAAAAATCAAGGACCTGAATGAACACATTGTATGCTACCTGTGTGCGGGATATTTCATCGATGCCACAACTATTACTGAGTGTCTTCACACCTGTAAGTTCCGTGCACCCATTTGGGGACAACACTGAACCTTTTAACTTAAAAGAGGATAAACAAATATAGAAATATCAGAAAACTAATTGTTTTGAACATGTTCTACATGTTCTACTAGTACTTTAGAATCTTGCTTGGCTTGATGACATATTGTGATCAGATATTGCTCTACAGGAGGGCATGCTTATGTTGCTGGCCATTGATAAAGTCACATCTTATTTCACAGGTTCCCAACCCTGGTTTCCTTACTCTAAAATAGTCATTTCAACTCAGGAATGGCTGTTAATTAGCTGATTAGTTGAGTCTGGTGTCTTGGGAGCAGGGAAAACAAAAATGTGCGAGCTGGGGGTACTCCAAGATGAGGGTTGGGAACCTGTGTCTCGTTAAGCATACAGGGCATCCCTGTATCCATGTTCTCTGTGGTGTTAAAGGTTGGCAGAAGAAGGCCAAATCTTGCTGGTCATCTGTCCTGCCAGTCAAATTCATTGGTTATAGTATTTGTAGTATGTCCTGCTTTGTTGGCTGTTCAGTCTAGCAAATCTGAGAAGGAGATGAGAAACTGACACAAGCATAACAAGAAAACATCACTCTAACATCTACCACACTACAAACTTTCTTCCACACATTCCAGACTACTTCCTGCTCCTGGCATGGCAATTTATTTTCTTTCACAGGGGCAGAGAATATACAGTGAGGGTAAATATACATTCAACCCACTTTTGTTTGTTATTTAATATACTTCCTGTGCGTATATCCAAATCAAATTTACACATCATTTGACTTTGTACTTATAAATACAAATTTAAAAGAAAGCTTAAAAAAAAAAAAATTAATAGGGAAAAATATTGGTGGGCACAATATTAAAAATATATTTCTAAAGGTTATAAAAAATGAATCAAATTCTAGGCAAATTGCACCTGCTGTCATTATAAAAGACATTTGCCAATGGTTGCGAAGATTTCACGCAGCAATTAGCAGTCTTGGTGAAGGAAACCCATAGTAAAAACCTTAAACATCCCTGTTACTACAATTAGTTGAATAATTAATGGAACCACAGCGAATCATTCCCTGACAGGTGCGCCACGCAAGTTCACAGCACACTCTTAAACTAACACTAAGGAATGTAAGAGAGAAGCCAGCAGAACAATAAGTAATAAACGGCACCACAATCATCCCCTTTCCTACACCCCACACCAAACTCCTCTGCTAAAGGAGTTAAGTGTTCACGGACGAGGTGGGTCTTTAGCCATTTTTTGAAGATAGTGACAGATTCTTCTGTCCGGATTGAGGTTGGGAGTCATTCCACCACTGAGGGACATTCAGTTTGAAGGTTCTGGAATGGGACCTAGTGCCTCGCTGAGTAGGCACTACCAGGTGTCGGTCGTTAACCGATTGCAGGTTACGTGAGGGAACATGAACCTCAAGGAGAGTGTTGTGGTAGGGAGGTGCTTTAGAGTTGCATTTAATGTTGTTAAGCAAGTTAGTTCCTGTTATGACTTGCGTTATTGCAGCTAAATATGGACGTTCTCTCACCTACCACAAAAACGCACCTTGTCATGTAACCAAGAAACAAGAAAGGCCCTCTGTCCTGGAGAATCTCCTGTGTAGGAGAACTTACTGGCACTGGAGACTCCTTCCATACAAGTTAAATAAATGTCTCCTTACAGTAAACTCAACATTTATATGGTTTTCTTTGTTGAATAATGCGTGTTTAATCTGTTTGTTGTAAGGTTTGGGAGTGTCCACTATACAAGCACAATAATATAAACCTGTGATTTGAATTTCAGTCGGCTGAACCAGATTCTCAAATCAGATTTGAGAATTTAACAGCTTTGTGGTATAAATGTTATTTATGTCACTTTTTTCCTAAGATGCCTTATTATTCTGCTAATTGTATGTTTTTTTTTTTTATTCTTTTCTTTCCTTTCTAGTCTGCAAGAGTTGCATTGTGAAATACCTCCAGACCAGCAAATATTGTCCTATGTGTAACATCAAAATTCATGAAACACAGCCCTTGCTAAATCTTAAGCTGGACAGAGTAATGCAAGACATAGTTTACAAACTTGTTCCAGGTCTACAGGAGAGTAAGTACCCCCTAATCTGCATTAGAACAACAACATTAGTTTTGCAATACTGAACGCCTAATATTTTTTTCCTTGTTTCTCAGGTGAAGACAAAAGAATCAGGGAATTTTATCAGTCAAGAGGTCTTGAGCGCATCATACAACCATTAGGGGATGGTAAGCAAGAACTTACAAAAACTCAGGTTTTTCTGACTAGAAATGATGCAATGTGGCCGGCTTGGCCTGATAATTGTGCTTATTTATTTACTGTTTTATGGCTGTTTTATATCTTTTTCCTTTAGCTGAAGTGTGCCCTTTGCCTGATCCAGGCTTTCACTTTCAGATCTTACATTGTTAAGAACCTAAATTAGGCATAATGATAAACTGATTTGCATACAACGCATCATTGTATTTCATGTTCTCCATTTTTATGAATAATGAAAAATAAGCTGTTCTTTAGCAGAGGCTGTGTTCTGGTGCTAATGACATCAGAATGTTGCTAATATTGCAATAAAATTCAAAATTAATTTAAAGGTGCATTAGGTAAGATTGGTTCTTTTTTATTTATTCTTTTTTTAATTTTTTTTAAATTATTTTTTTAAAGATTAGGTCTGTAACAATTAGGTCAAAATTTGAATGATTCCCGCTCATGTTCATGAAGCTCTGCCATCAGGATGTTAGGCAGCTCATATAGTGGCTGTAAAATGATTGACAGGAAGCACATCCAAACACAAAGAAGCATTTGGGACCAGAAGTCAGTTTTCCAAAACAGGTTTTCTCAACGACTTAATAAACCTTTGCTAAGGCCATGGCTTAATCCAGTGTTTTTGAGCATATTCTACATATCTTCCAGGTTATTTGTACAAGTACCGAATAAAACAAATCGACTATTTCACCTTTAAATGGTACTTTCTACATGCAAAATTTTTTTTTGCAATGCCAAGGCACCATAAGCTTAAATTTTAAACATCACCTATAAATTCTATATAAAACGTCACAAATAATAACCTTTCAATGACTACTAATTTTTGCTGCGTTTGTTCCTTATAGACTCATTGCCAGATAATACAGGATTACCGTACACCAGCTTTGATCACTCTAAAGCCCATTTCTACAGATATGATGAACAAGTCTCGCTATGTCTAGAGAGACAAAGGTAAGTCACAGTTTGTTTAGTCTTGCTAAGGGGGAAAAAAAAAATACATAAAGAGAATGATGTTTGTGTGAATTCACAATTAAGCTGTTGTTGTATTTGCTTACTCTGAACATTCTGTGACAGGTTGCAAAATCAGTCAGTTGCAAAATCACACCTGCATGGGATTGCAAGAGGAGTAAACCGTTTTATAGAATCAGTAGTTGTAGTGTTAGGAATGTGATGTTTGAGCTTGTATTGGCAGAAATAAATCAGTCTGTACAGGATTTCGCGGAGTATTTTTGGGATTGTTGTGGCCGAAAATGCTTGATTTTGCTGCGGCTTCTTTTTTTTTTTTTTTTTCCCCATTTGCGATGCAACTTGCGTTTTTGTGCTTTTTTTTTTGCGGAAAACTGCTTGAATTGGTGAAATTGCAATTGCACAAATTTGTTTTGCACAGTCTTTCACAGTGATGTTTACTGATAAATGAGTCCTTTTAGTTGTACTCATGTTCGATGCACGTGAGTCAAAGGGGGCTTTGGCTGAAAGCTTCTTGTGGTGATGTCACATGACGCGTCAATATATTGTAATGTGACCAGAAGTCAGGATAAGAACACCTGCCAAATGACAATCGCTTAATTAATTAGTTAATTAATTAATTACTGAAGTTAACAAACGAAAGCACAAAAGTATAGTTTTAAGGATATTTGTTTTGTTAGCTTGAATTACTGATGGAAATCTAAGGTTGTGGATGGGACAAGGTTGATGCGTGGGTAATTGTGCGAACCAACTGAAATGAGAATTCAGTATAAACTAAGAAATACAAGTTCCTTCCAACCTTAGTCTTATTGATGACATGGTGTCCCTAGGTACTTAAACGGTCCTAATTAAATTGTCTTCAATTTTAATTTGTAAGGTTATACTAAATATTGGTACAGCTGTGATTTGATGTACAGCTGTGGCCAAAAGTTTTGAGAATGACACAAATATTAATTTTCACAAAGTCTACTGCTTCAGTGTTTTTAGATCTTTTTGTCAGATGTTACTAACTGTTACTGAAGTATAATCACAAGCATTTCACAAGTGTCAGTGGCTTTTATTGACAATTACATGAAGTTTATGCAAAGAGTCAATATTTGCAGTGTTGACCCTTCTTTTCAAGACCTCTGCAATTCACCCTGGCATGCTGTCAATCAACTTCTGGGCCACATCCTGACTGATGGCAGCCCATTCTTGCATAATCAATGCTTGGAGTTTGTCAGAGTTTGTGGGTTTTTGTTTGTCCACCCGCCTCTTGAGGATTGACCACAAATTCTCAATGGGATTAAGGTCTGGGGAGTTTCCTGGCCATGGACCCAAAATGTCGATGTTTTGTTCCCCGAGCCACTTCGTTATCACTTTTGCCTTGTGGCAAGGTGCCCCATCATGCTGGAAAAGGCATTGTTCATCACCAAACTGTTCTTGGATGGTTGGGAGAAGTTGCTCTCTGAGGATGTTTTTGTACCATTCTTTATTCATGGCTGTGTTCTTAGGCAGAATTGTGAGTGAGCCCACTCCCTTGGCTGAGAAGCAACCCCACACATGAGTGGTCTCAGGATGTTTTACTGTTGGCATGACACAGGACTGATGGTAGCGCTCACCTTTTCTTCTCCGGACAAGCTTTTTTCCAGATGCCCCAAACAATCGGAAAGGGGATTCATCAGAGAAAATGACATTACCCCAGTCCTCAGCAGTCCAATCCCTGTACTTTTTGCAGAATAGCAGTCTGTCCCTGATGTTTTTCCTGGAAAGAAGTGGCTTCTTTGCTGCCCTTCTTGACACCAGGCCATCCTCCAAAAGTCTTCGCCTTACTGTGCGTGCAGACGCACTCACACCTGCCTGCTGCCATTCCTGAGCAAGCTCTGCACTGGTGGTGCCCCGATCCCGCAGCTGAATCAACTTTAGGAGACGGTCCTGGCACTTGCTGGACTTTCTTGGGCGCCCTCTAGCCTTCTTCACAACAGCTGAACCTCTCTCCTTGAAGGTCTTGATGATCCGATAAATGGTTGATTTAGGTGCAATCTTACTAGCAGCAATATCCTTGCCTGTGAATCCCTTTTTGTGCAAAGCAATGATGGCTGCACGTGTTTCCTTGCAGGTAACCATAGTTAACAGAGGAAGAACAATAATTTCAAGCACCACCCTCCTTTTAAAGCTTCCAGTCTGTTATTCTAACTCAAACAGCATGACAGCGATCTCCAGCCTTGTCCTCGTTAACACTCTCACCTGTGTTAACGAGAGAATCACTGACATGATGTCAGCTGGTCCTTTTGTGGAAGGGCTGAAATGCAGTGTACATGTTTTTTTGGGATTAAGTTAATTTTCATGGCAAAGAGGGACTTTGAAATTAATTGCAATTCATCTGATCACTCTTCATAACATTCTGGAGTATATGCAAATTGCCATCATAAAAACTGAGGCAGCAGACTTTGTAAAAATTAATATTTGTGTCATTCTCAAAACTTTTGGCCACGGCTGTAGGTATGAGGGCTGTAGGTAATCACAGCCGTCCCAATATTCAGTATAACCGCACGAGTGCGATATTGTTTTTATACAATAGTTCTATAAACAAGAAATTAATACAGAGTAAGTGACATTTCAGACACAATATGGCCAAAAGTTATATTCCTGAAAACAATCATTTGCCATGTTCACTGATGTCCTTAACATTACTGTGGTAACCATTTTGAACTAAGAAGTGGGATTTTATGTGGTGAACCAAGTTGGGCGGAGTGATGCACAAAGTGAAACTTCCAGATAGAAGAAATATAGAAGGCACTTTTGGAACGCCGCTCAAATTAGTGGATTGGAACTAACTGTTGTATGGTTAATGAATAACATTCTGACCATACTGACAATCAGATTATTATTAATTTATGTTCTGCCAGTGTATGTGATTAAATAAGTGTTAATTCATTGAAATGTTCGCTCAAATGTTCAGTGTCAGTTAGAATCTTCACAAAGTTGCTGCAGTACAAGCTGAAATATAGCTATGTAATGTGTAGATTCCGAGCACAATATAGCATAAATATTGCATTTTAAAGCGTCTTTAGTAAGAAAATAATGCTTTATGTCCAAGTTGATGAACATGGGAGCATATTAGAAGTGGCCTGTTCACAGTGCACACACCACATCTGGTGTAAATTGGAATTAAAATAATCTTGTTTTAATAGTAAAGCAATCAAATATATTCTTCCAATACAAAGTTTTGTGTTGAAACTACAGACTTATCAGCTGTTATCTCAATGCTTCAGTGGCAAAAGTAGATTAATTTAATCTATTTAAAACAATTAGGAAATGAAAACATTGCTAAGTTTTCTTATTAGTCATCACTACAGTTACAATATGAGTCAGCTTTGCATCTGCAAATTAGCACTTAATAATTATCCAGTTAGCAGTGAGTGACACAAGATGGTATTCACTTAAACTCAACTTCCTGCCCATGGGAGAAAGATCTATCAAACTCGTATATGATCATGAGCTGATATGTTTTGATTATATATCAAACACATATTCCCCATATGCAGTAACATAATTTTCATATACTCCTCTTCCTTTATATATGCCTCCTTCTCATATATGCCAACACACGTATTTTCAAATCTGACTCATACAAATCTTAAAAGATTGTTTTCTATATGATGTATTAACCATTTTTTAACATACACGGTTACATACGCATACAAGGAGCTATAAATTTTAACATGAAAAGTTAGTTCTACACTACTTATTTGCAAGAGATAGGCTTAATGATTTACAGGATTTTTAGAAAGCTTGCGTATGGGAGCAGTTTCCTCCTTTATCTTAGTTTCCTTTGATTTGCTTCGTGAATGAGTTCCTCTTCATCGGTTTTTAAGGGGCAAAATAACAACTCAAAACAGAAACTGGCATCCTTCCAAAAAAGAGGTGCACAATGTTGTTTTCATTGTTATCTTGCTACACTTGCTGTTGGAACAGCTGTCAAGACTTCAGTCACAGGGGTGTTTCAAGTGAACATTTATTTGTCTGAATACCTGGAAATTGAATTTTAAAAGTAAAATAATTTTTATATATATATATATATATATATATATATATATATATATATATATATATATATATATATATATATATACAGTATCTCACAAAAGTGAGTACACCCCTCACATTTTTGTAAATATTTTATTATATCTTTATGGGACAACACTGAAGAAATGACACTTTGCTACAATGTAAAGTAGTGAGTATACAGCTTGAATAACAGTGTAAATTTGCTGTCCCCTCAAAATAACTCAACATACAGCCATTAATGTCTAAACCGCTGGCAACAAAAGTGAGTACACCCCTAAGTGAAAATGTCCAAATTGGGCCCAAAGTGTCAATATTTTGTGTGGCCACCATTATTTTCCAGCACTGCCTTAACCCTGTTGGGCATGGAGTTCACCAGAGCTTCACAGGTTGCCACTGGAGTCCTCTTCCACTCCTCCATGACGACATCACAGAGCTGGTGGATGTTAGAGACCTTGCGCTCCCCCACAGATGCTCAATAGGGTTTAGGTCTGGAGACATGCTTGGCCAGTCCATCACCTTTACCCGTAGCTTCTTTAGCAAGGCAGTGGTCGTCTTGGAGGTGTGTTTGGGGTCATTATCATGTTGGAATACTGCCCTGCGGCCCAGTTTCCGAAGGGAGGGGATCATGCTCTGCTTCAGGATGTCACAGTACATGTTGGCATTCATGGTTCCTCAATGAACTGTAGCTCCCCAGTGCCGGCAGCACTCATGCAGACCCAGACCATGACATTCCCAACACCATGCTTGACTGTAGGCAAGACACACTTGTCTTTGTACTCCTCACCTGGTTGCCGCCACACACGCTTGACACCATCTGAACCAAATAAGTTTATCTTGGTCTCATCAGACCACAGGACATGGTTCCAGTAATCCATGTCCTTAGTCTGCTTGTCTTCAGCAAACTGTTTGCGGGCTTTCTTGTGCATCATCTTTAGAAGAGGCTTCCTTCTGGGACGACAGTCATGCAGACCAATTTGATGCAGTGTGTGGCGTATGGTCTGAGCACTGACAGGCTGACCACCCCACCACTTCAACCTCTGCAGCAATGCTGGCAGCACTCATATGTCTATTCTGCAAAGCCAAACTCTGGATATGATGCTGAGCACGTGCATTCAACTTCTTTGGTCGACCACGGCGAGGCCTGTTCTGAGTGGAACCTGTCCTGTTAAACCGCTGTATGGTCTTGGCCACCGTGCTGCAGCTCAGTTTCAGGGTGTTGGCAATCTTCTTATAGCCTAGGCCATCTTTATGTAGAGCAACAATTCTTTTTATCAGATCCTCAGAGAGTTCTTTGCCATGAGGTGCCATGTTGAACTTCCAGTGAGCAGTATGAGTGTGAGAGCGATAACACCAAACTTAACACACCTGCTCCCCATTCACACCTGAGACCTTGTAACACTAACGAGTCACATGACACTGGGGAGAGAAAATGGCTAATTGGGCCCAATTTGGACATTTTCACTTAGAGGTGTACTCACTTTTGTTGCCAGCAGTTTAGACATTAATGGCTGTGTGAGTTATTTTGAGGGGACAGCAAATTTACACTGTTATACAAGCTGTACACTCACTACTTTACATTGTAGCAAAGTGTCATTTCTTCAGTGTTGTCCCATGAAAAGATATAATAAAATATTTACTAAAATGTGAGGGGTGTACTCACTTTTGTGAGATACTGTGTGTGTGTGTGTGTGTGTGTGTGTGTGTGTATGTGTGTGTATGTGTATATATATATATATATATATATATATATATATATATATATATATATATATAGTATGTATATAATGTGTATGTATATATTTATATATACATACATATATATACACATTATATACATATATATACACATACACACATTATATATATATATATATATATATATATATATATATATATATATATATATACAGGTGCATCTCAATAAATTAGAATGTCGTGGAAAAGTTCGTTTATTTCAGTAATTCAACTCAAATTGTGAAACTCGTGTATTAAATAAATTCAATGCACACAGACTGAAGTAGTTTAAGTCTTTGGTTCTTTTAATTGTGATGATTTTGGCTCACATTTAACAAAAACCCACCAATTCACTATCTCAACAAATTAGAATACTTCATAAGACCAATAAAAAAAACATTTTTAGTGAATTGTTGGCCTTCTGGAAAGTATGTTCATTTACTGTACATGTACTCAATACTTGGTAGGGGCTCCTTTTGCTTTAATTGCTGCCTCAATTTGGCGTGGCATGGAGGTGATCAGTTTGTGGCACTGCTGAGGTGGTATGGAAGCCCAGGTTTCTTTGATAGTGGCCTTCAGCACATCTGCATTTTTTGGTCTCTTGTTTCTCATTTTCCTCTTGACAATACCCCATAGATTCTCTATGGGGTTCAGGTCTGGTGAGTTTGCTGGCCAGTCAAGCACACCAACACCATGGTCATTTAACCAACTTTTGGTGCTTTTGGCAGTGTGGGCAGGTGCCAAATCCTGCTGGAAAATGAAATCAGCATCTTCAAAATGCTGGTCAGCTGTAGGAAGCATGAAGTGCTCCAAAATTTCTTGGTAAACGGGTGCAGTGACTTTGGTTTTCAAAAAACACAATGGACCAACACCAGCAGATGACATCGCACCCCAAATCATCACAGACTGTGGAAACTGAACACTGGACTTCAAGCAACTTGGGCTATGAGCTTCTCCACCCTTCCTCCAGACTCTAGGACCATGGTTTCCAAATGAAATACAAAACTTGCTCCCATCTGAAAAGAGGATATTGGATCACTGGGCAACAGTCCAG
>CM042561.1:11951945-12144445 GCA_023630585.1 Cranoglanis bouderius
AAATGTCTTCATGAGCCAGCAGAGGAAAGGGACATGAAGTAATCATTTATGCATATTAAAACCTAAAAAAATAATAATATTAACACACAAGGTATGAAATACACATATAATCAAGCAGCGCTAACCAGAGAACTTCAGAACAATTACTCTAGTACTACAATGCTATTATGAACGTAATACAACTATTGAAATATCATGCTCATTTTTCAAATATGCACAATAACAGTTTCTGTTTGTTAGAGCCATAGAGCTTTTTATTACTGAACTTTCCCAATCAGTTCAAGTGAACAAATGGGCTAATAACTATGAGAATTCAATAATTAATATACCAACTTTGAGTATTTATTTTGCTATACCATTTTACCATCATTTTAAAAACTTTATGCACATATTTGCATCCTCTTGTCACTGTTCTGTGTTCTCTGCTCTTATTGTGCTAGGTCCAGATGCTTTTTAATAATGAATCTCTACCAGATCACATGACCATGAAGCGTCTCTGGCTGTCGCACTGGTTTGGAAAGGTACTGCCATCTAAATCTGAGTTCTCTTGCAGTTGCTGTGCAATAGCTTGTTGTTCACATGCTACATTTATTTCTTGGGCATTTTAATTTACAATTTAAGCCACTTCTCACTCATGGTTTATTTATACAATATTCAGAGTGACAGGTTGTTTTGGTTAACATAAAAGATTTGTTTCCCTGGCACATTACGAAAACAATGTTATTGATATTCAAGGAATTTGTTGAATTTATCTCTGGAAAGGCCAACCTGACATTTATAAATGCCGTTTTCATCTTACCAAATGTGTGTCTTTTGGTCTTTGTGAATCTTGAGTATAGGAACAAGAGCTAATAACATGCCTCATGTACATTTAATGATGTGAACAATGTAGTTTCTACTGGATTAAGGCTTATGTTAGCTTTCTTTGTGCTCAATATTCTAAAAATATCTTTCTGCCTACCCTTTAGGCTCAACCACTGGTTCTTCACTATGCCATCAAGGACAAGAGAGTAAGATAGGATAGTAAAATATCTACTGGTGTAAATATTTTGTATTTCACATTCTATTTTAATAGTTTTTTCTCTGCATATATACTTATTTTTGTTTTGTATTTTTGAAAAAAAAAATAAAATAAATGTAAGTGTAAAAAAAATATTGCTGTCTAAAGACTTTCTATCCTTTTTAGATGATGCATTAATTTATCGACATGTAACATTTCCCTGGTCCTAACACAAAGTTGTAGCTGGTGGTGAGCGAATACGAGGCGCTGCAATTCTGAAAGTGAACACACGGGGGAGACATTGCCACGCGGTACAGAAGCGCGACGCGGCAATGCCACACATTTCCATTACATAAAAGGTTAATTATAGTATAAGCAGAGTTTGATTTGTGATGGCACGTTAGACAGACCTTTTTTGTAGCGTTTAAGACTATTAATGGAAAATATTTTATATAGAATGGCTTTATATGACTATCTTGCAAGAAACTACAAATCTAAGCCCATAAAGCCTTTAAAATGCAGCTGATTACCAATGAATAAATAAATAAATAAATACGGTTCAAATGGTTGCTATCGCTAACCGCATATAAAGGCATTTCAAACCGTGGTCTTTTTAATCGCCCAAATTACTGATCCATAGTGTTGTAATACAGTCTGATAAATCTGAGGAAATTACACACTGATTTAATTAATTTGTTTTTCTTAAATCTAGTATTTTTCAGGGAACGTAGACGCGAGACTCTGTAACACTATAAATCTTTAGTTTTTGTGGCTAATTTACAATATAGATTTTTATTTTATTTCAATTCAACCTCCAGCAGTATTTCTGCTTCTCCGTCCTAATGAAATGTTTTGTGATGTAATTTCATTATTTTTGGTTTAGTTTTTAATAATAATAATAAATTAAATATTGTTTTTATTTCTGTTCAAATGCGTTCATTGTGCCTGAACACAATGCAGAGCATAAATGTTATGGTCTGCCGTAGAATAGTTTATGCGGACGTGCCCCATTAATTTCCAAAACAATACAGCCCATTATTTGCACCAGATATAATGGCGATATTGGTGTACCGAATGGCAAATAACCGTTTTTCTCCTCGGAAGAGTTGCACTGAAATCAGGTCTGTCTATACACACAGCAGCAGGGCAGATTGGAGGTATTTTGCGGGAAAGTTTGCCCCCCTGACTTTGCGCTGGCAATTCAAAGCTCTTTTAGGAAATACGTTAAATGACTTTCTATAATATATGCAGAGCTGTTGAAAGATATTGCAAGAGAAGAATCGGAGCTGTTCGGTTTTACTGTTACTTTCCCCGCGGTGCGGAGTCGTTTCTGGCCGCTCTGGTCTTCTTCCCTCCCAGCCATGCGCTCACAAAAATTTACTTGACTTTTCAACCCCTATTCCAAGCCATTAAGTCACTTGTGCACTGCAGCGCTCCGTCTTCTTCCTGAGCGAAACGTCTTTGCCTTGATCTGCTCACAACTGCTCCAAATGAAGCGAAAGATATTGAGCAGAAGGCCATTCGGCTAGTGCGGATGCGTGGAGAGAGAGTGAGGGTGAAAGAGAGAGAGAGAGAGGCAACAGTCCTCCCATTTCTTTAGGCTTCCCATTGAGATTTATTCATTAGGAGCCCCATGCTAATCCATTGCTATTCATGGGCGTTTTTAACACACGCATTTTAAAGGGGCCCCAGATGCGCGACTCGGACTGTTTATACGCGGCAAAGGCGGGTTAACCTAATCAATCATGCTGACTAGTTTGGGTTGGAGAAAATTCGTAAACCATATGTCGAGAAGGGGAAAGCAAGCTTTTTGTTGCCAGGCCTCGAGCTCAAAAGTCTTCGTGACAATTGTTTTCTTTTCTTCCCCCTTTCCTTTTCTTTGCATTGCTTTGCTTTTCTAGAGAGCCTGAGAGTGTGTGTTGATGGGGGGGCTTGTTCAATTGTCCCTAATTGAACTCCAGCCACTTAAGCACTTAACACAGAGAATGTGCAACCACCAGAAAGCGATCTGTTAAAATGTAGCGACTGCTTGGTTAAAAATCTTGTGGTGTGTTAATGTTAATCCTAAGTTTTCACCGATATAACTAGATCATTATCCTATTTGTAGGCTACATCAGGATTAAAAATATATACAATAATTAATAAAATAAAATAATTGTTCAACATGATGCAAGATTGCACTCTGAGGCTCATATCACTTCAAATCAAGAAACAATCTGAAATATCATATAACCTTTATTTACATAAATGGTGATTAAATAGAATGTTACAATAACTTTATCGCGTAAATGCATCATAAGTTGATTTATACACACAACCTTGCCCCTTGTTATTTGGGTAATTTGGCTATTAAGTTCTTTTCAAACCTTTTGAGACTTAAGAATGGCTTTTCATCCAGAGTTAAGGACCAGAATTACAAATATATCACTAATACGGGAGAAAATGTTTCAGCAATTGTAATTGAGAATATTAATTTTCAGCGAAGTGGCAAATACTAATCCTGTGATTCAACTGACATCTTTCTTGACATTGTATAAATATAAACGACTATATATTTCAGAAATTCGTTGAAAAAAATCACATGTGACAGATGCGCATCATTAGCAGCTATAACAGTAATGTGGTTGGTGTGATGCTACTGACGAACTGCGTAACGAAAAAATTGCACAAGTTTCCCCTCATATTATGTGGCATAAAACAAACCTTTAAAAGTACATACAACATGTTGCATTCTTCATCTTGTACCACAATCGCTAATCAATTCTCAGATCCTACTGAATGAAATGATGAAATGTACTCCTTTTCAGCTCGTCCTTCAGTCGTGGAGGCTTTTACAATCCTTGCAATAAATTAAAACATGAGAAAGGGGAGGAAAAAAAAAACATCCTTTCAATTTTAAGTTCTTCCGCAGAGTTCAACATTCGTGCAAAAGTTGTGTGGATAAAAACGGCTGTTGTTCTGCTACAGAGAGCAGTGAGGACATTTCAAATTCATCAGCACAGAAAAGGGACGCCCGGTACGGAAAATGACTGGGCCAGGTCTCAATCGTCCACCTCGATCTCTTCGTCCTCTTCGGAGAACTCGTCCGTGGTTTGGCCTCGAGATGAAGGCGGCGACTGGGGGAAGACTCTGAGGCCGTGTGCTGTCGGGGACGCGCTCGGTGAGATCGGAGCCGAGCCGCCGTGCGCATCGTCCATGTCCTCCATCGACACGAGTTTCTGCAGCGCCTGCGGGGGGATCTTCTTCAGCGACTCGACATCCGCCTTCATCTCCTCCAGGTCTCTCTTGAGCTTAGCTCGTCGGTTCTGAAACCAAGTGATGACCTGTGCGTTGGTGAGGCCAAGCTGTTGCGCGATCTGATCGCGGTCAGCCGGCGAGAGGTACTTCTGGTAGAGGAAGCGCTTCTCTAACTCGTATATCTGGTGGTTGGTGAAGGCCGTGCGCGACTTCCGCCGCTTTTTCGACACCTGCCGCTGGCCGAACGTGTTCAGGTGTTCACGACCTGCCAATTAAAAACGGAGAGAAAAAAAAATTAAGGCATGTTTACTATCAGCTTAAAATGGTTTAATAACTGTTCTGATATAGGCGGCTGTGATTTGCGTGCGCATGTGCGTGTTAGGCCGCAGTTGTTCAGTCCAGCTGCAAAACATCTGTTCTTGGACAAAAATAGGACGCTTTCCAAAACAAACCGGCTATTAATTACGAAGCATTTTCAAAAATAAATTTCATAAGTCAACCAAATATTAACAAAATACCTTGAATACCATCCGTACATCTCCTGACATCTCTCCAGCTGTATCAAGGACAGTGTGCAGTTTGTGCAGAATTAGTTCATGCACTGATAATTTTAAAATAGGCTTACAAAATGGATAGATGGCATAATAAATTAAATAGATATATACATATTAGATATTACATTCAAGAAGAAAAAAAAAAAACATTTAAAATTATGACCCAAGTGACACGAGGGAAAGTTATTTTTCCATTAAAAATGTGGAATTAAAAGTTATTATTCACAGTAGGATTACTGATCAATAATAATGACAGAACGCATACAAGGTGGTACTCTGAGTCTACATACTGTGGAATTTGGTATATTTTATTCTGCAGCATTCAAATGTCACATTCGGGATAAATTTAGTGTCCTTAGAGAGAGCATATGACTTTCAAACCGTTTGAAAATGTTCTCGGTCATATTTCTGACACTTGAAAAAGACCCATCATAAGTTATATAATAAAGAAACGGATACAAAATATGTTAGAAGTGTTTGTTTTTTTTTTTACCTTCTGCGGCTTGTATAACGCTGACTTCAAGTCCTTTAAAAGTTTTGCTTGCTAGCTCCTCCAGAGCGCATAAGGGGGAAGAGGGAGTGCTGAGGCCGTTCCGCACTGCATTCGCTCCCGCTACCTTCTCGAGCACGCGCGGCGGACACAGACTCGTCACCGACTTCTTCACGGACGGTTTGTTTAAGATATCCTCAATGCTGAACGGAGTTAGAGGCTTGTTGGAGTTAGCGGGGGGTGGCAGCTGATCTAAAGGACCCCGTCTCCTCTCCTCGCTGCCCGATTGCAACACCGAGCCTGCCTTCATGTCTTTACTGGAGGTCATGACAGTCCTATGAGAAAGTGTTACAAAAGTTTTCTATTTCGAGACACAGCCGCGATCGCTTCCTTCTGCATTAAAAAAAAATAAAAAAACTCTTTCTCTCAGGTTCGTATCGTTGTCTTTTAAACGGAACCGTAGGTAGTCTTCGGTCTGAGGTGTTCGTCCGAAAACACCATTGCTTCAGGAGTGCGCTGCGCTCTCACAGGCACTCGAGCCCCAGTCCGCTTGTAGCAATCCCACTTCTTCCGAGGAGCCCCATGAATTTGTTTGGGAAGTGAAAATGACACTGGCCACGGGGGTTGAGCCGCTACATACATAAAAAAAAAAAATAAGCCGAAGCGCAGAAAACAGGAGAGATCGAGCGACCGCTAACGAGTTGTTGTTGATTGGGCGAAGTTCAATTAGAGAAACTCTACGCCACTTGCTGACCCTCTGCTCCGTCTTAAAGGGCCAGACCCTAATAATTAATTGGACGCAAGAATAGGAGGAGTTTCCCCCCGCGGTGATGGCGAAGTTTAAAGAGAAGGGAGACGGCTAGAGATGTTTATACATCTGACACCCCACTCCTACTTAGGACGCACCACGTGCTCCACGCGCCTCCATCTCTGAAAAAAGGAGAGTGTGCGCTTATTACAAGAATAGCACCAGCGTTCCCTCGACTCAATTAGTAAAGACGATGTGTGCGTTCTTGCCAAGAAGTCCTGCAAAGTAGAGTGATTTCATTATTGCTGTGGCTAATTATTCAAATATTAGGCTCGGTTACGAGGATGTAAACCTAATACCCATTCACCATTACGGGGAGAATAATAATAATAAAAATAATAATAATAATAATAATAATAATAATAACCTTTTAAAACTAAAAAGTGAATTGCCACCAGGCTTAACAAACATGAAAGATGAGAGTAATAGCTAAGCCAGAAATAGCCCGATAACAGTCTTTTAAAAAATTTCATAACCCTTTGTATAAATGTGTGTAAATCTTAGAACACCATGTCGCTTTATTCAAATTAAATCTCATAAACACATAGCACACGTTTTCATACAAAACAATTGACCAAAACACAAAATGTAAATGGGTCAAGCTAACAATGTCTTGTAAGAAGTTTAAGACAAAAAAAAAGATGCGCGTATTAAGCTTGTGCGTAATTATCCTGGTACATTCTTTCTTTTTTTTTTATTTAATGGTTGCCTGAATACAAATATAGACAGACAGGGACAGTCTGGAGATGATTATGTGTGGACATTTCAGGGCAGGTTTAAGTTACCCTGCAGATGAGCACCATAACCTTTTGAAATATCACGCCGGTAACCGTGACTGTGGGACGGTGCGCCTCTCCTTTAACGCGCAGGTAAGAAGCGAACCGCAGCTCGCGCTTCTCTCAGTCTTGCGTCTCTCTACTTACCGCACTGTCTCCACGGTAACTCAGTAGACGCTGAGTATTACAGGTAAGTGTCACTCTTGTATTTTAAAGAGCTTTGCGATGCTAGAACTTCTAGCATTGCATTCCGTTAATAATTTGGTGTGTTTTATATCTATATTATTATTATTATTATTATTATTATTATTATTATTAGTCGTCCAGGGTAAAATTATACTTAACCAAGAATTTTATTCCAAATAATATGAGCAGGTTGCATTGAACAGTAAATTGTTAAAGTAATGTCTATTAATTATTATTATTATTATTATTATTATTATTATTATTATTATTTGTTGTTGTTGTTGTTATTACATATTTTATATTTTGCAATTTATTTATTAAGGCTTTTTATTAGCCTACTTAGTTTATGCAAACGTGTTTTCATGTGTTTTGTGTGCTGGTTATATGGGAAATAATAAGCAGCAAATAACACACTTATATTTACTCATTAGCGTTATAATTCAGTGGGCTTATATTAATTTAAAAAAAATCATATACACAATAAGATATGAATAATAATAAAACAATCATTTGTGCCGATTTTTATAGAGCTGGGGCGAGCTCAGTTTTCCCTTCAGCCTCTGAGCTCTATAAAGAATATGTAGCTAAACAAATAGTATCAGACATGACGGAGGGAAAGGGCACGTCGATATCCGAAAAAAAGAAACATTGCATCCGGCTTTTAATAATCGTTCATATTGATAAATGTTTGCCTTACACGAGCCGCCGATGAGTTCACCGACACATCGCATTGTCCGTGCCAGGAGCACCATATGGTGACATGAGGAGAGGGACCAAAGCAAGCCAAAAGCCCAACAAACAGCACGATATTCTATTAGAGCAGATCCACAGCAGTCCACGTGGGTGACACCAAACCGAGATGAATAGCATGTTTTATAGCAAATGAGTAACAATGCAACACACACACACACACACACACACACACACACACACACACATGAGAGAGAGAGAGAGAGAAACCAATCCATTAACACCTATTATAGTTGTTTGCATATAGATATACTATGTATAATGTGTATATATAGCAAATGAGTAACAATGCAACACACACACACGAGAGAGAGAGGGAGAGAGAGAGAGAGAGAGAGAGAGAGAGAGAGAGAGAGAGAGAGAGAGAGACCAATCCATTAATACCTATTATTGTTGTTTGCATATAGACTAGATATACTATGTATAATGTGTTTTTTAAAAGTTTGCAATGCTCTATAATATATTTAATATAATAAAGTAAATAGTAATAACAATGTACCATATCTGCATGGTACATTTATAAAATATAGAAAATGTACATTCATAATCGATAGCTATTTTATCTTTGAATATTAAACGGAGTTTATACTTTTTCCAGAGAAACACATATTTAGAAAACTCCGGGTGAATACTTTAAGGATTGTCCTATGTAATTTATTATGCTGTTTATTAATTAATAACAATATGCATACAATACAAGTATTGAATAAAACTGAATAAAATATATCTAATATATATTTATATTTATTCTACATTTTACATCTATCTTGTAGTTTTTAGTGATTAACAGGTGACTCTAAGATTCATATTCTAGCCAATCTCATACTCATATTTTTCACTAGTTAAGCTGGATAATGCCTGTCACTCAGGTGACCATAAAACTGACCCTAGTGATATTTAACATTTGTTGACCAACATTTGTGAGGCTAGGCAGCTAAAACAGTATCCCAATTTCTTACCCAGACGAAGCTGCTAAAGCAGGGCCTGTAGAGCGAGGCATGGGAATTACATCGCAATGTGAATGGATAGTGTTTCTGATCCGGTGTATGAAGGCATTAGCGACAATAGCGCTTCCCACAGCGAGACCAAAGCGCCGCTCAACGGATTCAACACAGTTTTACATTTCTCTCAAATGCTCTACGCATGAGCCTTATTAACTCTGTGGATAAGCCCAATGATACCTCTTCTCCAAGCATGTGGAAAATGATCTTTACAGCCTCAGATATTTACTGCACTGCTAATTTGAAGGTGTTTCGTTTACTTAAACGTTAATTAGATGCAGGACACCTGACACCATCAATCATCAGGTGTAAACGGGACTTTACGTCTTTCTGCTCGGTGTCTCTGCGTTTGCAGGCTTTTCTTTCTATTCTTCAAAAAGCTAACAGCCTTAGATGATGGAAATAACATACAGCCGCATATTCTGCTATACTGATTCTGGTTAATGTAGTTAATTAGATTTATACTCCAATTCTCCATAGATCCATCGTTCTATACGAAAATTGTAGCAACTCGTTGAAAATTTAACCCTTTAAAATATTTGCAATATTTTATTCTACCACTAAGGGTCTTATAAGCTATAGGTGTGGCTGTAATGCATTGGACAGCAGCTTACAGAGTCACACCGTGCTCTCTCAATCTCTCTCGCGTTTGTCCACCTCCTACTCAAACAACTGCACTACGTACAGTATACACACAATACAGGGACATACGCATTAACCCTGGCAGTGAAGTGACATTAACAGTGACGTTGCAAGTATGTTATGAAGGGGCTGGTCGTTCTAGCGCCTCTGGGTATTTCGATCATGGCAGTGAACTCCAAATAAGACATCAGTAGGTCTGAAGGGGGGGTGTTTACTATGATAATAGTGAAATAAAAGACATCGAAATTAGGTTTCATTAATTCCAGTAAACCAGATTCCAATCAACCCGGATAATTTTATCATTAATTCAGGAATAGCTGGCCGCACGCCTGTATTATAGACTTAGTCCACAGTGACGTTTATTCAGTAATATCAGTAATCAGACAATCCATTATCTGAATATCTAGCCGTAATTATAAACAAAAATATATGTACAAAATTAATTTTCTTGTCATAATAACAACAGTAATAATAATAATAATAATAATAATAATAATAATAATAATAATAATAATAATAGCCTAACAATAATAATAAAATTAAAAACAATAATAATACAATTATTGACAACAATAATAATAATAATAATAATAATAATAATAATAATAATAATAATAATAATAATAATAATAATAATGACTATTATTATTATTATTATTATTATTATTATTATTATTATTATTATTATTTCATTTTATTTGATTATTGTGGTCTTTGTCAATTCACAAATAATACAATATCTGGATAGTTAAACCTTATTTCTCTGTTTTTTTTATACCTATTTCGATTTTAGCAATCTACAAAAAAAAAAAAAAAAAAAAAAAAAAAAAAAGGAAAAATGTTGCGATTACACTAAATATAAATATTTGGTTAACCTGCAACCTTGTCCAACATTAGCTGTTAATGGTATGTCGTATTGATTAGCGTTTGAGATCGACATTGACAGACACCAGTCATTTAACCTGCAGTAAAATAGGCGCTCCATTAATGTGGATATTCAGAGGGCTGTCATTGGGTTGTGCTGGCGCGTGCGAATTTTTCATTGGTTGACGTCAGGCGCAGTAAGTGGCTTAATTAGTGGCGTTTGTGTGAGAGACGGTGGTGTAACAGCTGAACACGGCTCCTGCACCTCGTTGAAACAGCTATTAAAAGTATTGCCGTCGCCCGCTGTTTTTACATCCCTCGCCGCTTTTGAAGGCGGTATTTAGTAACCTGTTGATGTTTTCTCTTTCAGTGGATGACAAATGTTTGGACTCCCGACCGGGCGCCCTCCTCTATCCTTCTCAAGGTGCGGACAAACGGTCGCGCGTTCCTCAACCCCCGCAGGATCAGAGAGCCCGGACCCCCGATTCAAACTTTCCACGGTTGGGTTGAGATCATAAAAAAAGCTGCGCAAACCCCAGGAGCTTTTTAAACTCAGGCTGTGCTCCCATAGAGAGCACAGGAGGAAATAGATGGAGCACCACTGATAAACAGTCATTAACCTAAACTACATTTCCGTGGGAATTTTGTGGATGGCGAGCGCATAGCGCGAGCGCAGATACCATATAATATACTGTATAATGGGCGAGCGATAAGTTGTCACTCACAAATTTCAGACTAAACACCTTTGGGATGTTTAATTAGAGCCTGCGCATGCAATAATAAAGCTGTAGTAGCTGCAATAAACCACAATACATTTTTTTTTGTTCCGCTTCTACAAAAAAAGTGTAGCTAAAAATTCTATTTGCTTAGTACATCAGCTGTGCTTCCGTGTCCTGCAGAGTCCTCGTGTTGTCAACACCTGAGTGGCGCGGTGACATCACACCGATTACAGACATCTGTTCACAGAGGTGAAGCCTGAACTAATGCGTCATCAGGGCATAACATTTCGTCAGTTGACATATGTCACCTATAATGTTATTTACCTATTAACATTAATGCGCCGGCACTGAAAACGTGTATTTCAGTATGTAATTGCTAATTATGTATAGTCAGTAAATAATTGTTAATGTAGTTAAGTATTTGTTTAAAAACAAATTATATATATATATATATATATATATATATATATATATATATATATATATATATATATATATATATATATATATATGTATATATATGTATATATATATATATATATATATATATATATATATATATATATATATATATATATATATATATATATATAAAGTATATTATTCATTTATTTATTTATTTATTTATTTATTTTTCCATAATAATTACAAGCATTTTTTTTTCTTTGGACATTTTAATCCTAATCACAGAATGTAAAATTACCTTATAATAACCCTGGAGGCCTGGAAAGACCATTAATATTTAAATAATTGTGACCTCCGCTAACACACACACACACACACACACACACACACACACACACACACACACACACACACACACACACACACACACACACTCACACTCACACTCTCACACACACACACACACACACACACACACACACACACACACACACACACACACACACGTGATAGATGCTGACCCAAGGTGAAGTGAGGTGGGAAGAAGAATCGAAGCGGATTGATCAAAGCGGTACTGATGATGATGATGATGATGATGATGATGATGATGTAGCTTCAACTGATAATTTTACCGCACCGTCAGAAGAAGAATGAAGACGCGTGATTGGTCAGAGTGGACGTGACTTGTGTTTATTTTTGCGCCTCCACAGGAAAAATCGCCAGAGCTGTGACACTTTATACAGAATTTAGTCCAAATGGACCAAGATAAACGCTGTACGAGTGAAACGCATTGTATGAAAAATGTATTATTATTATTATTATTATTATTATTATTATTATTATTATTATTAGTAGTAGTAGTAGTAGTAGTAGTAGTAGTAGTAGTAGTATAGACCACTATACAATTTTTATTTTCAACAATACAATAACCTAGTAGTGCAATATTTGTTATATTTTATATGTATGTTTAACACTTACAGGATTGTTCTCATTAAACGTGGTCCTATATATCTCTGTATGGTGCATTGTTGTTCTGATATTTATTAATTAATTATTTTTTTCTCAGTGGAAATCTCAGGGTACCTGACCCAACAGCTAGTACTCTTTTGTTTAATACATGTCGAAATCTTACCACAAAATCTACACTGACAGAAGCGCCATGAAGAATGGGTTAAAAATATAGGCCTCTAATGCATTATTTTTCAATACAGACCGACACAGAATGATTTTTTTTCATTACAGCCCTCGACAGCTACCAAAAGTGTGTGCACTCACGAGCGTTTCTGTGAAATGCTGTGCAATATAGCAGAAAGTAAAAGGAGATTCAGTTACGCCATCCATGTGACCCTGTAACATATCCTGCGTGCGGAAAGAAGTGCTTCTTCAATAATTATGTGAGTAGATGTTAGTACAGCTATATGAGCCACGATTAATGCGATTCCCTGTGAACGCGGCCTACGCTTTTAAAAGAGGGGATTTCATTTGGAGCGTACCCCAGGCTCGTATCGGCGCTTTATGAAGATAAATACGGTTTCGCGGATACACTGTTGTGTGGGAACTGCGGCGGAATCAATCAGGGCGATTTGAGACGCGGCCGCTTGGGCGCCTAATGGAGAGGAGGGAGAGGGTAGGGGGGATGAACTCATCCCGACAAGTTACTCCCTAGAGCAGAGGGGGGTGAAAGAGCATAGAGGTAATAAGAGATCACACACAGAGAGAAAAAAAATGATGTGCAATTAACAGGTACAGTGTTGCATTAATTTTTATGCTTTGTATTAAGTGGACAGATACGGTGCACGTCCTGAATTAACATAACAAAAAAAGAATTAATCGGTGACAATCCCCCCCACCCCCCCCCAGTTATTTGGTAACAAATGAATAAATAACCAGACAGCCATGGACACACAAACACACACTTCTGCCCCGGACGTACTGCATGCGGAACTGATTAAGATCTGCGCGCTCGCGCTCTCTCTCCTCTAGAGCTCTAGTCCTCTGCGAGAGAGAGAGAGAGAGAGAGAGAGGAAATAGCTCGTCTGGCCGCTGACAGAACCCCGGCCTCTGCGCAAAGATGAATGGCCCGGAGTATTTAAGTTTAGCACTTTGACAGAACCCACCTGATGTGGAGGATTAATGCAACGAAAATCCATCTGCGCGCAACTCCATCCAGAGTGATGGCCTCTCGCCGAGGAGGTCAAACAGTATTTAGGATAAGTACATATCCAGTATGGAGGCGAACTTTCCCAAGGCGCGCAGCTCTCTACTAAATTAACGCACAGGCTACTTTTGTTACAGCTTATTCAGTTGACAGTTTTGTTTACAGAAATAATATCGAACGCAGAATGTATGATATAACTTTATGGATGGGTCTAACAGCAACTAGAGCATCAACCAGTCTTTTCCCGGATTGCGCATAAGGATCGTGTCCCAGACGAGTCTCATAAATTGCATCTAATTGGAAATGGCAGATAAACTGCACTGTCACAAAGGACGAAAATCTCAAGCATCCCAGACGAACAGACGCGGCCAGAGGCTTCATTACCCCCTAAGTTTTGGATGTGCAGCTTGAAACAGAAACTCTTCACTGCTTGGGAGTAAGACATCTTGCATATAGAGGAAAAGGCCTTGTCCCCGGTGTGACATTATTCACAGCCAGTGAATCCGCAGCAACAACTAACACACTACAGACTTAGAGCAAAAATGATCAGTCCTTCATCTGGGAAAGTAACCTGCTTACCTTGAAAATTTGTGCGGATTAGTGTGTGTGTGTGTGTGTGTGTGTGTGTGTGTGTGTGTGTGTGTGTGTGTGTGTGTGTGCTGGTGGTGGTAGTGGTGATCACGGAAATAACAATATACCTATTTGAAATTCCAGTATAGCATTAATATGAATATGATACTAAATGACACTGAATTCTAAATTACCTATACAATCGGTAATTTACGGTTCAAATTATTATAATAATACAATTATTGTATAGATATAAATTACCTATACAATAATTAATTCTAAATAACCTATACAATCGATTTTTGCACAAATGTATACATCAGCAATTTACTGCTTTTGTTTACTGTACACATTATTATTTGTACTATTTTTCAAGGCTACCTGGGGCTAACTAGGTTAAGCGTAAGTCAAATAGGGGGAAAAAGTATCAGGAAAAGGGAGTGAAAATATAGAGGAAGGTCTTAGCCCTGGCTCTGTCATAAGTTACAGTGTCCCCATCGCCCATAAATATCAGAAATAGACTCACACTCAGACTGATCCACAAGCAACAGTCCCTGAGTGAGTTCATGTAAGTGTGTGTCTGTGTGTGTGCATGTATGTGTCCCTGGTGGCCAGAAATCTGGCTTCGGCTTTAGCTGGTCCTCCTTTCAGGTAACGGCAGGAGAGGTACTGTGTGTGCGCATTTGTTTTCACTGTGGTGGTTACTGAAGGCTCTTATTTATGATTTTTCTTTTCTTTTTTATGGCAGACTTGTGTCCTTTGGTATGCTCTCTTCAGCCTTTAAGCATTTTGGATTTGTTTTGGTGGAGAAAAGAATAAATAATCTCAGGTGACAGTGCTTAAGGAGGTTCTAAGTCCACATGGTAAATTTGTCAGAAAACAAGGCCTTCGGCTCAAGTGTTTGAGCTTCTGGTAGTTTAAAGCAAAGGAGGAACTAGTGATTTTTTTTTTCTTTTTGAGTCCAAGTTAATTCAAAGCTAGCGGAATATCAACTATACACTTAGAGTGAGATAGAAAATCAAGATAGAAAATAGGATGGACAAAAAATAAGATACATTATAGCCTATATTCCACTATAGTGACCTAAATTAACTGAAACTAAACAGGCTACCAAAATAGCAATTTGTTCATAAATAAAATTTTAATAAGAGAAAAGAAAAGAAAAAAGATTCTTTAAGAAGAAAATAGATGAAAACAATTTTAGTTATATATTTTTTTTGTCTGTTTGGCCTATTTGTCTATCGTACAGCTAGACAACAAACATGTGATGTAAAGACCTTAAGAAATTACAGTGACGTATATCACACCGTATTTTACATTATTATTATTATTATTATTATTATTATTATTATTATTATTATTATTATTATTATTATTATTATTATCCTTTCCTTCCTTGAGCTGATACATTTGGCTATTGGCTATAGCCAAATACTTCTCACAGTGGAAGATGTTAGATCATTTGAAGATCTTATATCGGACCATAGATCAGACCAAAGAAATGGGTCTTATAATCATGCTCATCTTTTCTAATATTCTTTTATCTTGAATACTGTTACTATGAAGAAGACTAGCAGAAGACTCCCCTGCCTTTGTTTTAGTTACTGATAAATTTTCGTGCTGCCAAAAATGCAGGTCAGTTTATTATTCCAGATGACATCATCTGGCAGTTCTATATATTCAGTGTAGCGCCAGAAAAATGATCCATATTATTACTTGGTAATTTTATCCCCTGGAACACAAGTAAGATTGAGATAAAATGCGTAAAACCCCTGAATTTGACCTATGGAATGACAGTAAAGTTATACAAACATTGCTACATTTCGATAACCATTGAAAAGGCTCACAGGTTACCTTCAAGAAATATCACTCCGGTAAATACCTTGTCATTATTTCTTGTCCAGTCAGTAACCACCACCATTGGTGATGTGTTTTATATTGGTTTGATTTGGAAAAAGCTGGTATCTAGCATGATCTCTGTTTTAGAATGTGTGCTGTCTGCCTATCTATCTATCTATCTATCTATCTATCTATCTATCTATCTATCTATCTATCTATCTATCTATCTATCTATCTATCTGTCTATCTGTCTATCTATCTATCTATCTATCTATCTATCTATCTATCTATCTATCTATCTATCTATCTATCTATCTATCAATCAATCAGAATACAAGCCAAACTTCTAAACTGCATGAAATGTGCTACAAAGCTAAGATTCAACAAAATGAGTGCTCAACTAACAGCCATTTGCTACAACAAAGACCCTTCCATAATTGTAACATTTATTATGGGATTTATTTTAAATTCTCTGTGGCAGCTGCGGAAAAAATGTTCTTTAGTAAACCAAAACGTTCTTCTATAGCATCCCTGTAAAGAAACTTTATTTAAGAATGTGGTAACCATGATATTTGGTGATACACTTATTATACCATTAATTTTCAGACTGTTCCATCCCTAGACAGACAAATCCTTTATAATATACTGCGCCATGTGGTCACTGAGTAAGAAATCAGGAACACTGACAGTCTCAGGTCATGCATTTCTGTTATATGGTTATTCTCATCATCAATCTTCACTCTGAAGCCATGTATGTCCTCATGCACTGAATGTCCCACAGACTTCATTTAAAGTTCTAGTGCAGAGACTCAGTGTTTGTTAATAACACAGATTCCCTGCACCGGCCGTACGGTGAGGCAGGCAGCCCTGGCACTTAATGCAGACATGTTGGATCTGCCCAACAGTGGCCGCACACACAATACAGTGGCCGAGATTAAACGGTATTGAAACGAGAGGGACAAAAGTCTATCAGCATGTCACAAAGGCAGGCGGTATTGTATCCATATGTACTGAACAACGAAGCCGTCAGGGCTGCTGGCAGGCCCATTCATCACAGACAACTCCCAGCCTGTCACACACACAATACGACTACTGACCATCCACATCCCCGTTCAGCGCTCTGTGACAATAGTGAAATGAGCAGCCGGCCAGCACAGGGGGGACTCAGATGGTAGAGTCTCGCTTTCTGCTTCTCTCTTGGCTTCTCTAAGTCTCTGTCACTTGCTTTATTGTAGCTATATAACAAAGAAATAAAGTCGCTAATTTGAAGTATGTTTACACACATCATATGCGCTGATAACTATAAAAAAAAGATTTCAGACTTATCAAATTCTTGATTAATGGTAACCTGGAGTTCTTTACTTTCATTATGGACCACCATATCTCTCACATAAATTCTACTCTGGCCAATGAGTCATAAACTCGATCTATATATAGACATTGTAACTCAGTAACATGTCAGTAATGTCATATATCAGGTGGAATACTACTCTATATTTCCGTTACGATTCTGTATTTAGAGCAGAAATATTTTATGTCTGTACATTTATAATGGTTTACAGAATTTGGCCTAACACCAATTTGCAGTGGTGCTATAAATCCTCACTGTGATATTCATAGTTAGATGCCACAAAGGGTTTACGGCCACACACACACAAAAAGGAGATGATATACAGTATATAAGAATGCAAGTGTATATGTATAACTGTGTATAACAGTGCAAGTGTTTTGTTGCCATTAAATCCTGAAACTCCCCTACTATTAGCTTAATGCATTCTGTTTTAAAGAATACATCCTGTTGATTGTAACATTCATTGCTGTTTTTATGTTAGGTCTATAAAGTAGAGCCTTCTCAAAATATGCAATGAATTTCATGTTTTTTTTAACAAAAACTAATAATAAAATATTCAAAACATATTAAAAAAGTTACATATGCAGTACATATTAAAATAGACATTATTTAAAAATATGAACGTTTGATTTTGGTTGTTCTGCGAAATAATCATATGAAATTAAAGTGTATTTGAATTTCTTTTCCTGATATGTTTTGCCAGATAGTTTGACTACTGTATATACTCAAATATTAACACATATTCATGAAATAGTGTTAATTCTTGTCATATTTTTTGATTAACTCCTGATTTTGAGTCAGTTGTATGCTCCTCTATGAATTAAACACATGAATTGCCGCTACTTCTTTTAGAAAATATTATAGCAAAACTTTTTATATTCATAACTGGTTAATACTAAAATAAAAACTTTTGGTTCTGTCTTAGACATTCATACAATGTATTAGACATTCTTATAAAAAAACACTATATTTGGAAAAACAGCCTATTACATGTCGTAACCATGCAATGTTCTTAGTGTCCTTTAAATGCCAGGCCCTTAAAATACCCCTGACGACAGTGAAAGCAATGTCGTTCTCATCTCTATCTCTGATTATAGTGCTGTAGCGCGCTGTTCCCTCAGTGAGATTGTCATGCTGACTCAGCTACACTGCTTTAATTACTGATCTGCTCTGGGAGAGAGAACAGCTCGAAGCACACCACACAGGCCAGACATTCAGCCTCATCTCCCCAACCTGGGACTGACACACAAGAGAGTGAAAAGCAATAAACACACTCAATTGAAGGCAATAAAGTCAAGCCACGTCTCCTTCCTGACCGCGCTGCAGTAGCATAACCAGTTTATCCAGCTGAAAGCAGAGAGCAGCTCATAGCAAATGACTGCGGAGTGTTTCAGTAATCACATCTCTAGGCTGGTGCTGCAGAATGTACAATTGTACAGCCAGTTATTAAAGCTCAGGATATTAAAATGTCTTTGTTTGAGGCATGATCAGGGTTTTTCAATAATAGAGCCATTAAAAATGTATAATAATCCTGCTCTTGAGTAGTGTGAGCAGAATGGATTGGTCAGTAAAAAAAAACAAATCTAATTATCTTTATTTTATGAAGAATAGCTGATGCACAGTTGATGTTTCATCGTAATGATACCTTCTAAATCAAATCACAGAAAGTTACAGTCTCTTATTACAGTCAATTACCAAAGAAAATCGCCTGCAACATGCATTCCCTCACTTCAACAAATGTAAATATTATCTCTTCATAATAGAAGTCGTCTTTCTGTCAAAATAACAAGGGAGTGTGTTTATGCAAATTAATTTTCAGAGCAAAAATAAAATCAAAACTTTCCAAGTATCGATTATCATTCTCATAATCTTTAAAAATGTGGGCTAGGCATTTTTTCCCCTGCATATAATGAAAATAGAGAACAAAAAGATTGAACAAGTTATATAATGTTTCCCTGGGGAGATATCATCCTTTATCTGCATTAAGAACAATAAAACAGTACCTACAAAGAAATAGGAGATCACAATAGTAAGCCAAAGATTTATATCATATCGCATCATATCTGTCATCATATGACCATGTTCATGCTCCTGTGTGTGTGTGTGTGTGTGTGTGTGTGTGTGTGTGTGTGTGTGTGTGTGTGTGTGTGTGTGTATCTACTATATGAGCATAGTTCTTCACACAGAACATTACTGTGTTCGCTCTTTCCTTTGTCATTTGGAAGCTGTCCCATGAGAGTAGCCCCTTCTCGAACCCCTTCCCTGTGTTTAGTTTTAATTAACCTCACAGAGATACTAGGCTCCAGCTTTAGCGTGTACATGTCAGAGAGGTTAATGATTTTTACAGGCTTGGGGACATGGTGGAGAGGACAGATCAATGAGCCTCAATTCCCCAAGCTGCATGGTCTCTGGCTCTCCGTCTCACTTAGACTGCATGATCACCGGCTCTCGCATTAACTGTGAATGTTTTTTTCACCATCTCAGTCTGGCTTTCTTAATCTGGACCTTGGAAGCCCAATGTACTATACTTCAGTGGTTAAACAATACTTGTATACTGTACTCATAATATACTTAGATACTCAATTCATACTCAACACAGCTATTACTTCCTTTAGCCAGAATTACAGCTGAATTATTGGCCTTCTTCAATCACTATATTCAATAGATAGATAGATAGATAGATAGATAGATAGATAGATAGATAGATAGATAGATATGAATATTTAAGTGTAATGATGAGAAATATTTTGCTGGGTGAGTTTTAGAGTTTCAAAAGCATTTTAGGGATGATGGTGCAACATAGAATACAATCCAGGGGCTTTGTAAATAAACTACATAAAGTGAAAATAGTGCTTTAGTGCTTTATGGTACAGTACAGTTTTGAACCCAGAAGTCTGACCACAAACCGATGAGGGATTTCATGTCAGGAGTGGAGCAAACAGAATTTGCACGTTCATGTTGGACTTCAGGTTGTACAAGAAAATTATTATCCTCTCAATGATACCCACCCTTTAAGATGAACCAACATTGAATAGGAAGCCACTGGTGATTTGACCCAGCTTGAAGGCGGATTTTGTATGGATAACAGGTCAAAATTGTATAACTGATCTACAGGAAATTCAATTCAATTCAATTGTATTTATATAGCACTTTTAACAATGAAGATTGTCAAAAAGCATCTTTACAGAAATCCAGATATACTTTAGATTTAGATTATATATTTGTAAAAAAAAAAAAAAAAAAAAAAAGAAAAAAAAAAAAAAAAAAAAGAAACATTAAATTGTGTGATAAAATTGTGTTATTGTCCCCCTAAAACCACCCGAAAAGGATATTAAAAAAAAAAAAAAATTGAGTCACTACACTGTTACTGAAGATTATTCTCTCTGGTAGAAAAGTGATTCTTGCCAGAGCCACTATCAGGGCAGTTCTGTGCAAAAGGCATTTGACTACCCACATGCCCTGGCTTGGCTTGCATGGTACCTGGGCAAGCAGGGTTAAAGAAAATATCAGCCCAAGTAATTAGTCATGGTATGGCTTGCTCAGCAGTGGAAATCACAGCAAACTCTGTGATTTGTTCAGTACCATACTATTCTGTGCTGTCTGGTGGAAAAGAGCTATAAGATGCCAGATACCAGTCTATCTCAGCCTCCTTTCAACCTAATGACCTCTGTCATGGTGCAATCATACTTAATCCCCAAAGATGTCAGTAGAAGAACAGATGTGTCTTTTCAGTTTTACTGTCATGTCTGTGCCTGTGGTCTGATTTGGATTCATAATGACCAGAACTCTGTAAATTGCAGGACATTAATATAGCATTCCCTTGAACATTGTCTATTATTTACAGCAATCTCGGGTCTACTCAATAGGTCTGATCGCCGTATTGGAAGTCACATTAATTTTGTAGCAGCCTGTCAGGATATTGACGCTGAATTTGTGAGCTGTGGTAAATTCACCCATTCCCCCCCTTTTATTCCAGTTTTTGCAACAAGTCTTTGCACTGACAAGTGGGACATTTAATCCATCAAAACTATCGATCACATGGTCATTATTTCAAGGCTGTTATGCATATGTTAGAGGCTTTAGGTTATGAAACATGTTCAAAACAGTGTTATTGCTATATCTCTCTTGGTCTGCTGCACAGCCATGCAAGCCAAACGTGCAAATGCACACAAGCACACAGATTGTAAATGTGGAGTCGTGTTTCTTGTGATTTTAGAGTTTTGTGCTCATGAACAGCTGTCAGCAAATTTAGCTTTTGAACCATGAAACCCTGAAGGCACACGGAGGCAGACCATTCACAAAAATCTCCATTTAGCCTTATTTCAGAGTAAGGAATGAATAATGAATAATAATATTTTGTCAGTAAATGCACTACCATAAATTAGGACTTTTTTTTTTTTTTTTTTTGGTAAACTTAGTTTACTTGCTTCATGGTGACAAGAAGTAAGCTCTTAATGCATTTAGACTGCAGTTTCTCTCAAGTATCAGTTTAATTCTCTTTAATAACATCTCCAAAAACAGTGTTGCAGTTACAATCAAAGATGCTTTAAGTGCCACATTAATTTTGTAAAGAAATTTCTTGAACTTGTCACAAATAGGGTTAGGGTTTAGGTGCAGTGAAGGAATGCTAACACAGATGTGAACAGCTGTCTGTTAACATACATTAGAAAGTTATGACATTGCGAGATGGGTTCTACCAATGTCATCTTAAACAGTTTTTTTCTAGTTGATCTACAGTGATTTTAGAAAAGCTGTCAGTGTTCACTCTCAGTAAAATCAGTAAAATGTTCATTTGTGAGTTTGTGCTGCAGGTTTATTCGGTCACATTTGGATGCATTCATTCAGTTCTCCATGGTAATATTTAGTCCTTCAATAAAAACAAAAAAAAAAACAAAAAGAAAAGAAATAGAAAAAAGATTACCTCTGTGCCAGAATAGATCAATCTAAGTCAGGATAGTTAGGTGACATCATCAGAGAGCCTTGGCAGTAATGTGTGTGTAAAGATGAAGCTGTAATGTTAGCATGGGGAGATGAATTCTGGCTCTTTAAGATCTATCCTCCTCCGTGAGAGCCCCTGCTTTATCATTGCACTCAGGACAGGCAGCATGGCTCAGGACAGCCTACCTAGTACTCTTTCTTCAAGAATGAGCTTTCCATTCTTCTCTCCGTGACTCCTATCAGTTGCTGATTGTCCGTGAAACACAGTTCAGGCTTGACAAATAACTGGCAGTGAAGAGTTATTTCACAATAATTCCTGCTGTGCACGCAAACTCATGCACACACAGGCACACATACTTCATGTTTATGATTCAGTTACATCTCTGGCAGCACAAAAAGGACTGTTTACATTCATGGGTATTTATCAATGGAAATATTTAGCATACCGAGCAGTTGGTAATCTTTGCTAAATGGAGAACGGCTGTGACCAATCCATCATTTGTTACTCTAATGTTATTAAAAGGTATACTTTCACTTTCTGCATCTTAACATGTTTCCACTACTGTATTATTGTCCTATTAATGTTTGTATTTGTGGTATTACCCTTCTACCTGAACTAGATTTGCACTAATATACCAGTATTTTAAGCCTGTCGTTCTCAAAGTGCGGTCCGGGGACACACAGGGGTCTGTGATGTACAGTACTGTGCAAAAGTTTTAGGCACATACAAAGAAATGCTGTAGAGCAAAGATGCCTTCAAATTAATGAAATTAAATGTTTCTACATTTAAAAAAAAAATACCGTAAAGAGCAGTAAACAGCAGTAAATGAAACAAAGTCAATATCTGGTGTGACAAAAAAAGAAATTAAATAAAAATAAAAATAGTAATCTCTGATACAATTTGTGCAGTTTTATAAGGAAATTAGCTGGTAAGTTTTATTGAGAGAACATTTATTGCAGATTTTATTGAAGTTTTATTCCAGAACCAGCCGCAGTTCTTCTGGAGACTTTGACTTTCGCACTCACTTCTTATTTTTGCAGCAAAACCCAACAGCCTTCATTGTGTTTTTTGTCTGAAAAGTGTCTCTTACGTAATATGCTGCTTTCTTTAATGACATACAAACATTTTTCTGTAACATTTAATTTTGTGCTAGAAAACTAATGTTTGGGAATCTAAAATGTTTTTTGTACTGACTTGATAATGTAGAAGTCATAACATAAAAAAATCTATAACAAAACAAAACAAAAAAATGGTGCCTAAAACGTTTTCATAGTACTGTATATCTAGGGGGTCCCCAACAGTATTACTTTGTTTTTACACACATGACAGTGGTGGAGATTACTATCAACTATCAAGCTTATTCAGTCATCAAATTTGTTAGCCTAATTGACATCAAGTCTAATGGTTATGACTTCCTGGTTACACAACTGCACATTTTGACCATGTAGTACACGGTTATAGAAGGGGTTGGGTGAGGATGGGTTCCCTTTTGAGTCTGGTTCCTCTCAAGCTGTCAGGGAGTTTTCCCTTGCCACCGGCACCTCTGGCTTGCTCATTAGGGATAAATTTATACATTTAAAATTTATATACTGAATTTATATATTTCTGTAAAGCTGCTTTATGACAATGTCGTTGTTAAAAGTGCTATACAAATAAAAATGTAATTTAATGAAATTAATTGAGCGGTCACTTGAAACGAAAGGACTCCAAAGGAATCCAAAAATCAATAACCAAAAAAGAAGTATAAATAATGTTAACTTTAAAACCAGTAAGTGCAGATAATATGAAACACAGTGTTTCACATGTACCACTGGATGAGCAGAATGTTCAAGAAGAAATTGTCAAGAAAAAAAAAATAGTTTTTAAAGTTAAATCTGTGCTTTGATCATGAGTTCTTCAAAATTCTTTTATTTTGGAAGTGGTGTCTGGCTGCAAAAGTTTGAGAACCCTTGTTTAAACTATACTGAAGACTACAGTTGTGTTTAGGTTTGTATGTTGTATAAGATTGATTTTCTTTTAACTTATGTAAGTGTATTATTTAAAGTATATGATGTAGCACTGAAGGGCTCACTACTTCATTTCATTGTGCTATATGCACAATGATAATAAAGTTGACTTTGAATACTAAAAATACAAAATAAAAACAACACTAACACAAACTATAATGTGTTTAGTGATACAATGAAAACCATGATAATGGGTTATATAGTTATGCTACCATTATTTTTTTTACCGCTTCACCTATACTGCCTACTAGCACTTTTAGAAGAAAATACACATAAGGCTACACTGTTAGAATAATAATTTACATTTAGCACCCTGTGCCAGGGTCCCCGGTTTGATCCTGAGCTCAGGTTACTGTCTGTCTGGAGTTTTGCATGTTCTCCTCATGTCTGTGTGAGTTTCCTCTGGGTTCTCTGGTTTCATCCTACCTCCTAAAAACATGCTGGTAGGTGGACTGGCTACACTAAATGTGTGTGTGTGTTTGTTGCCCCAAGATGGACACACCTTCCATCAGGGTGTATTCTCACCTCACGCTCAGTGTCCACAGGATAATCTGACCTCCTCCAGTAAGTTAAAACCTATTTAAAGACACCTTGGGAAACCTTTTCTACTCTGGGGAACATGTGTTTTGACTGTGCCCTCCCATCAGCTCCACCTCTGCCTATTACATTTCAGATCTGGCAGAAGCGACAGCGATTATATATATTTGAACTTCATCTTTCACACATACCAGGAAGTCAGTGTAATTCTTGCTATCATTCTTGCTCTACATTAATGTTGCCATCTGCCTCTACCAGGCAGCTCCTCTCAGCATCTGAGACATACGATAATGGCTATCGCTCTTTCTTTTCAACTCTCCTATCCTGTTGTTAACAGAGGAAATGCATGAGTGGCTGTACGAATCCATATTTAACATTCCATTGCAATATCGCAGTAATCGTGACCCCTGGTCACCTGGGAGAATAGCACCTTTCGGCTCAGCATGCCTGCTCAGTGAAGCATCTGTTAGCTGTTCAGCGATGTAGACTCCATTAAGGAGATCATTCAACAACCCAGTGGAGGATAATTTATCAAGTAACCAGAGGGCAAAAGGCAAATTTCAGATGCACCCAAGCACAGAGCTGCTGTGATTGGATGGAAAAGCATTGCAGCTTAATAATAAGGTCACTTAAGCAACAAACTGAAGCACCCAGTCGCCCCCTCCACCCCCCCCAAAAATACTGCCACTAGAGGTATTAGTTTTCTTCGTATATTTAAATGTATTTATGCATGCTTTTCGCTTATGAATGGAGTAGATGAGATGTGCTCTTAACAGTGCCCTGGCCACAGTGGGCAGTGTGGACTGTAATAAATTACTCTCATAAGTACGCTAGTGATGGCTTTTAGAGAGGGATGAGGTTGAGGGAAAGGAAAATGGAGTGACCTCATGACCTGCAAACTCTTAACCCCTGCCCCTAGGGTTCCAACAACTCCCCCACACACGCTCCCTACAAACCCAGCCCTCCATCTCTCATCACACACATGCACTCTCTCTCCACATGCACACACACACACGCTCTCTCTCACTCGCTCTGTCACACTCCCAGGTGTCTTCCTCCCCTCCTTCCTTATTATTTAGCACACATGGGACAGAGAGTCAGTAACGTAGATGAATGCACTCTCTGATTAAAATTAAACTCGCAGAGGCTCGGCTTCCGCTCCTCTTCAAGCTCTGTTTTTATTCCCCTAAAGCTCTGTATGTGTGTATGTGTTTAAGTGTGTATGTATGATGGCAGAGGAGAGGCCCCTGTGCTGCTCACAGATCCACTGACAGCATTCACTAAGTGGAGTTGAGTTATAGGCAGTTGGGTGATGTGTTTGTTTAACCATCTGGTAGTGACTCCTTCCTTTTCTCGCAGTGATGTAGAGAGTGCAGAAGGACAGAGAGAACAGACTGAAGACATGTCATACATACGCATATGCAGGACAACGCTTGACAAACTGATTTGCACATACTTAAAGCTACAGTGTGGCCTTTCTTTAGGTAAAAACTGAAAAAAAGTATATATATATATATATATATATATATATATACTGTATATAGATCATGTTGTTTGTTAGTGTCTCTGTCAGTTATACCAGTCTAGAGTATAACTGAGTTACTGAGTTATAACTGACTCCTTTGTTCACCTAATTTGTGACTCTTTATCTTCTGGTCTGAATTTTAGCTAGCATCAGGCTCATGACAAACTGTCTTGACAGGCTGGAGAACAGAGTATGTAAATTAGATAACAAAATACACATAGAACACAGACCTGAAATGGCCAAGCATTATAGTTTTGTTCTCTATGCTACATTTTTGCTTGCTAGCTACTAACTGCAACTACTAGTCCTGGGGATGTGCAAAGTCTCAGTGAAAGCCCCTATATATGTTCAGCCCATCTGAGTAGAGAATTCAAGGGCGATTATATGACCCAGCCCCCAATGTGAATGTGTGATATATGAACAATGAGAAAATACAGAATACCTCTGCAGCTGAATGCAAAAGGGCTTGGTCAGTTTCTTGTGTGTTCACATTTGTGTTGTGTGTTTATGCATGGACAGAATATCACTTCAATTTCCTTGCAGAAATGCAATGTTACCTGATATGTTGAAAATGTGAAATGCTTGCTCTGATTAACATCCATCAATCAATTACTGTTCCCCAAAACAAAAACATTACATGGATGGCTTCTCTCAAACTGGAATAAATAACACTCCAATAAAAGGTGTACACATCAACCGGTTATTTTGTCATTTTCTTCCCTCTCACCTGGTGCTTGGTTGTGCATTTTGTTTGTTTTCAATCTCTCTGGATTCTGTGGTAGCTGATGCGCTGCAATGGCTGAGCTGCATTACTGGAAGATTTAACGCACACCACGTTGTTAGGACATAACAACATTACAACAAAGTTGACACAACATAGACTGATAAATGAGGCCCATTCTGTATTATCTAAGTCAGTCTAATAAAGACTGGCCATAAACTCAGTGGACATGCTGGCAAATCTCCCAATCAGTTATTTTCAGTCATACAAGACCAGGATACAACCTACTTGAATATACCATTAACAGAATAACAAAAATAGCTTTAAAAATGAATGTAAAAAAGTAAGCAAGTAAGTGAATAAATAAATAAATAAGATTATAACTAACAAATAATATGCAATTTCTGTATAATACAGTATATTATATTTATATATTTGTATATATTTAAAAATTCTTTTAAAGCAAAGCCAGAACCTGAATCAGAAGCCAAGTTATGCAGCCGAGACCTTTTACAATCACTTTTCAAACCTGAATTAGACATATCATTTGCAAAATATTGCAACACAGTATAATCTACATAACTGTTTCAATTGTACTATTACAGAATATGCAATAATTCTATTATTAAAGAAGCAGCTTGAATTAGAGATTAGATTCTCAATGTCATTCATTAGACCAAGTGAGATGAAGCCGATTTGATCTCTCTCTCTCTCTCTCTCTCTCTCTCTCTCTCTCTCTCTCTCTCTCTGTCCTTTAAAGTACATAGCCCTTGTTCATTTTCACCAATTACACACATGGAGGTGCTGCTAACAGCATTAGAGCCGCTACTGGAACACTGATACGCTCTGAAGTAATTACGAGAGCTTTTAATAACAACGAGAGTAGATTTTCTTTTGTAATATCAGCCTCTTGAATAATTAACCAGCCATTTTATCTAAACCATCCAGCACCTTCAGATCTCCTGCCACTTTCTTTGTATTTGTCTCAGAATAATGTAATATCAACACCGTATACACACGGGAAAAATCTATACTATGTATCACAGACCTCTAACACTATCCTGCCAAAGTAACAATGACAAGCTCTCTAGCCTAGCTATTGTTCCTATGATACTCCAAAGACATCTAAATTTGACTATGGTACTGTATGACAGCCTTAGGATAGTAATCTCAAACCCCATCTTGCTCTGTAGCCATCTAGTAACGTTAGTGTTAACAAACATTGAACACTGACCCTTCTGCAAAGTTCACACTGGTTCAAATCGATAAAAAGCAGCGAAGTGGAGTGAAAAAAACTCTTTCTTATTTAGCAGTTTTTCTTGTGTTCATTGTTTTCATTTGGAGAAAATGTCAGCAGGACCGTGGAAACTGAAAGGTCGAGTCAGTGCTAACAGTTAGGGCAGTGTTTCATTAGCGGCCTGCTGTTCTGTTCGACTGGCCAAAAAACGGCTGCACCAGTGCTGACATTTGGTTTGTTTTTACTCAGCGGCTGGCTCACACATAACTGTAGGACTTCATAATGTCAACGGGTGAGATCTTAGTCCTGCTTTTATTGTGTTTATTGCTACCGTGTGAGGCCAAGCTTATTATTGTATCTGGTCTTAACCCAGAAATGACAACTAAATCAATGGCTTTTTTGGACAAATGTTAGTTTTGACTAAGGACCAACCACACATGAACATTTATCAACACTAGTCTTCTAGCTCAAGTATAAGCTCAAGTATGCTTATGGGAGAATTTACTTGAGCAATAATTTCCATATGTCACTTTAAGTGTAAATTGTTTTGCGCCAAGAAATAACGCATACTCTTCTCACAGCATATAGTTAGTGCCTGTGACCCCTAAACTGGAAAAATGTCTCAGATTGACTTTATAAACAACATCAATCTCAATATAGAAGAATGCAATCCAAGAAATAAGAAAAAAAAATACATATACATATAAAGATTTTGTTGGATATTGGGACTCATATAAAAAGAAATAAGCCCATGGGGGCCAGTTTTAAGGTGAGTACAGTATGACCCTCAGCAGGGAAAGTGTGAGATGTGTAGAGGTTGAACACCTCTACTCAGTTCAAAGCTTAATTGTCTCCTCTCTCCCAGCATGCATGTTCCTGTGTGCTATCTAATTTAGCTTCATTAATTTATTTTGAACGGCTCACAGTTGAATTAATTCACCATAACTATACCAATACAATTAAACATCACAGGCACAAGGGAAATACATTTTGTCAAAAATTTCCACTGAGACTGGGAAAACTGTATGGGTGACAGTTTTATCGCATTTAAAATGCTCATCATCACCATACATATTACTTTGAATGAACTGTAGCACTTTCCATTGAAAAGCTGCATTTCAGAAAAGATGGGCTGTTAAATTTCTTCTCACATCTTGTTCGTATATCATATTTTTAGTACAATTATCTACACAAAGAACATTTTTATGCATATGAACTGTGCCTGGAAGGGTTAGAGAATGATTCTAATGTCCCTTAGTGATAAAATGATACAAGGAACATGATGGAATAGCTTTTAACGGTGCAGAAGGAACAGGTTTGAAACACATTACTATGCGATATTGTCTGTGACCGGCTCTTTCTCTCTGTCCCTTTCTCTGACCCTGAACCATTCTTTCAGACTCCTGGCAGGCCTCAGTCTTAAAGAGCCAGAGTTCAGCTCAGATTTTGTTTCACCTCTGTGCAGGTGCTGGTGGATGGACTTGCTGCGAACCGAACCTATAGACCAGCTCTTTCCCATGGAGCACAGCGATATTTACTTCCCCTGTGACCTGCCACTTTTTAAAATTTCTATCAGCAAATCACTGGAGGTGGAAAAGTCCAACTGCTGACCTATGAAGTTCCCATGCACCCTGGATCAGACAGTAAGAAAAAGCCAGTGCTGATAGATGCTTATAGCATGCTTATAAAAATTAACTAGCTAGGGAGCATTTCGTTGGCTAAATACATTCAGTATGGATATACTTAAGACATTGGCTGTTAGTTCACTTGCTCCTAAAAGAACTCAGTGATCGAAAGATTTGAAGTTGTGCATTAGGTCTACATAATCATTAGTCTGCTGTGGTAGGGCCATTACTAATAAAATCAGTTCAACCCCCAGCTCCAAACAGTAAAGGCAACCCCCTCCAATACCTCCACCTCTCGAATGTCCCCCTGTTCCACTTTCCTTTCTGAGGCATAAACATTTGCCTGAAGTGTGCGTGGGGAGCTCATTCCTCACCGAGCCGGTGGACAGTTGTCCTTTGGGTTAATGGCTCACCGAAGACCAGAATCAGACCAGATGAAAGAAAGCAAAAGGGCCCTCATTTTCTCCCATTCATCATCCTTGTTTTCCTTTGGCTGATCTCTTCACCCTGCTTTAAGGACCTGCTTCACTGGAGACTCGTCCGAGGTGCAAAGGGCCAACTGGGAGCCTTGAGCAGCCCCATAACCAGCTTTAATGACTTTAGTAATGGCGAATTATAAGAGTGCTATGATGGGGAAGATTAATCGGAGGTGGTCTGAGGGCTAGCACAGCTCAGGATTCAAGGAAATTTGAGATAGTTTGAGGCGGACTGAAATATGTAGCCCACTGCCCTCTCGACCGTGCTAACAGAGACATGTAAACCCAGGGAAGTGTCATTTAAGCGCACTGCATGTTTTCTTTTGCCCAAGGGAGCTTTGTGACAGGCAAAAAATCATTATCATTTGTAAAATTAACAAATAGTTTTGTCAGGTTTTTCAGCATGATAATCATTCCTGTGCTAATAGATTTGTAGCAAGTCAGATCAGAGTTTTAATTCCCCCTTAGGCCTAAAAAGCATGCGTGTATCGACATGTTTATACTTTTATGTAGATTAAAAAAAAAACCAAGCGATAGATTTTAGTCAGGCACTGGACTTATAGTAATTAACATTTAGAAATTAAAAAAAAAAAAAAAAAAAAAAAAAAAAGTAAGTCACTGTAAGTCCAGTGCCTGACTAAAATCTATCGCTTGCTTTTGTGTATATATATATATATATATATATATATATATATATATATATATATATATATATATATATATATATATAATGAAAGCTCATCAGAACTTTTTTTATTTTTATTTATTTATTTTTGCTTTTTAGCGTTTAGGTGACTATAATAGAAAAGCATATCGAGTGTTCTACTTCATATGATAAAAAAAAAAGAGTTTCAAAATGATGTCTATTGTTAATGCAGCAATATAATTACTACAATAAAACTATCAAAAATGCAGTAGTTTATCAAATTCATACTTAACACTCCTTATTAGAGCATTTCATAGTTTTACAGACTACATAATTTATATACATATACACATTAATGTCTGTCTTTAAACTTGACATAAATGAGAAAAGTTATCATGGATAGAACTGTTATAAAAATCGATGTGCTAATGTAAAGGCATGGCGCAGGTTTTAGGGATGATGTTGTATAAATTTAGAATTTAACAAAAATATGGTTAATCTAATATGAAGGCTTAAGTACATCAGTAAAACATGAGCTTGTTAATGCCTAATGGGCCCAGCATGGAATGCTTCTGGGAGCTTAAAGTCACATTCCCCCATGGCTGCCATTAAAACAGGGTTAACCTTAAGTTAAGGCCTGGCATTAGACTTTTCTACTTACATGGTGATCATTTCATACTGCAAGTGGACATGTATCAGTCTTAAATTCTCACAAACAGTGCGTATTCACTTTAGTTGTTGGTGCAAGATTTGCTTATATTCCATATGGAAACCCTGGATGATCCACATATACACAAACCATGAACCTTTTTAATATTGTGAAAAATGAACAACAAAACATAAGAGGGGAGGGTGAAGAACGAAATGGGAGGCCGCGGAAACCCCCTCGTATCTCATCTCTATTAACGGGTTTACGGGTGACCCCAGGGGTGCTCGTAAAAGTTTACACCCAGGTTTCACTCTGGAGTCCCCTCAGAAAGAATGAAAGAAATCGGGTGGTTTATGGTTACCCTTCAGGATTTTACGGCATGTTTTACTAAAGTTCCCGTTTTAACAGACCCTGGTTCTAATTAGCCAGGCAGTGGCACCGTGGCCCAGCCACAACCTCCCTTTCTTCTTCGTCAAGAAAGAGGAATGGGGGCAGAAAGAGGGAGATAGAGAGAACAGGATAGAGAGCACAAAGGGGTGAAACTGATTGTTGATGTGGAAGGACACACATGGGTCAGGCTGGGAGGTTAAGGCCCTGGGTTTTAGAGATCAAAATAACCCGAGATATGTTGCCACTTCAGGAATGTAATGATCTGCACCAGTCTTAAAAAGGCAGGCTGCCATAAATCAGATCTTTTCTAAACATGTTTATTGAATAGAATGTGTTCCTCAGTGATATCTAGGCCTAAAGTATATAACTGCAGTCAACTGCATGCTTTATCACTGTATGCAGACATTACACTATAGTACATGCCTATTAGCTTTATTTTTTATATTTATTGCTCTTAGTATTGTCCTATATCAGTACTTTTGGTTGTCTATGTGTAGTTTATCTCACTTCTTGAGATTTGTCTCAAGATTCTTTGTAATATTCATTCATACATACACATCCTTAAGTGATTCGGGAAAAAAAGAGTACATAATTGCTGTACAGTGAAAGTGTAAAAAATAAGTTAAAAAAAAAAAAATATATATATATATATATATATATATATATATATATATATATATATATATATATATATATATATATATATTTCAATATCAATATATTAAATACTAGTATATTTAAAATATGTAATATCTTTGTGCCTGTGTAATTAGAGGTATTCTGAAGTATTGTATCATATTTAAGTTAATAGTGTATAATAATAATACCATCACCATTTTTGTAAAAAATGCAGAGTTCTTGTGCAGTTTAGAATGTTTTAACAAATGTACCAGTTATGTTTCTTTTTCAATTTCCCTTCATGCTCTTTACTATTTAGCCCAGTTAGTTAGTACGATTAATAAGTTTTGGGTTCCAAAGATATGAGCACACCTATATGATATTTAATTTAATGCAACCTTTTTAAAAAATGTCTATATATGTGGTTATAATGTATGAAACCTATAGGAGGCCTTGATTAAATCGATTTCATTTGATAATACTAGATTCCTACCATGTTTGCTGAGGTGTGTCCATGACATGCCTGAACTGTAGCCTATGACAAAAGTGTGTGTATCATTGTGTACCTTTAGTGAGGAACGGAGGTAAATGGCCTCTGGCGCTGTACTGGGTGACACAAACGTTCCTTCACTACAGCTGCCACCAGAGGGGATAATTTATAATACCACAAACACACTGTCACTGCGGGCACCAAGCTGCCAAACAGCCCCAGTTTAACATCTAGGCCTGGCTTTCCTCTCCCTGGAGACTGAGGCAAGAAGCTTCTGCCAATAGCTCGGGATTCACCTCAAATTCATTCAATACAGGATACAACTGGAACCATGATTTTTCTCTTTGCTAGATTATAAGAATCACAGGCACCATACTGCTCTGTGTATTTGGACTGAGCCAATGTACAACATCTCATTTCAATATGCTTTTTTATTATAGTGTGTGTGTGTGTGTGTGTGTTTGTGTGTGAGACCTCATAAAACAGCAGGGCCTTCCTGTTTGTTATGGCCTCATAGCATGTGGTTGCATTAGTACATCACTGCAAGGCAACACTGTGACTTAAAGAGCCATGGGAAATGGCTAGCTATCAAAAATGGATGCTGTTTTCTTTTCTACATAAACATTTAACTTCTTTCAGATATAATGCACTTGGAAATTGCTGTGGTCAGACTGATCATTCTGTGAAGAATAAAATGTGCAAATGCAGCATATTATAACCTTATTAGCACTATTATATTTGTTTACATTTAATTTAATTACCATAGTACAATATAGGGGTAAAAGAAATAACACTATCTAAATCTGTTTATGCTTAGTGCTCCAAATATTCATATCTGAAACTGTATTTGGATTAAACCTGAAGTGTGCATAGCATAATCCATTAAAAAAAAAAAAAAAAAAGAACTCTATGACTAAGGCTGTAGAAACATTGGAAAACACTAGGGAAAAAAATACAGAGGTAAAAATGCAAGCACTATCAGCATGGCCTGTGAATCCTGGCTCTGACAGTTCCTCAACCTTATATCACTTGAGAGATGTGTACGGGACTCTTTTTCATTACTCTCGTGCAGTTATTATTTTTGTTTGTTCCTGCCCTTATTATTTTCTAATGGATTTTTTTGTTCTGTTTTACAAAATATAAACAAAGCCTAATAGCCTAACAGTGCCCTAATTTAAACCTCCGCAACCCTGACCAGGCAGTTACTAAGGACTGCTGCACAGGATTGTTAATGAACATGGTCTTGATTTTACCTTCATATCTGACAACTCACTTGTGTCCGATCTTGTGGGATCCCAGTCCTGAAGAAGACCTTTAGTCCAGAACCTTTCTGGCAAGATTTGTAAAAAAACAAAAGAAAACAGATTAGTTCACCTCTTATTTGCAACAGTACTTGCAGCCGTCTAAAACATTATCTGTTTAATCTGAATAATTCATATTCATTTACATCCCTAGTGCAATATTAATGTACTAATACAAAATGATTACAGAATCATGGTATGGTGAATATTTACCCATACAGACAGTTAATTCCTGCATAAATTATTGTGCTAAGTGGGCTAAGTGCTCTGACTTGCATGTAGTAACAGTCAGAAACACCTGATGACATGAATTACTTCACTGCACTAAACACCACCCTTTGCCTGAGCAGTGAAATTCCTCCTGTGCAACCTTGAAGCACAGCCAAATGTATGGAGACTACTGGCTAACTGACATAACAGGCCCTTATAATGTGCTTTAAATCCATGGAAAAAATCCATGGAAGGAGAATTGGAAATAGTGAGAGACTAAATGCCCGTGGTTGACACTTGAAAGGAACAAAAGGAACAAAAGCACAAAATTCTGCCTCATTCCCATTCATCTAGCAGTGCTAAATAGGTGTAGCTCCTCTTTAATGACAATAAACTCTGTCATGAAGTATTTTAGCTCCTGAGTCCTGAGGATATCCAGAAATAAAATCCTGGCCAGTTTCTTGGATGCTGTCTATTTTTCTAAGCAAGAGTCTTGCTTTCCAGACAGGGCTGGATAGCCATGAGGCAAAAAAGCCACAACAGATTTCAATATGTAGTATTTTTCCCCCCAAAAGTAAACCAACATTCAGAGACCAGGTACACCCTTAATAATAAATAAGTACACCCTTCCTACTTCCACAATCATTAAGAGAATAATTAGCAGCTATGTGTTACTAATGAAATGCACAAGATTATTTCATCATCAAGACGTATAACTACCTCTATAAAAGCAGAACCTTTGGCAGTTTGGTGTTCTGGGGCACTCAGGTGTGTGTGTCTACATCACGCCAAGAAGAAAGGACATCAGCCACGACCTCAGAGAAGCAATTATTGCGCTCATCAATCTGGGAAGGGTTATAAGGCCATCTCTAAACAATTTGAAATTCAGGAGAAGGATTGCTTATAAATGAATTGAATATATATATATATATAATTTTAAATTGACCCTGAAATGTATGCTAGTAAGATAGCTATTTCTAGTGAATACGCAATTGATTTCTCAGTAGCTTACTCAAACCTGACACAATAGCAATAGTTAATGCATTAATTCTTAGTATACAATTATATATTATTATAAAAAAAATATAAAATTATAATTCTTATTATACAAAGAAATTTGATGAAAATGAGTGCAACATCTGTGCCTCTTTATAAAGGATAGATGGAGATGTGAAGGGCATATTAGAATCCCTAGAAAGGCAAATTCAAAACTAGAACGGATATTCAAAATGAGATGAAACTATTGAAGCTTGAGATCACAAGCTGACTGATGGAGTAGCAAGAGAATCACCATCTCTATGCTTACCATAGTAGCCCACTCACTATACAACACACCGGAGAATCAGAAGTATTGTCTAGACAATGCCTCACAAGAAAATGTAGAAAAGGAATTTGTGCTTACACACTCAGTTTTCTACACATTATTTTCTACTGCAAATGTCATCAGTACGCTGCGGTTGATTTAATTGACATAACTTGAAAAAAAAAAAACTAAAAGCACAAAAAAGTAGCCTATGGGTCTGTATATATATATATATATATATATATATATATATATATATATATATATATATATATATATATATATATATATATAAAATCAACCAACTTGCCAACTCTAATTATGGCCCGCAGTGAATAAAATGTGGTTTTGGATATACACATGAAACATCTAACTTCAATTTTTAGAATATTGTTTACCTCAAGAGCATTGTTGTCACATTATCCTTATTGTCTGAAAACAATAGTTGAGGTGGAGGGGCATATTTCTGTTTTAATTTTTCCCATTTTCAAAATGATATTTTTATAATTTTATTTGGATTTTTAAAATTTTAAACTCTCCTATATGAAAAATTAAGACACAATACACAATTAAGACAATTAATCTAAATCTGTCTTGCTGTGTAGTGGAAAAACTTCAATGACGTTCAACTTTATGACAATAAATGCAGCAGCCTTGTTATGCTTAGCCAATCACATGAATGCTTCATAAAGGGGAAATCTTTTAATTGGCTATAACCAAAATCAATTTAAGGGTAATATAAACCCCCACCACCAAGTGTACATATAGCATCAGTTATACAACTGACAACCTAATTGAATAAACCTAATAAATCAGCTGCTGGCTTCAATAGGAGGGCACCCAAATTATAGTGGGGACCACTGACACCCCGGCCCGCTCTAAACATACCCCTGTGTCTGTTACTGATGCTACTCAGTGTGTATGTCATTGTGGCTCCACTCACTGTTATGTTTTCTAGCCTTACACAATAGTTATCTCATATGGAATAATCATTGGCTTTATGCTTGGTCCTAAACAGTTTCTTCGTTTGTTTTGTTGTGTCATACATAGACTTGATATAGACACGTCATAGACTTTTTAACATACTGAAACAAAAACAGAACTGTGTATAAGCCTGGGTGCACTGGCTAGAATCAACACTGCATTTAGTTACAGCAATTTATAACAATTTTTGTGTTGCTAACCAAGCTAACGAACGTACAACATACTAATTGCTTTATTATTGACATTATTGCTGTTAGCCCATGTGACTTTACTGCCGAAATTTGTTGAATGACCCTGGACTAGTACGTTTTTTTTCTGTAGCCTACACATATGGCCTTTGGCTGTTTTTTTGAAGAGCAACTATATTTTTGCAAGATAACAGAAACCTAAACAAAACAGAAACTTGTGTTAGCCATTGTGAAACGTCTGTGAGACAAGTTATTCCCTGTCAGAATGCTTCACTGTGTCAATAATGACATGTTTTTCTAAATCATTTTATAATTAGAGTTAGATAATGTGGAATGTCTGCCATACAAATCCCTTTGAAATAGCTGTTAATATAGGAAAGATAACTATTACAATGAGCACATTAATATAAATCATTTGAATTGTAGCCAGAACTACTGCTAGATCTGCTGCTGTAGAAAATTACCCAACACTTTCACACCAAATGGATTTGAGAATTCAGCAGTTCTGTGGTATAAATGGTTATAACATTGATGAAGTGCATTTGGAGACATAAATATTGAAGATAGTTGATGGAGGATGGATAGATGAAGAAATGCCATTTGGGGTTTCAGCTTGTCACGTTGGCGTCTATAATTTAAGATGATTTTGTAGCGAGAGAAAGAGAGATGGGGAAACCTCACAGGATAATGGCTAGCCTAGCTTTATTAAGGCTAATATGGGAGGGTACCCAGAGAGCTCTCAAGGAGGTGCACAGACATAATTATATCCCCTCAGTGTGCCGTCGGTCTGCATTAATGTCTCCTCTCGCTCACTGGCCACGACAGAGACAAATGAGGGAGCTTTTTTTCCCCTGTCGCGCCTGGCTCATCCGTTACTGCCAGTTCCATGCGATGGATCGCCAGTGTTACAAGCGCCAGTAGATCACAGTGCTAAAGCAGAGGCTCTCGCAAGCGTAGCCCAGAGCAACACCGCTACACATCAGCTGCTGCCTAATGCGCATGCGGGCCAGAGTCAGGTTAGCAGACAGCTGCACACCGATTAAGCTCAGAATAAATGACTTTGCAGTGAGGCAAAGCTCAGATATGACAGTGAATTATGACACTTGGGCTCCTGTAGCAATTTTGGATCACAAGCTGGGGTACTTTGCATGATTGAGTGATTTTTTTGGATGTAAACATTTTAGTTAAAATCCCAGTTGACATCAATCTACTCTTTGTTGTTCGCATTGCGAAAGGAGCAAAGGCTTTGAGAAAAAAAAAGAGAAATCCTAAAAATAAAACTCTCCCTCCATATGGATTATAGTGCAATAGCGAGCACTTTGAGTCATCTGAATTCTGCTGTGTCTGTGCTTTATTTGTTTCTTAATTAGCAGAAGAAGGAGACATCTCTAAATAGCAAAATGTGTTGCTGTTTTTTCCCCCCTCCTTGATGCTGTTAGTAAGATGGCGAATTAGCAGTGCTGCAAGCATTCAAGATTTCAATTAGGCCTAATTCGCATCACCACAGATGTTTCAGCTAGTCTCCTAAACACAGGCTAATTTTTATGCTAATGAGTGTCAGCAGACAGACAGACAGCACTAATGACAAAAACGCAAGCGGAAACCCAAACAGATATAAGAATGTAAACTGAAGCATTAAGTCAAGGCCCTCCAGGTTATGTTTAATTGAGACATTTCAGAAAGCTAAGTCAACAGGACATTAGTGAACATAAACAGCTTTTGATGCAGACTAATCAGCCTCATCAAGACAAAATCAAGATGTAGTCTAGCATAGTACTAAAAAACTGAAACATGGGCAAGTTTAAGACAGAAAAAAGGAAGGGTGTAGTATGGGGTTGTCTCTTCAAGTTTTGTTAGCTAAGTGAATTTTATTGGCCAGTGATAAGCAATACTAGCTCTAAATTGTCTGTAATTTGGCAGTGACAAGGTTTGCTATTCAATACATAAAAACTACTGTAAAAAAGTAAAGCATCTGCAACTTATTATTAATAATTGTTCAGTGCCAGCAACAAATCTTATCGTCTGCTACTTTTTGATGAGAAGGAGGAATATACAGTGGGTATAGAAAAGAATCACCCCCCTTTAAAATAATCACATTTTGTTGCTTTTCTGCCTGAAATGAAGACAGACACAGTTTTTGTTTTATCCAGCTGTATTTGCTCAGTGCAACTTATAACATCCAAGTGTTATAAGATTAAAACAAATTAAAAATTTAAAAACAGAATCACTGAGTTGGAAAAAGGATCACCTCCTTGCTTTAATTTGGCTTAATTTTTTAATTACAGCCTTTAGTCTGTTGGGATGTGTCTCTACTAACTTTGCACATCTAGACTTTGCCAATTTTTGCCCACTCTTCTTTGCAGAACTGCTCAAGTTCAGTTAAATTTGATGGTGACCTTTTGTGGACTGCAGTCTTCAAGTCATTCCACAGATTTTCAATGGGGTTTAAGTCTGGGTTCTGACTAGGCCATGCAAGGACATTCACCTTTTTCTCATTCAACCACTGTGTGGTCAGTTTTGCTGTGTGCTTTTGGTCATTGTCATGTTGGAAGGTAAACCTTCTTCCCATTGACAACTTTCTGGCAGAGGGCAGCAGAATTTCCTTAAGCATTTGAGTATTATTGAGTAACAGTATTTTGCCCCATCCATTTTCCTTCTATCCTGACAAGTGCTCCAGTCCCTGCTGCAGAGAAACACCCCCATAACAGGATATTACCACCTCCATGCTTTACTGTAGGAATGGTGGTATTGGGATGGTGAGCTGTATTGGATTTCCGCCAGACATATCGTTTGGTGTTGAGGCCAAATAATTCATCTGACCACAACACCTTTTTCCATGTGGCCTCAGAATCTTCAAGGCGCGTTTTGGCAAAGCTCAGTCGTGGGTGGCTTTTTTCTTGCAACCCTCCCATACAAGCCACATTTGTGCAGAATTTGCGATATTGTTGTCACATGCACACAATGACCACTCTTTGTCATAAATTCCTGCAACTGCTTCAGAGTTGCTGTAGGCCTCTTGGTAGCCTCTCTGACCAGTTTCCTCCTGGCTCTTTCATCCAGTTTGGAGTGATGTCCTGATCCAGGGAGGGTCTGTGTTGTACCAAATACCTTCCACTTCTTAAAAATAGACTTCACTGTGCTTCTAGGCGTTGATAAAGCCTTTGAATTTTTTTTGGATCCATCTCCTGACTTGTGCCTGTCCACAACTTTATCCCGGAGATTTTGACAGTGCCTTGCCACCAATAGTTCATTGTTTGCTTCAGTTGCACTACAAAATGCTCCAGGAAAGCTCTTTTCATGCTGAGCTAATCAAAATGACCACAGCTGATCACAGTTAAAAGTCAAATGGCTTTGTGTGCCATTGAGAAGGTGATTAGCTACACCTTATTGAGTTTACAAGTCATTTTTAGGAGGAGGGGGTAATCCTTTTTCCAACTCAGTGATTCTGTTTATTTATTTATTTATTTTTAATTTCCGACATGTTGGTGTTATATCTTTCACTTGGATGTTATAAGTTGCACTGAGTAAATACAGCTGGATAAAACAAAAACTGTGTCCGTCTTCATTTCAGGCTGAAAAGCAACAAAATGTGATTATTTCAAAGGGGGGTGATTCTTTTCTATTCATTCTATATATGAATCTGGTAGTTAGCTACCAGAATTATTCTTATTATATCTTTACCTTTTGTAAAGCTGGGTAAAAAAGGTATCATTCTCTCACACACTTTCAGTAACTGCTGTATCCTAATCAGGGTTGTGGTGGATCCAGAGCCTATCCTAGGAACACTAGGTGTGAGGCAGGAATACATCCTGGATGGGACACCTTTCCATTGCAACATGCATGCACACATTCACATGTTCATTCTTACTAGAGGCGATTTATCTTAGCCAATCCTATGTACAAGCACGTTTTTTGGACAGTGGGAAGGAACTGGAGAAAAACAAACAGACACAAGGAGAACCTGCACAGAAAATCCACACAGACATTAACCTGAGCTGAGGATTGAACCCAAGGCAGCAATGCTACCTGCTGTGTCACCATGCTGCCTTATGTCTTTAGCTTAATCTTTTATCGTAATCTCATATAGAGATAACGCTCATGGCTTTTAATGAGATTTAGGTCAGGGAACTACAATGGCCCTGTTGAAACCTTCATTCTGTGGCTATTTAACCATTTTTTGTCTGAGTCTGGATTTATGTTTTGTATCATTTTCAAGGTCTCCTAGTTTTCCATGATGCCTTGTCTACTAACAAGGGTCCCAGGGTGTTTGGAGAAAAAGGAGCCACACAATATCTTAGTTCCATATATAAATATAGTGGGGATTAGATTCTTTTCTGTATAACCATTTTTTTTGTACAGCAAACCCACCTTACACAATGTTTAATGCAATTGCTATGTTGAAAGAGACAACAGCATAGCTGTATACACTTAGGACTACTACTACTACTACTACTACTACTACTACTACTACTAATACTACTACTACTACTAATAATAATAATAATAACATCATTATTATTATTATTATTATTATTATTATTATTATTATTATTATTATTATTATTGCTTAATCCTTCAATATAGAACCTTACAACAGAGTGTTCCCTTTTTAAATAGGGATCCCTTAGGGAACCATTTTTTCCAAAAGCGTACAATGAAAAAAAAATGCAAAAAAAGGGCGCTGTTCTCTTGCCCTCTGACATGCAAAAAGAAATGGGGAAAGAGTGTGGGAAGAGAGAGAGAAAGAGATAGTGAGCTCTGACTACTGCCCATTCCAGTGTGGTCTTTATTTAAACAAACTAATAAATATCTGCCATATTCAAAGGCAGGATGTGCTGAAGTGACAAATGGGGGCAAGACACCAGACTCCAGGTGTGACGGCTCCAGGGAGTGTGAGCGTGTGTGAGTGTGTGTGAGTGTGTATGGTGGTAATGGACGCAGGAACTGTGGGAGAATACTAGGGTTAAAGCTTACCTCTTGCAAAACAGGAAACGACCATCCTATTAGGAACATGTAGACTCTGTCATCTTTGCACTGGCTGCTGTAACGAGGATGTCTTTAGCCTGTAGAGCTGAGGTGTGGGATCCAAGCCAGCCTCAGCCAGACTACATTGTTTGCATAGTCATATTGTGGCATTGAGCCATTCTTTGGTGTGGCCCTGTACATAATGTAGACTCGTTTTCATAGACCTTCAGGGAAATCATTAGCTGTTAATGCATAAAAGCATGAGAATAATAAGGGTTTAAGGGTTTTGAAAAAGGTTCACAGAAGTTGACATGGAATTTAAAAAAACTAACTAAAAACTGAAACTGAGTAATAAAGAAATGTGGATCTTTCCACTTTTCCAAAAGGCAAACAAACAAACAGGCTTTAAAAAAAAAAAAAAAAAAAAAATCGGAATTTCAATAACAGATCTGCAGGCTACGTCACTAATAAATGAGTATTATCTAGAATATAGGAAATAAGGCCCCCAACAACTAAGAGTAACGGAAACTATTTGTATTATTGATTAATAATATACTACATAAATACTCCATGGAATTGAGTTCTAAATTCAGATTTGCTTCTGTAGTTATTTCAGCTTAAGTGCAAGTCTCTAATGTCTTGACTCTGCAAAACAGGTGTATGTGTGTCCATGTGTGTTTGCTCAGGTCACATTTTTCAGATTTGGCTTGCTAAAGACTGGCAAACACAGGCAAGGGAAAGAATCCAGCATATTATGTCCAATGATTTAACCCTGGTGTCAAAAAGCTGACAGGGGAACATAAAATATCAATGAATGGAGAAAACTGTGCAAGAGATAAAAACCTATTGTGAAAAACTATATATAAAAGCCAAAAAGCCTCAAATATGAATATGAATATGAATATTTGTGTTTTTCAATCCATCTCTGCTTTGTTCGTTTAGTCTTCATATTGAATTATTGAGGCAATGGAAGCTTTGACTAAGACATAACCTAATCCTGACATGTAGTTGTGGGACTTTTTTTCCATTTCCTAAGGGACGAAGCCTATAAGTGGTTTATGGTGGTGAATTGAGGAGAGAAATGTAAACCCCCAGACTGTAGCAAGGACACAGATGTGGACTAAAGGTAAGGTCATCAATCCTGAATGAGTCTGGCAATTCAAATCTAACACTTTACTCAAGACCAAAAATCCATCAGACACAGTGGATATGAGAAGTTCATCACACTCATAACATCTTCACTAAAATTGCAAAACATTTCTTGTTAAACTAATAAGCCAAGTCCATTTCTGCAGGGGAAATCGCTGAACAGCATCAGGGAACTGACTGTAATGTTTCTGGCTGATCAGAAGAAGTCACAGCGAGCTCACAATGACTGTGGATCAGACAACCACCTGGAGAGAAGCGCTGGGACCCTGAGAAGCTAATTTACTCTGCTGTTAAAGTGATGGCACCTCAAAAACAAAGTGACATTGAAAGATGCGTCTGAACAGTCTTCACCACCCAAGCTACACACATCCTCCCATCACAAGCCCCCTAGTGTGTCTATTGCCCCTCAACCAATCAGCATTCTCCGAGCTGCAACATCACCTTCCCAACCCCCCAAAAAACAGCAGCATACGGCTGTCAGCTCCCAAAACGAGATGTCGTGTCGACACTGAAAAATTACACAGTAACGAGGCCCACTTGAGATTAGGCTAATGAGAAAATCAAAACACAATTTAATTCTTGTCAGCAATGAGGCATCTTTAAATTACCTCTGCCTGCATGCTGATTACCTGGTGCCCGCCACTCAGCCACAGGCAACTTACAAATAGCCCTGAGGTGCAGAGAATGACAGGTCGCTTTGCAAACCTAGAGCAGGTAGGGAGAACAAACCTATTTCATTCATCTCTCAGTAACAGAGACCACCCTTTGGCATGCCTGAGTGAAATAACTGCTGCCATCTGAGGTTCTCAAAGTTTGACAAGGAATTCTATCACTGAGGATTAATTCTAAGTAAAGTCACTGAGTTTTGAAACTTAATAAATAAATTAAATGTGGACTTTTGTACTTTTACAAAAGGCAAAGCACATTAAGCTGATCTGAATGCTTCATAATAGCATTTGATAAGCAGCAACGGGATAATTATGCTCCTGGATGTTCAAAAAAAATTTCTAAGGGCACTACCACCACTTTACTGCCGCTAAGGACTCAGTCTTGTCTCTGTGCAATATATTGATATATTGATCATATTTATTACACACTACACATACTACTACATCAAATTGAATTGCAATTAATAAAAAAATGTAAATACTAATTTGTACTGCTGCTTCATCTGCTTTTTATACTTTTCCAATGTTTACAGGTGACTGCCCAGACACTACAACTGCACACAGCTACTATTTATTTTACCACCTTTTGCACTCTTGTTCACATACTCTGACTGCTCATGTTCCAGTGTTTACAGTTAGGACCTGCACTTTACCTACTTACTAACTAGGCATACATAGTTGTATATATGTATATATATATTGTATTTGTAAATCATCTCTTTCCCCCTCTTTCCTCTTCTCCTTCCCCCTTATCTTCCGATGTACATTTTTTTGTATTGCACAGCTGTAGCTACCTAAGCCTCACAGCAAGCATTTCAATTGTCCCTGACTTTTTGTGCACACGACAAATAAACTTTGAAATTTGAAAACTTGAAATGTACATTATTGCATTATTTCACATTTTCTGATTTGAAAACGTAATTTTTTATATATCTCATGTCTCATCAGGGCTTGTCTTTACTGTAAAAAAATGCACTTTTACCAAATGAAAATATATTGAATATAGTACATTTTTCATATTATTTCCTATTACCAAATGTAAGAATATTGAACATATTTCTAGACACATGTACTAATTTCAAGCTTTAAATGGTCTTACTCTCTTGTCAAATAATTTGGCTTCTATCTGAAACAAGTAAAAAAGGCGAGATATAGGCTTAATAATCTTTTATTTGATTTACATTAATCCTATAATTGAAAATACTAGCTCAGTTTGACTATATTCAAGGTATGTCTACTTCTAAGGTGTAATTTTTTGTTTCCAGATGTTTCAAGATGGCTTCTCTTTATTTCTGTACTTGTATATTTTGCATACTATTTTGCTATTCTACATACTGTTCTTTTTTTTTTTGCACTGTTCTGTGATGAATACAATCATCCATGTACCTCTGTATCACTACTGGCATTACACTGTATGTTCTATACCATACAAGATAATGTGCACTATTCATATTACTTGCAATCATGTGCAATATCTTTTGTTCACATATGTTGTCGTGTATGCTGTCTCCATATGTTGTTATGTCATATGCACTTTGTTAGCTGTAGGTGCACACTACTGTAGAAGAAGAAATTCATTGTTTTTGTGTACTCTGTATTTTGAAAATATAGGACAATAAAGCTGACTTGATTTGACTATGATCTGTGGTTTTGTCTCACAGCCAAAAAACATACAATTGTCACCATAGTAATTAATCAGTCAAACGTTTCCCCCCCCCCCCCTTACATCTAGTCACAGAATGACTTACTTATGATTCCCCTACAACCAGCTAGCATATGGCACCAAATGTTACATTCCCCTAATGACCCATGAGAGTTGCTGCTCGGGCATAAAAGCAGGGCTGAAACTGCACTTGAACCACAAAACCAGTTAGTGTAACTCACCGAAATGTGACTGCAGCAGAGAGGAAATGGCACATGAGGTGCTTAAACATCAGCGTCCAAGGATAGCCTTGCTGCAAACAATTAGAAGAAAGCAAAACAGAAAATCAGAAAAAAAAGAATGCTCCAAAATTATGTGATATTTCAGAATATATTTCAGAATATTTTGTCATCCTCTACAAAGTAAAGTCTTCAGACATCAACAAAGCAACATTTTAATATCATTAGCACCCAAACAAAAGGTTAACCTTATGACCTTTAATGGCTCTCCATGTGTTTTGCCTCATCTTACTCCAGCAGGTGATTTATTGATCTGCAGTGACATTTACATTTTTCATGGCTGATTATATTGAGCAAAATTAATAACCACCAACTCCACATTCCCACGCCACTCTGAGGAAGGCATCTTAACCGCTTGGCAGCCTCTCCTCCGCCCGGGTCACTGCTTCTTTGTTGTGGATTTTTATGAGACATTTCTTTTGGCCGGATGGAGGCTACAGTGGCCAGTATGGACGAATGTTTTTCCATCCTGTCGTGTCAAGCAGTCCCGCCGAGCACGCAAAGCCCTAGTGCCCTTGTGATGGCATGGCCCTTTACAAGCTGAGCTGGGCTTTGACAGTGGCCTGGAGTAATGGAGCAGACAATGCCTTGTTCCACCTCCCCATCTTGCCTGCTTGCGCTTGGCCACTGCTGCTGAGCCATATGGCTGTGGGATGAGCTTCTCATTTTTCACATAACTTCTCAAGCGAACGGTATGTGTGTGTGTGTGTGTGTGTGTGTGTGTGTGTGTGTGTGTGTGTGTGTGTGTGTGTGTGTGTGTGTGTGTGTGTGTGTGTGTGTGTGTGTGTGTGTGTGTGTGTGTGTGTGTGTGTGTGTGTGCTTATGTGCCACAGAGCTTGTGTATACACGTCTGGCAAATAGTTATTTGGTATCATTTTGTCATTACCTTCTTGTCAGGTTGAGGAGATTCCTTCAGTAGTGGAAAATGTATTTGAAGTTTGAATATTTACATGTCATAAAATATAAATATAGATAACATACCCAATGGGGTCCAAAAGAAAATATTTCATTTATTTATTTTTCTTCATTTAAAACTCGCAATAAACAGAATGTTTTGGAATTTTGAAAAATTTATGAAAGGAAACAGTCGATATATTTAATAATAAAGATTCTGCCTGATTTCTAGGTCATCATTTAAATTTAACCAACTTTATGATACTTTTTAACTTCTCTGTACAAAACTTAAGTCTTATCCCTTCCATTGAAGCAGATAATCAGATGACACTGATAACTGATGAATTTGATTTAACATGGATTGTTAGGTTTTACACAAACGTGGAGTCTGTGCCAGCTTGAGTACATGCCGTCATTAACACAAAAATATCTGTAGATAATTCTTCAAATCAAATTTGAACATGTAGATGTAAATAGGTGTCACCAAAGGTTATAATTTTTCTACAGAATCTCCATTTTATTTAATACAAGTGTTCCAGCACTCAATGAACGGATTCCTCTAGAAACAAAAACAATTCAATTCTAATTTATGTCGCACTTTTAAGGTTTTTAATTTGACTTAACCTCATGTCTTATTACTATGATATTTATGTATTATTAGATATTGCTTGTACAGTACTGTGTAAAATTCTTAATAATGATTATGAAATAATGAAATAATTATGAAATTAAATATTTTCTACTTAGAAACCTTCTATACATAACAGTAAACAACATTAAACTAAGCAAAGTCAATATTTGGCATGACAATTTTTTTTTTTTTTTTTTTAAATCATTTGTATCAAAAGTTTTATAAAGAAATTGGCTGGTAAGTTTTTCTAAGCATCTTGGTGAATCTGTCACAGCTGTTCTCTTCTAAATACTCTGACTGTCACACTTGCTTCTGTTTTTGCAGGTAATCCCTGACAGCCAGCATTTTTTGTTTTTGTCTGAAAGGTAGTCTATTATATAATATGATACCTTCTTAACTGACATATAATAATGTTTCTGTAACATTTAATTTTGGTTGGAAAAGTAATGTTTGGAAATCTAAAAGTTTTTTTTTTTATTGACTCAGTAATGCAGAAGTCATAAAATAAACATCTGAGACAAAATTAGTATTTGAAAAAATAGTGTGCCTGACATTAAACTAGAGAAAAATAATTCATTAGGCTACATTTTCCAAGATTATATTTTAATTAGTTTTGATTGTAACTGACAGAGAATATAGCTGCAATCTTAGCAAAGCACAAATTAAAATTAAAATACGTCCTTCCTTCTCTCAGTTTAAACTAATAAATGCTACAAAGACTAAGGTGCTATTTTGATTTGGCATACAGAGGATCTAATGAAATCTTCCAGAAGGTATCTTTAAAAGCTATCTGTGCCAATCAAGAATACACAGTTCAGGTTGATGTGATATTTTATACTGATAAAAAGGTTAATCCTACACCTTGGGGTTGTTTTGGCTCAAGCCTTCATATTTTTAGTCTCCCCTAACATACGGACTTATTATCTGACATGATAGATAACTCTCATGTGGCTGGCCCAGGATTATTTGAAATCCTGCTTTACCTGGTACAGGGATATTGGACATGCATGACAGCGCTGGGTGACACCATATGTGGGCATGACAGATGACAGTCGACGTTGAAGTAACTTAGGCGGGAAAATGATTATGTGGGTATCTATGGGCATAGCCCCCCCATTTATGCACATGCACACACAAACACACATATACTGTCCTCCTCCAAGGCATCTTCTCATCTATTTGACACAGTAATTACAGCACACACTGATTCCAATGATGGATGAAGTCCCAGCCTGGGATACACACTCTCCCCTCTTCTGTCTTTTTCTTATCTCACACTCCCTTTTCTCTCACCCTCTCTCTTTCTCTGCCATGATATCCTCTTGGCATCATCTTGTCCGTTCTCCAAGATGCTTTAGTAAAATGAGATGATAACATCATAATAAGTGCATTTCTAAGAAATTGCTAAGACTTATTAAAACCCTGCCTCCTCTGCTGCCTCCTCCTCAGTGTGCACTGGCAATGCAATTAAACAGCTCCTGCCTTAACAAGAGAGATGGTAAGTGTGTCTATGTGGAAGGTTAAAAAAAAGAATGTGGGTTCATCTAAAACTGATACACACACACACACACACACACACACACACACACACACACACACACACACACACACACACGCATGAGTGAGTGAGTGTGTTGTGGTTGCCAGTTCAGCAGCAGATGTTGGCTGGCGTTTAATTGAGTTGATAATGCAGCACAAAAGGAGAAGCCGATTCAATTTGGCTCCTTTCTCCTCGTCCCGCTGCCCTTTATGTTTCATTAGGACGAGCAGGAACACCTGGCACGAGCCCCGGGACACTGTGCCGCTCTGCTCTGCTCCCCCTCACCTGACAGAGATGGCAGGAGCGTCAGGGGGAGGGAGAGGGGTGGAGAGGGGGGCATAGCCTGGAGCAGAGAAGAAAAAGGGACAGAGAGGTAGGGGAATTACGGCATCTTACACGCTTCTCATCCTTGTCTCCTTCATGTACCTCCTGCAATGGATGCAGTGACCCCTGACGCATCACAAACTGACAGGGAAGTGTAGACGCATAGCTGTGTGTGTGTGTGTGTGTGTGTGTGTGTGTGTGTGTGTGTGTGTGTGTGTGTGTGTGTGTGTGTGTGTGTGTGTGTGTGTGTGTGTATGTGAAACAGGGAGGATGGGGGAGCTCTTGACCTACTCCACACTCCTCTCAGCCTCTGTCACCTCGCTGAGAAGTGATGGGAGGCGTTGTCTCACTGGTAGCCAGAAGTAAGTGCTCTGCTACTGTAAGAAAAAATAAAAAATGGGGCTAAAATGGAGTAATTCATTTAAATTCATGACTAGTAGGACCACCTCAATCTGTGATGTATTTATTTATTTGTTTGTTTGTTTGTTTATTTGTTTATTTGTTTGTTTAATATTTACATTCATTTTGGGATTCTAAGGAATGACACAGTATTGCTCATTTTATTTCTGCTTCTGAACAAAACCATTTTGCTCTCTTATCACAATTATAACATATTACATGCTTAGTATAATTGCCACATGGCTGTTTTCCTGCAAGCGCAAGTGCAGCTTAGTGCTATAATTTTGGTTAATTTGGTTTGACATAAGCCAGTTTCACCCACTTGCCCAGTTATGTAGCTAGACATATACTGTAGGGGTGGGTTGTTGCTTTGTTTAAAATTTTTTTTTTGCTAACATTAGCATAGACTCAAGGCCATAGTGGTATTTTGGTAATGTCACCCGAACTTTAATATGCCTCGCCCAACAACTAACTAAATTATTCTAATCTATAACAACAAAGAACAAACAACTCAGTTGTGCATACTTGATGTGAATCGGACACTTGACACATCATTGAACACCGAGGATCATATAATTAACAGATCAATAGAATGTGTAACGAAACGTGTTATTGCCATCACTGAGATGAAGAATTAGCTGGTATAAACACTGTCCTTTAAGCACTGTCCTGTACTGTCAATGCACATATGAGTGAACACCCACAGAAGGGTCAGCTATTCCTGCCACTCAAATATTGACATTAAATCTATAATGTGAAATGTATGTCAATGTATGTCAATACAACAACATTTTGTTTTTGAAAATAACAACAACAACAACAACAACAACAACAACAACAATAATAATAATAATAATAATAATAATAATAATAATAATAATAATAATAATAATAATAAAGAAAATTGCAAATTTATTAAAGCAATTTTGTATTCAGCCTAATTCAGATTTCTGAATTATTCACCAATGTACATGTACAAAAGGTGCTATCACTATTAACACTATTTCTATTTTTCCATTGTAAACATTATGTGGCATGAAAACGAGGAAGAGGAAGTGTCATTTGCAGACAGGATGTGAGGGCGTGGGAGGCAGCCACCTCACCGTCCTTGAGCACTTTAATAGTGGGTGAATGTCACGTGGAGGGTAGAGCCGCTCCACCTTTGCCAGTTTCCTGTCCCGCTGGCATCGGCCCCTGGAACTCTGGGGAGGTACTCGTGTCATGCAGACTCAGAGAGAATCCCTGATTGACGTCAGAGTCATTCTGAGTGGCTCAAACTTCCCGTGTGGTGTTGAGAGAAGCGTTGTGCAGGAGCCTTCAGCTCTCTTCCTCTTGAGTGACTCGGCCCAGTGTGTCTAAAGGGACTCATGAAAAAGTATTCGAGCCTCTAGGTAGCTTTGTTCCAGCTTACACACATTTAACTGTAAAAATAGACTAAATGCACTCATTTGTTTTTATTATTAGTGATCTTGACATGATGCATAATTTATCATGGCTGTATACTTTAGATATGCATTTCTGAAATTAAAAATGTGTATTTGTTCGTTTGTTAGTACTGGCAATACTTTTACCGTAGCTAATTTTGTGTTGAATGTGTAAAATGACTGTGAAAATTTCTGCAAAGATATCCAGACTACATGTTGACATTATACTCAGTGCCATTTAGGAGAGCATGTATCTCTTCCCATGTCATCATAATCTCAATTTATTTATATCAGGCAGGTTATATTTACTCCAGCCTAGAGAGAATTTGGAGATGAGGAAGTGTCAGAATGTGATGAGCTTTTCAGTGATTTGTAAGCGCAGGGGATGTGGCCTTCTTCACATCCATTAGTGTGACAGAGTGTGTGCAGATGCTGAAAAAACATGGCTTCCTAAATGTCATCAGACAGCAAAAGGTCCCTTCAAGTAATATCTTTTTATGCTTCACATTCTTACACATTACTTCTTATAAGTGTATAATCCTGAAGATCAGTATAGGAATTAGAAATACCATTACTTAAAAAAAAAATATGCATGTGTACTTATCAGCAGGAAGGCACAATAGGTTTTAATATTGTATAGTAAAAGATAGAACATGTTAATGTAGGGCAGAAATATAACTGCTGCTTTGATGGCATCAGTTGGCCATTTTTTCCCCCTCTGGAGAGCGTGGGAGTGAACTGCACGCTTTGTCAATCAATGTAAAATGTTTCAGATGGCACACAGTTAATGTTTAGGCACATGCTAGCCTGTTCTATCCATCAGTAATGTCAGCATAAATTAACCCATTGGTTGTGCTTCTACAATTATTATTATTTTTTGCTTATATGCAGCTGTATGTTTCTATATTGATTTTGCAATTTATAACTCCAAATAGCCAAATCTGAACTTTCTTAAACACATTCAGAATATCTCTCTCGGAAGTAAGTACAACAGATGGAAGTTCTGTATGCTGTCCAGACAGAATAGTTTTTGTATAGATTGGCAAAAGTTCAACATTTTTGCAGGCCAGTGGAATTCTCATGCCTCAGACTTTGGCTTAGCGATATACCACTTACAGTGTTAAGCCGGTAAATGGTCTTTTTTTTTTTTTTTTTGCATGAGAGGCTAGTGCAGAAAGTGTATGAAGGAAAAGGAGAGGTTTGGAAGGTGAGAGGGAGGATGCTGGGAAAAAAATTAGGTGAGAAAAACAGATCAATAAATCAATAAATGTTTAACAGAGTGTGTAACAGGAAAGAAGGTTTGAACAGTGTATTTCATCCACATCACCATATTGCTTTCAACACACTGGTGTTTTAGGTAGCATGTGGAGCATTAAACAGCTGATATATCTTACTATTAGTAGCAATTTCATCTGGGTGAAAGCTTATTCTTAGCAGCATATAAACCCTGAATATGCAACTAACACATTTCAAAAGGGAGACAAAGACCTGTCTGTGTTTACAATTTGTATTTTTGGTGGACGTAAATCTGCATTCACTAGTACGCATCAGAGGGGAGGAAAGCATTGGGAAAAGTCTGCATCCTTGTCATTCATCACACTGGTGCAGTACTCATTGTTGCAGGTTCAGACCAGCCGTCTTTGATGTGATAAGTGATTTAGAGTAAAAGTTGACACAAACAAATGGCTCATACAGGAATTGACCAGGAAGTCGCTCCGACATCAAAAAGAACTCTGCACAACAATGGTCTGGGACACAGTCCTTCTCGGCACTCTTACTATGTACGGGTGGCACACAATAACCTCGGAAGAGATTTGTCATTCAGCCTTCCACAATGGGACACCAAGACAATGTTAATATGTTATTTCAGACGTGTATTTCAGAGAGACTTCTTGAATGTGGACTTCCTAGTCTCTTGATGTGAATCAAGGACACCTCCCTCTCTCAGAAACTCAAATTATTATTATTATCATAACAGCAAAATACTGAAGCAGCACAAACGTCAAGTCAGCAGTATGACCAGCTTGTCAAAAACAAAATGGCTATATCCATAGTAATAGGCGTATCTTTTTGATCCCATTTTATACAGTATCTGTAAAATCTGTGATGCGTGGGCATTTGTACACAAACTATACATGCAATTATAGTGCCACTACTGACAGTGTTTCCACTGTTACAAATGGATCTTTTCAGTATCTTTTTTTTCTGTAAATACACGTGTATCAACTTTAGTTTTGGCTTGTGTTGTATCAGGACATTTTCTCTCAGATAATCACATGTGTAAAAGGTTGAGGGTAATTACATTCATATGAACCTGGGGTTTTCCAAAAGGCATTTCTTTCTGATGTGTGTAATTACCAATATTATCAGGGCACTTACTTAATATTTATCTAGCTGTGCTATTTCTGTAACATAATAACCCAGCTAAAATCTGGCCTAAATTGACAGTACATGGCCAAAAGTATATGAATTGTCGAGTTCTCATTGGGATTTAGGAAATATGGTAGCTCTTCTTCTTCTCAAGATTGATATCTTGGAACTGTGATGAAAACAAGTTTTGAATCGATCTGTTTCCGCATTAAGGGTTTAATTTAACGCAATTTAACTTATGGCCTGGGTGGCCAGACCATAGCTTTTCAGTGTTCCTCATTTGTCAGTATAATATGAAAATACCTGATTTGTTTCTGGCAAAGATACATTAATAAACATTAATAACAGCATAGCTTTTATTAATGTATTTCTCCTTATGTATGTATTTCTCTACAAAGCATCATATTAATCAGAGCTGGGAGCTCCACTCTCTTCCATTTCATCCCAGGTTAACCCCAGATTGTAGATGTTATCAAGTTACAGACCAAGCTTTTCTGTGTGTCACCATGTTACAGCAAACATTCTAATGACCTAAAAGATAATGTAAAATTCTTGTGTAGCTTATAGATACTGTCAAATTACAGGTTAGTGTTAATCCAGATAATTCTGAGTTACCATGTCATAACATTGCACAATAATTACATAAAAGTAATGTTTAGAATAAGTGGACAGTTCATGAGCAGTTAGTATGATTATAGATTGAAGATGACACCATGCATTTTTTTTGTTTTTTTTTTTGCATCAGTGTGTCAATAGAATAGAAAAAAAATATATTTTGGGGCTCCTGTGTGGTGCAACAGAAAAGCATTCAGCCTATTGTTTGGAAATTCTGAGTTTGAATCCTGATGACGCTACAACCATCAGTGTCCAGGAGTCAGGAGAGCAAAATTGGCCCTGCTCTCTGGGAGGGAGTGATGCCATACTCTCTCATACCTGTCAATCACAGTGACACCTTCCAATTGCTGGTGTCTGTGAGCTCATGTATGCAGAATAGGGCAGATAGCACTTTCCTCCATGTATGTGATGCTACATGAGCAGCAGTTTGAAAAGATGCAGAGGTTGGCTTCATGTGAGAAATCGGGGAGACCAAACTGGAGGGATGTGGAGGAAATCCCCATCCCCAGCCCCCAATTTTATTTTAGTTATTTTTTGATATTTACTGCTCAATATATTAAGTATTTTGAAACTTTTTTTTAAATTTTATTTTTGAAAGCATCTTTGAACAGGATTTGCTTAGATTAGATTAGATTAATGGACAGTATGTGTTTGGGGTGTAATGCAACACCACTATCTGTATCTGTTTAGTGCTCCAAATACTGTATCTGTATCTGTATTTTGATGTGAACCTGAAATGGGTTTGTTTTTATTTTGGGAATTTAGTATGAACTATACCACTCTGTCCCTGGAGACTCTGGAAAATATTAATTAAAATAAAAAAAAAAAAAAAAAAAATATATATATATATATATATATATATATATATATATATATATATATATATATATATATATATATATATATATATATATATATATATATATATATATATATTTAAGAAATGCCAGCACTAATTTCAGCCTAATTTAAACCACTGCAACCCTGACCAGGAATGAACCTTGTAAGTTCATCACGCAGTGACTCACATTCATGTTAATGAATGCGCTCTTTCTTTGTCTTGCAAGCTTCATATCTGCCCACTTGCCCACATGAAAATAAAAACTTAATGCTCATGTAAATTTTTTGTTGTGTCCCTAGTCACTTGCTACACACCTCCAGATCCCTGTGAACCTGTATATTAATAATTATGACAATAATAGTGCCCCTCTTATTTGTATCTGTTTAGAACACATTATCTGTTAAATCTGGATAATGTATTTTTAAACAGTTACATCCCTAGTATGTGTGTATGTGTGTATTTACATAAGACGTCCTACTAAAGTCTACTGCAAACATACATGCATATTAGTAACTTTATAGTTGCATGCATACTTTATGTGTAAGCACAGGTGTTGTAGACCTTTAAATTGGACATGCTTCACTTTACTCTTTGGGGTGGGGGATGAAGCGTTGCCCTTTTTCAAATACATAATCTTTTTTACACATCAACTTAAGCCTATGTCAGTAGAATTTCTCTTCTTGGCTGTTTTTTTTTTTTTTTTGCTGGAGATCTGTTCTCCTGAGGGAGTTACAATTACCCTCTGAATGCCTGCAACTCATTGTGCTACAAAGTGAGAAATAATCATTCATTAACCTCTGGCCTGGTGGAGCTGTGAATCGACACACTCCTGAGAGGGGGGCTATTGTTGCCCGTCCTGCTGCAGCTGGGTCAAGCCAATTGGCGATTCTGATAATGATCTTAAATGGATTAACTGGAAAAACATGCCTGAGAGTTCCCTTTTCAATTACAGAGGCAGTCATTTACATGAAGTGGAGCAGAGCACCAATAACCCAGAGCTCAATCGTGCTGGCCTTCTGGGAATTACAGCCCAGAGCGCTTCACCCTTTACAAAGATGTCTCACTCTGGGATTGTGTGTGTGTGTGTCTGATGGTGAGAGAGAGAGAGAGAGAGAGAGAGAGAGAGAGAGAGAGAGAGAGAGAGAGACGGCATGGGAGAGAATGGTTGACATGTTATCTTGTAATGTGTTCTCTGAGGAATAGAATTGTATTGTCACTAAGCTGTGGAGAACAGGAGAGTTAATCAATCTGGTAATTCAGTGCAGCTGCAATGTGAATAGGCGTGTTTATTTTATTATTTCATTACTTGGTTTCTACACTGCCCTCTACAGTAAGCACCGGCTATTAGACTGTAAAATAGTATATGACAGGGCAAACTCTAGACAGAATTTTTCACACGGTTTCAATCCATCTTAATAGCACAATATTTGGAAATGTGACCATGAATAAATGGCATCAGGAAGGCCGAGCAAGAAGACGAGAGAACAACTCCAACATCTGATAAATTCTCTAGTGATGGGTAGGGAGGGATAATTTGATAATGATGACCTATTCCAGCTCATTCCGCTTGTGTAAGCATGGCTGTCGTCTGTGTCCATCAGTGGTGGCCGAAGGTCAAGAGATAATGATGTTACATTTGATAATAGAGAGGAAGTGAGACAGGGATCGATGACCACACATCTCCATCACCTTGACCAGGGTGGAGGACATCAGTTCAGCAAAGAAGCTTCAGTTCAACATTGTTTTGGTATATCTAAGTGTGACGACTCAGAAAGTTACACTGACCTTGGATCTGTTCAATAAAGTTACTTGCAAAATAACAACGAAAACTTTTAATGCCATGTGTTGCCAAGTGTGAACTACTACATAAGATGTGACAAGATCCTGTGCAATTTAACATAATATTAAATATTAATTATTTACCATTACTGCTACTTACCAATAAGTTAAACCTGTAAGTAGTTCTGTTTTTCAATTACAAGCCTCAATAAACGGAAATGATGTGACTACACAAATGTATCTATAGGGAAAAAGCACATCTGCAATTTCCATGCAACAGGCTTTATACTGTACAAAGAAAGGCAGTAATAATTTATGGGTTACAGATCTAAACTTTATTCTTTTTACCTTACAGTATGGATCAATGTTTGCTTAGAATAAAGACAACAGAAGAACTGTTGTTGTTATGCTAAAATTAAATACTATATATATAATGAATGAATAAATGAATGAATGAATGAATACAAACAAACATACATGCATACATACATCCATCCAGAAATAAATACATACATACATATCAAACAATTGCAAACAAAACACAGGTTTATCAAAAAAAAAATGTTTGTTAAATATATGTGTGCCACAATTATTGCCAATTATATACTTTGTGCTACCTCCCTTTGCCAAGATAACAGCTCTGAGTCTTCTCCTATAGTGCCTAATGGGGTTTGAGAATACATGGCAAGGTATCTGAGACCATTTCTCCATACAGAATCTCTCCAGATCCTTCATATTTCGAGATATACGTTGGTGGACTCTCCTCTTCAGTTCACCCCACAGGTTTCAAGTCAGGGGACAGGGATGGCCCTTGATTTTGTGGACAGTAAACCATTTTTGCGTTGATTTTGATGTATGTTTTGGACCATTATCCTGCTGGAAGATCCAACCACGGCCCATTTTAAGCTTTCTGGCAGAGGCACTCAGGTTTTCATTTAATATCTGTTGATATTTGATAGAGTCCACGATACCATGTATCCTAACAAAATGTCCAGGTCCTCTGGCAGAAAAACAGCCCCAAAACATTAAAGAGCCGCCACCATATTTAACCGTGGACATGAGGTACTTTTCCATATGGCTACCTCTCTGTGCAAAACCAACTCTGATGTTTATTGCCAAAAAGATCTATTTTGGTTTCATCTGACCATAGAACCCGATCCCATTTGAAGTTCCAGTGTCTGTGTAGTGTCTGGCAAACTGAAGATGCTTGAGTTTGTTTTTGGATGAGAGTAGAGGCTTTTTTCTTGAAACCCTTCCAAACATCTTGTGGTGATATAGGTGATTGTAGTTTTGGAGACTTTCTGACCCCAAGACGCAACTAACTTCTGCAATTCTCCAGCTGTGATCCTTGGAGATTTTTTGGCCACTCGACTATCCTCTTCACAGTGCGTTGAGACAATATAGACACACGTCCAATTCCAGGTTGATTCATAACATATCCAGTTGACTGGAACTTCTTAATTATTGCCCTGATGGTGGAAATGGGCATTTTCAATGCTTGTGCTGTTTTCTTATAGTCTTCCACTTCCCATTTTGTGAAGCTCAACAACTTTTTTGCCACATATCACAGCTATATTCCTTGGTCTTACCTATTGTTATGATTGACTAAGGGAATTTGGCCAATGTGTTACCTCATATTTATACCCCTGTGAAACAGGAAGTCATGGTTGAACAATTTCCTGTTCCTAATCACCCATGTGTACTAAAAAAAATGTAAAATATCAATGGGAAAATACTTCAAATATATTTTTCTCATATGAATTAATAGGGGTGCCAATAATTGTGGCACACATATATTTAGCAAAGTTTTTTTTTTTTTTTTTTTTTTTTTTTTGATAAACCTGTGTTGTGCTTGCAATTGTTTGTTATCCATGGGAGCAGAGTATTTTTGTGAAATTTTTGAACAAAATATCAAAAGGTTAAACAACAAAAACAATTTTCACAGCCTTCTTTGCTCATATCTACCAAGGGTGCCAATATTCGTGGAGGGCACTGTACATACAAGCAAACATAAATACAAACACACATACATACATACATACATACATACATACATACATACATTCAAACAAACAAACATACATACATACATACATGATAACTCATTCCACTACATGAGCCCATAAAGGCCTTTGCAGCAATTTGCTGATTCCTCTCAAAACCGGTTCCAACTCACTGGAAAAAATAGACTTACTACATCAACGTCTTAAGAGTAAGTTGAGAATACATAGGTTATTGAGGGTGGGTATAAATGTTGCAGGGAATTTTCCAGTATAGCTTAACTCTGCAACTATAGCCAGGGCTGTTACTCACACAGAGTTTACACTGTTCCAAGATCCAGAGTGATATATCACTGAATGAAGGTCAGCTGTGGGTTTACCACACTACAAAAACACTCCAAGCCTTGGAGTGTACTGGCAGTTAATTCTGTGTAATAAAGTATTCACTCCAAGTGTCATTTAAGTATTTAGATTACACTTCTAGTTTTATCACTGAAAAATAAAAAATATATAGGCTGTATCAATACTGGAATTAGAGTTTGCGTAAAATGTAATTCAATATAACTGCCCATGAAAACATAATATGCCCTTAAGGAACTTTTCAAAGAAGCCCATTTCTCAGTATGATTTTGGGAGGAAACAGTTCATTTTCAGTGTGACACAATGCTTCACTGTCACTGATCATTTCAGTGTTGTAATTAGGAATGTCTCTGTAGTGCAGTCCTAACCGAATATAAGCTGCACTGAATATGGAACGCAGAGGGAGGAAAATGTTGGAATAATGAAGACAAAATGCAAGTTGGACATTAATCATCTAAGACCCTCATCAGCAAAAGCTTTGCCCTATGCGAGACAGATGGAAACCTATCCGGTTGACGCAAGTGTTTTGGAAGACAAAGTTGTTCTAGAATGGCTGCGCAGTTTGATTGCTACCTTGGTGGGGAGGAAAAGAAGCAAAGCTGAATGTTTGATGGAGCGCAAACTTTAAACACAAAGCAGCAGGGCATCTAGAAGGGAAAGAAAGAGAGAGAGCTAGAGAGAGGGAGAGAGAAAGTTCAGGGGAAGAGATATATAGGCCCAAATACCAGGTTCAGTTGCTCGGGGAACTTAAAACCACAGATGACAGCAAGGGTCGTCTTAAACATCAAGATGGATAGGTCCGCATGACACTGCCAGACATGGTTAAATGTTCTTCTTGCTAGATACAAATAAGTGTCTCAACAACTTACACTGATGGTTCATAAATAAACAAGCGTTGGCATCTTTTTTTAAATGGATGATATCAGACTTTTTGGTAGAAGGATATAATTTGTACTGATCACGGAAAAAAATTCTTGATCTTGGTGTTGAACTTTCCTTTTGTTACAACACATTTCCATTGCACGGAAAAGCATTTAAACATAATTATGCAGTTTAAAAAATGCAATGGAATTACACAAAGCTTTACATACAATATTACTGTCCAAAGTAGTGCAGAATCTTCTACTTTTTGTTTTTTGCTTGCTGCTATCATAAGATTAGAAATGTACCATGTACCATATTCCAAGTCAAATTAGATGCTTAAATGACATTCCAAAGTTAAATCATGTTTAGTGCTCATGTTTCACTGCTAATTTATTGAGGAAAGATCTAAAAATAAACATAAGCTGTTGAGAAAAAATAAACTTCATTAATGAATCATTGAAACTGTTTATTGAAGCATACCCATCCTTCCCCAGGAAAAGATTGCTTGTCAGAGAGCTCAGATAAGGAGCAGGTAGTGCCTAGTGCATCTGAACTATCCACACTGTCCACATATGGTCCAAATTAGAGTGGGAACAGGCCTGAGAGCTCCACCCCCACACACCCCTGAGTGGTTCAGCCTGCTGACAGACAGCTTCTGATTCCACATATGTTGAAATCCAGAAAGCGTTACATGCCCTCTTTGATACTGGGTGATTTATTGGGCCTTGGCACCAGTTGCAAATGTCTTCAGCGACAGAGAGGCTCGTCTGTGTAAGCGGATAGTGTCTATCAAATCACAGGCCGGCAGCACAACAAATGCTAGGCCGTTTCCACACATTATTCAGGCTTAGGGATGCCATGCCTTCCACTCAGCCCATGTTCTGTACACTATTACTGCACATTTGTTAACATTGTTCTCATGACAACCTTCTTACTCGGATTAATCATTAAGTAACTAACATGATATATTTGTACTGACATATATTTGTACTCTATTGTAATTGTTTGTCTAACGTAGATTCATGAGCTGGACAGCTGTGCTGAGGTGATGGATTCACAATAGTCAATGTGTTTATTGTTCACACTAGATTGCAGTAAAAGAAAAACAAATGAAATAAATGAGAAGAATAGACAATTAAGGAGAAAATGCCCTAGCTTATAACAATTTTCTATGAACAGCTCAATTGTAGTAAAATGTATGCCTGGTGTATGCCTCAGGATATGTATTCCAGGCATTATGCTGTGTTGTAATGAGATCAGTACAATCATTTACCTAACATTAGTATTTCACATCAGTCCTACAATAATTTAATTATTTCTTACAAACCTCAGTGAGGTGTAATAAAACTATTTGTCCTTGGAATATGTCCAAGATATAAGGGTTGACAAATTTTCATTCTCACCGCTATTCCACTGTAGTTCAGGTCTGGGTTAAAGGCCGAACGGCTTGGTAGAGCAGTTGGAAAAGGTCAAAGTTCAAAGCTGTGTCACAGCAGTTATGTTAATGGAGACGTGTCCTCACAGTACCATGGAAAGAAGGGATGAATCTCTCTCTATCTCTCTCTCGCTCTCATTCACTAAACAAATACCACAGTTTTCTCCCCATGCCTAAATTTACTACTCAATAAAGTCAACACGCTAAGAGGTCAAACAACCAGTCAAGCTAATGATGCTTTGCTGTCGATGGTGGGCTCCCCTGAGCACACAAGGCAAATGCACTGGACTAACAGATTTAATGCCTCACTTAGGTCTATAAAGCATGTAACAATAAAATGACAAATTTTCAAAGTTTCAAAGTTTTTAAGACTAATTCATTGATTTGATTTCACCATGACCCTGACCAGGATAAAACAGTTGCTGAAGATGAATAAGTTAATTAAAATTTGTTTTAGGAAGCACCGGTGCCTCACAGATCTCTTCCTGAGCTCAGATCGATTCCTGAGCTCAAGTTACTGTCTGTGTGGAGATTCACATGTTCTCCCTGTGTCTGTGTGGGTTCCCTGTGGGTTCTTTTTCTCTCACTGTCCAGAAACATACAGGTAGGTGAATTGGCTAAACTAAATTACACCATGTGAATGAGTGTGAATTCTCCTTGCACCCAGTGTTTTTGGGGCAGGCTCCAGATTCACCACAATCTTGACCAGGATAAAGTGTTTATTGAAGATGAATGAATGAATTAATTTGTTTGTTTCTTCTTGTCATCTTCTTTCGTATCCTGCTTCCTAGACGTGATGCCATCTGGGTCCTTTGTACTAGAAAATTCTTTGCCTTAAATCTATTAAACTAAACTTACTAGTTCCACTATTTCTCATAACACCAGCTCTCATAGAAATATCCACACATTAATTATAGTAAGCCAGAGGTTAATCTAAAAGCATGTATATTGTGTTAATTAATGCGAGAAAGACATAGCTTGGGTAACAGTAGACCTTTCGGCAGACACATAAGTTGTGCTGGATTAATGCCCTATGTGGTATAATTATACCTTAAACCTCCACTTAAACATAATGCTAGATAAACACATCTCCACCCCCCATCCACTTCTCAGGTTCAAAACCAAAACAGAACAGCTAATTCAATTAGCTAATAGAAGCTTATGCTCCACTAAATAGGGATTGATAGGGATGTACACACATGCTCTCATAAGACTAATTACCCATTGAGTTACTTTGACTGTAAGGATAGTAACGTGGTTCTCTAGCTGAATATGCTGTTCCCTGCCATTCCTTAAAAACAATACTGTCACTTACTTCACATTTAGTGTGATACCTGAGTTCAGATCTGACATTAGTGCCTTATGATGATGACTAGCATGCAAACAAGGTGTTTAGCTATATCAGGGGATGCTATAATTACATTTCAAGTGCATATATGAATATCTGAACATCACTGATGGTCATTCTAAATAGATACATCAAAAGTGAACTCCAGGGCAATTACAGCAGTAATGTTCAGTTAGACCTGACAGATAGTGCACTTGCACAAAGTCATAATTGACAGCAAAGAGGAATTGGGCGATGTCCTGACTTGCATTATGATTATTATTTTATCCAGCATTAGCCTAGGCATGCCTGTGACAACACTCAGAGACTGAGTGGTGATGAAGACAGCAAAAACGCTTGGCTCTCTCACTGGACAAGCTGAGTGGTCAATGGAAACCAAAACTCTGGAATGGCAAGGGAAGAGGTGGAGGGGCTGAGATTGTACCAGTGGAGTTGGATTGCTTTCAGTTAGCCGGTATGACAAGTGTGGCATGACTGCTTTGTGGTAAGTTTGTGATTTTTCATGAACCATAATACGTAGCATCAAAATATTTAATTTGCATAACCTATAGGCAATTTATTTATTATATATGATTAATATAAATATAAATAAATATTTATATTATATTTATTTATTTATTTATTTATTATAGGCAATTTATTTATTATTAAGACTTATTCCTTATTCTTGTACTTGCTACAAATCTTTTCTTGGCTTTCTGTCACCTGTGGCATAATCCTAATCCAATTTACAGCAATCATAGCTACAAACATACAGTATGTTGTGCTATAATATCTCATGTGTTTACTTGTGGCCACAGATAATTAGCCCAGAAGTAATGACCATGCAATGATGACAGCCGCTGCAACCTAATCCCACTTCTTTTCCTGCCGCTCTGCCCTGCCCCAGCAACTGCAGGGATGGTTGTGTCAGGTCTATTTTTGCCCCTGGCTGCCGGAGTACTGCTGGCGCCAGACCTGGGGACCTGCACTGCTGGAGCTGACAGGGCTGCAATGCTTATTCACCCCTTTGCCCCCTGTTGCTAGTATAAGAGCGGAGCAGGAACCCAACACTAAGAACACTGTCAGTGCAGGTCAGGCTCGGGGCCTTTGAGGGCAGCAGTGGGAAACATCACAGTGGTGTTTCCAATTTGTATTCTCAAAGCCATATCTGTCTATAGACCTAGGTACCTTGAAGCATCAGTAATTGCAGCAAAATCATACAGGTCATTGTGAAGGTCTGGGGGTAGAAGATCAAAGGTGACAAGTGTTGTGTTATCATCTTGAGGATGTAGAGCTGCATCAGATGAGTTGCAAACCTTATTCAAGTCTTGTTACTGCTATATACTCACTGAGCAGTCATTTCTCCTGTTGTAAATGGCCTCCTGGTGATGTCTCATACCTCTAAACATCATGTAGCTGACTTTGTTTAGCTATACAAGCTGTGATTACAAGCCTAATTTGAGCTGTGTGCTCACGAGTACATAGTCCTCATGCCGTCACAAGGCCGCACTATGTGTAGCACCGCAAGCTTAGGCATTGTTCACTCAAGACTGAGAGATTGAGATTATGTATGACCACATGTTGGATCTCCCTCAAATCTAAAACAAACAAGAAAGGAATGAAGCTCATGTCACCCAGCACCATGATGGCTTTAGAGTGCAAGCCAGGGGTCTTACTCCAATTTCTGTAAAAGCTATTTGGAGGACCACATGGAACAGCTTGGGCCCGGTATGGAGGAGAGAACTTTCAGACTGGAACTTCCATTTTAATTGGGCATCACTGCTTCTCAAATCTTTGAGTGAGCGAGATGACGTTTGTTAGAGATATCAGGCTAATTAGCCGGCTAACTTTTTTCTTTCTGATTTTTACCCCATTTTCTCCCCAGTTTGGTCACCCACTATCCAGCTCTCCCCTATCACATGATAGCTACAATGTGTAAAGATTAACCTTTTCTGACCCTTCAACTCTTTCATCACTGCTTCTCAATACTTTTAGCAAGAGAGATGCTGATCTTGTGAAACTAGAGATATCAGGCTAACTAGCCATTTTGGCTAACCACTATCACATGACAGCCACCACAGCTTCCCTCCAAGACATCTGAAGTCAGCACCTACTGCTCATGCTACATCACAGGGCAGCTGAACAAACTTGGAGGAAAGTGCTACCTCTCCCCTTTCCATACACTAGCTCACAGATGCCTGGAATTGGCTAGTGTCACTCACTAGGGGAGCGAGAGTAATGCCACTCCTCCCACCCAGAGATCTTCCATCCAATTTTGCTCTCTTGGACTCCTGGAAATGGATGGCTGTGGCATCACCGGGATTTGAACTCATGATCTCTTGACAATAGGGCATGAGCTTTTCTGTTGCACCCATCAGGAACCCTAATTATAGTTATTTAGCTGCTCCATAGATTTGTACAAATAAAACTTTTTAGTTTTAATTGTTTGGTGTCATTGTGTGTTACAGTCTAGGGCCATCACAGTGAATTTGACAGATTTAGTCTGTATATATTCTAGTCTATGTTCTAATATATTTACACACAAATTTCAAGGAATGTGGTAGGGTTGGACATTTATCACATTGTTACTGAAGGAATTGGTAGATATATGAAACATTTCAAGAAATAGCGGGGATGAGGGGGTGGGGATACAGTGGCTAAGTGTTTAGCACATTTGACCTTCGGGGTTGGGGATTTGGGTCCCACCTCTGCCCTGTTTGTGCAGAGTTTGTATGTTCCCCCGTGCTTCGGGGATTTCCTCTGGGTACTCCAGTTTTCTCCCCCGGTCCAAAGACATGTGTTGATTGGCATTTCCAAATTGTCCTTAGTGTGTGAATATGTGTGCGATTGTGCCCTGTGATAGGTTGGCACCCCGTCCAGTGTGTTCCCCGCCTTGTGCCACAAGTCCCCTGGGATAGGCTCCACCCTCCCTGCGACTCTGTGTAGGATACACAGTATGGAAAATGGATGGATGGTTGTATAATAGCAGTGGTATACCAATATGCCAAATAACTTTGATCTACAAAGCAGAACCACAGTATTAAACTTGACCCAAGCCTTATGTATTCAGTGGGCATACATATATTAGCTCATATGCAAAATATATCCGGTCTAAGAAAATGAACTGATATAACAACAATGACGAATTTTAAACAATTCTTCACTCCTCCCTCTGTTCAAGAATCCAAACAAGAGCCACAGCATCCTACAGGGTTACAGTTCTTGGTAGAGCTTCCAGGTTGACACCTTTGCTCTTGAAAAGCAGACACTAACATTTAAAAAGGCTAAGGGACTCGGGAGGCCGCTACTTGTGACCTCCAAATGGTATTCATTCCTTGTGCATGAAGCATTTCTGTTGACACCCGGCAATGTGGTGTTGATGAGTTAATCTAGCAGCTGAGTGTGTCCTTTAACTACTCCTGCTCCCACCACACACACACACAAACAAATACACACACCCCCAACACATTGCACCTCTCCACTCAACCCCCTGCTGCTTTTCTAAAAAAAAAAAAAAACCTCTATTGAACATCAAGAATCCATGTATAAATCAATGTGATGCTTTGTCCAAGACGTCTCCAAAAACTACAACAAAGTCCACTGGGGTCAGTTGGGACGAATCTGGAATTTGGTGTAATGGGTTGTTAGGTTGACTGGGTGAGGCAACTACATAAGGATTAACCATGTCTCATGTCATATATCTCATGTCTCAAAAAAAAAAAAAAGATAAATGAGAAGAATAAGTATGATTGAAGCCAGGGGATTTCACTAACCCCTTTCTGAATTGAACTTGATGAGCCAAGGGAAATCTAATTGTAGCTCATTCTTATGCACATATGATTCAGCTGCATCACTCACACCTCTCATGTTCCCAGTGCATTCTGGAGATCCTGGAAGAGTGCGAGGGCAGCCGATTACTTTAGCACTTCTGGAACTGGTCCAGGGAGCAGCTCAGCCCAGTAAAAATAGGTTTGGCGTATGTTATGCTATGAATGTGAAACCTATCCTAGTGACCCTAGCAAGTCTTATAGTATGGGCTAAGATGCTGCTACCTGAAAGTATTTCAGGTAATATTTATGGGTTTTTTTTGTTTTTTTTTGCAAAGTAAAAGTATCTACTCTATATATTATAGCTTTTCTTGTGGGTAGAGAATTCATTTTTTCTAAAAAAGTAAAATTTGCTAACTTTAAGATGTCTGAACAGAAATGTAACAAGGTATATTTTGGAGAACAGACTGCCTGGAAAAAATGTTCACAGAATGTTTTCATTCACACACACGCACACACACACACACACACACACACACACACACACACACACACACACACACACACACACACACACACACACACACACACAAACAAAAAAACAACAACAACAACTAAAATAGTCCGAGCTGCTTATCACACATTGTTGGTTTCTTTGATGTTTAGAGTTTTATGCATTATACCCCCATGAGAAGAATGTGAGTACCGCATTTGTGGCCTTGTTAAAGCTTTATTTGGGGGGAAAAACACTTTGTGTACTGGAGTGAAAATATGACAAATGTCCAACTGCATGATCCAGGGTTTCAACAGTGTGGGAAAGTCCAAGTCCTTCACAGCAGGGGGGAGCCATGGTTTACATCTCACTGAACATGAAGGTGGCAGTGTTCTAGGGATTCTCTCTCTTTGTGACAGCTCATCTGACAGATTGGAATGTTCCCTTTGCAAAACCCATTTTTACAAGCTGAGAACCTGCTTAGTGATGTGCTTGTTTTTGAACAGGATGGAGGAAGTGAGAATGTTTATTTGCTGACACCTAACAACCATACACGTTACTAAGATATATGGCAGCTATTGTTTTTAAGACCAGTGATTCGGTATAAGAGAAGGTGGGAAAAAAAGGAGAGATTAAGTGTTTTTATGTGATTATTAAGTAGTAACACTAGTGTGGTGAACCATTTGTTGTCTGTTTTGTGAGGCCTGTCGACACAAAGATAACCCTAGCCAGCTAAAGATAACACCCCCACCCCATCTCCCCATCATACTGATGTAAATTCCAGGAAATGACATATACATACGTCAAATGAGAGACAACTTAGATAAAATAAATTCTGAGCCATGACAAAGGAACTGGAATAGGTAATATTAAAGCTGTGGTGAGCTTCTTTAAGGAAATCTTTAAGTAAATATTTTTTCCTTCCTGTCTGTGCAGGGTAAACTTTAAAAACGTAAGACATTTTTATTGCACAAAATTTTAAACCAAAGTAATGGGTAGAATTTTAAATTATGGTAGTGTAAAATATGATATATTTGATAATACATGTTTGATTGCTTTAATTATAGTTTGCAGTTGCATGTGACATTAAAAGGTTTTATTATAACAACAGTAGTAAACCCTTGTAAACCCTAATGTCAGACAGTTTAGTGTTTATTTTTCACATTCCAATATTTACTTTTTTATCATGTTGAGTTCAAGCAGAGCTGATGCCAAGGTGCTCACATTAACACCTCCAGGCAATTTAGTTATTTAGCTGTTTCCTTTGTTCTAGAGAGTGGAAGAGGGAGGAAAATAAACGTGAGGGTTTCATAAGGACATTTTAGCGTCGAAAAATCACGCAAATTCTTTCAGTTGTGTCTGATTTTTGAACTGTATTTAGTTAATGAATTGGCTGGTTTATAAATCAGCCAATAACATTTTTTTTAATCTGTGGAAATCACTCATACTGGATATATACCTATCAGACTTTAGTCTTCTTTTAAATTTTCCCCTGCAATCATTAGATAATCTCTTTCATCTATTATTTTCATTAAATGCTTGTTTATGCTGTTCATTACTGCAGCAGTACCAATTTGGCATATCCTTATTTCTATGTTTTAGTAATTGAACCATCATGTAGTTTCCTATGATTATAATTTTGAACACAATTTAAAAAAAAAATGTATTTAGATTCAATATGTATACAACAATCAAATAATAAATAAATAAATAAATAAATAAATATATAAATATATAAATAAATAAATCTAGATTAAAAGCATGAAAACAGATGTGTATGACCAGTGTTTTTGTGTCAGACCTGTAAATCCTTTACTACAGAAAAACAGATCAGATAAGAAATGTCTGTCAGTAATTAAAAGTAAATGTAACAACAAATGGTGCTATTGATTTTAACAACACACCGACTACATTTAAACCTAAATGGAAATTAGTTTATGCGTGGAACAGGCAACTACCCATCAGGCAGAAAACGTTGCATTACAACCAGGATAACCTTTAAAGATCTAGATATAATAATAATAATAATAATAATAATAATAATAATAATAATAATAATAATAATAATAATAATAATAATAATAATAATAATATGTTGTTGTTGTTGTTGTTGTTGTTGTTGTTGTTGTTGGTGGTGGTGGTTGTGTTGTTGTTAAATTAATAACACCGCCCTGCATCAGATTTGTTGAATAGGATCTGATAGTTGTTTCTTACTAATACTTAGATGCTGAGTCCAGATATGCTGTTAGTTTTGCTCTAGAACATCACAACTTTTCACAAAGCCTGATGTCCAGTGTAGAGCTTTTTTGCCTAAGATGGACCATAAACGTTAGAGCTATTGCCAGATACACTGCCACCAACACAGGAAACAGTATGTTTATGTACAATAGGGTAGCAACATTTATCACTTTTCCTCTGATTAGCCCTTATATGAATGCTAGGCACACTTACATGCACACAAAACTCCTGATTTCAGGGATTTATAATGACCAGTGAAAGACAGAAATGCAAGCATAGCCCAGATGATTTCTGCTACATCTGTGGGTATTTTGCAACATCCAAAGAACGGCAGAAAATTATAGACTTTGTAAAAAAGGCATATTCTGCATATTTTGGAATGAAGCTGGGTGACCAGGACAAACCATGGTAGATGGAATGTGAACATGATGGCTGACTACTGCTGGTGCCTTCAGAGAGATTGTCAAGAAGTCAGCCATTCCAGAAAATCCCTCAAAAGGAAGTTCACTCCTTAAACACTCTGCATATTATTATAATGTTCGTCTTTTGAAATAGCTTTATTTAGAGATTTTCACAAACATTTCACAGACTATTTGTCTGCTGTTCATGTTGTAAACAAGTGTAAACAAGTGTTTTGTGTGCCTATTGTTGTAATTAATAAATAATAATAGTGAAATTTGACAGCTTTTACCAATTTAAATAAAACCCTGAAAGCAATATAAATTTAGCAAAATTATTAAAAACTTCATTCTTATTTTGTGGGATAACAGTACGTGATAGGGAATTTTCAGTGGCATATTTGAACTCAGCATGACCAAAATAAGTAAAAACAAGTGTGATTTGCAAAACAGCATAAACTTTTTTTTCTAAATGCAGGGCGGTGTACTCTATCTATCTATGAGTTCAGAAGGTCAGAAGTACAAGATTGGATCCCAGTAATCAATGTACAGTCTTACAAACCCTTAAAGGTTCTATGTAGAACCCTATAAAAAAAAAGGGGGTTTCAAACTAAAACTTGAGTATGTAAAGAATCCCCCCCCCAAAAAAAAAACAACAACAAAAAATAACCTTAAAGAACCTGTTTACTCTGAGTGTAGCAACTTATAGTCCCTCCACTGTTCATTTCTATTCTGTCTATTTTACAGCTAAATTACAAATATTTCTATCAAAATAGTAGATTAGTTTGTAAACCAATGTACAAAAAGCTTTAATTGTGATTTTGTACCTCTATACATACAGTCATCATTTATACTGAACATGAATTGTTTATTTATTTGAATAGTTTATGTATTTATGTATCTTCCTCTGTGTGTGTGTGTGTGTGTGTGTGTGTGTGTGTGTGTGTGTGTGTGTGTGTGTGTGTGTGTGTGTGTGTTTGTGTGTGTGTTTGTGTGCGTGTGTGTGCGCACATGTGTGTGTGGTTGTTCATCATAGTCTGCTGTAGCCATTGTATCAAACAGTATCTATAGCCTTGATGATAGACTCCCCAGCTGCCGTATTATGGAGGCTGAAGTTAAGATCGAAATGGGATCCAACAATTTGCTGAAACTTTATCTCTTACCTGTGAAAGCTTAAATGTGACTTCTAACATATCATCCATCTGCCTTCTATTTACTTCAGAAAGCTGGATTTAATTTGAAAATCTCAAGCTTCCCAAATCCCTTATTCTCCTGCTTTGAATGGTTAATATACAGTACAGTAAATTCTCAAAAAAATAGGAAAAGGCGTTCCCAAATACTACTATTACTACCACTACTGCTATTGTTACTACTACTACTACTACTATAATAATAATAATTGCGTTTATTTATTAAACATCACATCCCAGTATCAGCTGATCTTCATATCTGAAGTTATGAAAACTATGAAGTTTAGGATTGGGGTAAACTAAATAAGGAAAAAAAGAAAAAAAAGAATCCAACCAAATCAGCACCACTTATTTTAATTCCTGCACATCCATACACTACTCATGGTCAAATCATTCATGTCATTGACTTAATCTACACTGCTACCCTGATTACACTCTGAATTATTTTAGTATGAAATCAATTACTTCAAAAGTTATTTCATGTATTCCTGACATAAATCATTTAGATTTAAAAAAAAAAAAAAAAAAAAAAAAAAAAAAAACTTTTTGGTCCTAAATATGTTTCTTATTTGTCTTGGACATTTTTTGTTTGTTTGTTTGTTTGTTTGTTTGTTTGTTTTCTGTTGTTACTCTACATGACTATTAGCAGTCATCTTTTCCCCCCTTGAGATAAATGAGAAAAGGCTTCTCTGCATAACAACTAAATAAATATATGTCCTGCTCAAAATTAACCCTGAGTGTCAAAATGTACACTTAACTATTCTTTAAAAATTAACTACATGATCACCAAACCAAATTACAGTGTTTTACTGTAGTAAAAGACCCTCCTACTCACTTTACATTTACTTCATTTAAGTTCATGCAATTATCATTCAGCAGCATTGTTTATATAACAAGCTAGGATTAGTAGGATTAGTGACAGGTAGCAAGTAGCAGATATGGTTTAAAGGGTTCGAAAATAAAAACAAAACATATATGTAACATAAAGTGACATTTAAGTTGTTAGTAGTAGTAGCAATAATAATAATAATAATAATAATAATAATAATAATAATAATAATAATAATAATAATAATAATAATACAGAGCAAATAGAAAGAAGATATATGCAATATTTAATCAATCAGTTCTATAACTCTGTAACACTGACATACTGTACCATGAGGCAGATAAGGCTGTAACACTTTACAAAGATTCTTTTTATCTCTCTCAAGGATCACTACAGTACAGTGCAAAAGTTTTAGGCACATGCAAAGAAATGCTGTAAAGCAAAGATGCCTTCAAAATAATGAAATTAAATGTTTCTGCATTAAAAAGAAAATACCATAAATAGCAGTAAACAGTAGTAAATGAAACAAAGTCAATATTTGGTGTGACAAACAAATAAAAATAAAAATAGTAGTCTCCGGTACAATTTGTGCAGTTTTATAAAGAAATTAGCTGGTAAGTTTTATTGAGCATCTTGCAGAACCAGCCACAGTTCTTTTGACTTTTTGCCTTTCGCACTTGCAAAGCCCAGCAGCCAGTGGTCTCTTACGTAATATGCTGCTTTCTTTAATGACATGCAAACATTTTTCTGTAGCATTTAATTTTGTGCTAGAAAACTAATGTTTGGGAATCTAAAATGTTTTTTGTACTGACTTGATAATGCAGAAGTCATAAAATAAAAAATCTATAACAAAGTTTATACTAAAAAATAGGGTGCCTAAAACTTTTGCACAGTACTGTATGTTAGAGCAAATAATGAAAAAAAAAGTGTAGTAACAATGGGCTCAGACACCAACTAACTCTAGAATGCTAATCAATTATGGCCATGTTATGACTATTTTTCTTTAAGTAAGTCTACAGTAGGATTATTTTAATTACCAATTAGACAAGCTATTGCCTTTCACAGGGGAGCATTTGGAAATTTGGAAATGGTAGGCTGCCTTGTATCTGTTTTATGTAGAAAAATCAGCCTACGAAAGGTGAACTATTATGTTTATGATTTATAATTTTGTTTTGAGTGTCGTTTTATTAGCAGGCTAGGTTTACAACTAGATCATCCTAATTGGATAATAATTAGGAACATATCACACCATTACTTAGATCACTCTTTATTTAGGACTTCACATTAGAGGTTTACCTTATTTGCTGATGCCTTTAACAGATGTGGAAACTATTGTTTGCGTTCTGATTGATTTCCCTGCTATAGTTTTAGTCTCAAGAGGTTTGGGCCTACTGAAGAGATCCAGTGAGTCATGTACAGCATTGGAGATTATTATTTTTCAGGAAGACATGCTAAGTACAAAATGCTACTAAATATGTGGCATTAACAGGAATACTGACCAATTAAGACTTGTTAATAATACCGGCGTCACCTACAGTCAAGTGGTAAACTATCCTTCATTCATTCATAACAAACCACAACTAATAATGTGTTTCTTAGTTACTAGGTTATTAAGGAAACATATTGTAAAGCGTGACCCATAAGGCGTACAAAACACTTCAGTGAACAGCACTTCACTAGATTTACTGTTGATGTCTGGCAGTTGTTATAGAACAATGTAGCTTTGTATCATCCTCAAAGCAGATTGTCACACCTCCGTATTTAACTCACAAATGCATTATACTTCAAAGGAAGCAAGGGCACAACGCGAGGCAAATCATTAAACACACACATCTCGTGAATCTGCAGAGAACAAAAGCATGCCGATGAATTTTGTCCACGTATCCAAATGTGTGTATGTGTGTTCGGGTGGGTGGGGTCAGCTGTGACTTTTGGCACTGGCATTTTCCGGAGGTTGGCACTATGCCACAACCTTACTTTCACCAGACCGGTAATACTTGCTACTATTTATACAGATGGAGCAAATGGCTCACAATGGACTTCACACAATGGCCTTAGCAAAAAATTTTTAAAAAAATAAAAAAGGGCCAATGGGCTGGTTAGCATGGTTTAAACAACATAGGAGAAATTGACAGGCTATTTTCTGTAAACAGGAAGAAAAGAGAGGTATGTTGCCTTGGGGGTATGGTGAGCAAAGGATGTTAAGTTGGGTGAAGGGTTTACGTAAAAAAAAAAAAAAAAAAAGAGATGTACATGTGTTTAAAAAAAAGTTTATCCTATAAGTTGCGATCCTTTGGGGGGGAAAATAAGGAATTCATTCATTGTCATATAGACCACAATCTTCTCATGGTTTGTACTTAACATATTCCTACTTACAGTAACAACCCTTGACATTTCAACATCCATAATTTCCACATTTTGATTTGAGTATGGCATTAGTATTACACAGTATTCATTTGCATTTGTTCTTCGTAATTTGATACGTACTTGAGAGCTGAGAGGCCTCCCTGCTTAATAAATACATGAAATGAGTTCTACTAAGTACTGTTTAAAACCATTATCGAATTGTTATGCCTTTAAGCACTGCACTTAACACCCAGCTGCCCCTAGGCCCGTGCAACATGGCACCCCTGCCTTTAGAAAAGCAACTTTGAAAAAGCACAGTGACAGATCAATTGCTGTACCATACATAAATAAAGAATAAAACCTAAACCACTCCACCACACACAACTATAGCTGCACAAAACCCATGTAGGACCACCTTGGCTGGGCATCACACTTTGTTCCCCTGCAGGAAGACTATGACAGAACCCTTGCCATGATGGCAGTCTGAGACATCTGGTAGGCCAGAGAGAGAGGGAGCACCTGTTTTGGCAGTGTTATGCGTGAGGACCACAGCACCCCTTATGCACAGTTGTGCACTGTATTAGTTGCGCCTGATCATGTGTAGAGACAGCCTTAGCCCTAAGGCCTCCACACTATCTCAAATTCCTCATTAAACCAGTAACAGGAGATGCTGAAACACAGCATGGGGGAAGGGGGGGTGTTGGGGGTTGCCCATGTGTATGTGTTCAGCTTCTTGTGGTTAGTATCTATAAGTGTCTGCCTGTATTTCATACTTATACAGTTCCAATAAATGATTGATCTTATGTTCACTCATAAATGTATGATCCAGAATGAATCCAGAATGTAGAATCCACTGTATGTACCTGGGAAATATATGCATACATTATATGTACAATTTATTAATATACAAAGATACATCAAGAGACTCTAATCTTACAGATATGCCAATTCAGAAATGCAGGATTGCTGCCAAACCACCAGTGGTAGTCAAAGGAACCAGTCACGCACCTGAGTGAGGGAAGAACCATAACCAGCCACTCCATCACAAAGTATGGAAAAGAACTGATTGGCCTGACCGAGGAGAGCAGCTGAGCCTGGGGGATGAAAAGAAGTAACGACTCTATGGTGCTTTCCATGTCCATCTGGCACAGCCTCTAAGCCTCCGTGGCTCAGGTTTACATTATTAAGAGGTAAGCACACTTTGACACGTTATACATAGACGTTGCAAAAGTGCATGGCTTTGGGCCAAAGGCTGCTATCGTGACTGAATGTGCTTCTGCGTGATGGTTGCAGGGCTAATAAGGTGCCGAGAAAAGAAACAGGGACAAAGAACATATGATCCAAAACTTTCTCCTGTCTGCCAAGTCTCCAGGAAACAGACATGTGTGTGTGTTTGTGTGTTTGTGTGTGTGTGTGTGTGTGTGTGGGAGAGAGAGAGAGAGAGAGAGAGAGAGAGAGAGAGAGAGAGAGAGAGAGAGAGAGTATGTTTCCTGTCCTTAGGCCTGAAATATCAACCTGGTTTTAATGAAGTTATGAAATAACAGAAGTTTGAGATAAAGACCATGCCTTAAGCTGCACCTTCTTCATAGTTGACTTCCTATAAATGCCCATCTCTCCATTTTCTCTACTAACATTCTGTCTCTATGTGGTCACAACCCTTCTGTCGTGCTATGGTTGCAGCCCCTCTGTCTCCATGATCATCTCCATCTCTTTCATCCACATCCTCCCTCAATGCTTGTAGCCTCTATGTCTCTCAAGGATCACAACCTATCCATCTGTTGAGGATCACAGCCCCTTCATCTCTCAAGGATCACAGATGCCCTGACACAGTCTCTCTCAAGGACCACAGACCCTTTCACTCAGTCTCTCTCCCAAGGAATAGCAAATGGCCCCCACACCATCTCTTTCTCCAGGATTGCAGATGCTACCAGTCTCATACTCTCGTTTGAGCATCACAGACACACTCAGTTTCTCCTATAAGGACCACTGATGCTCTCTCTCTCTCTCTCTCTCTCTCTCTCTCTCTCTCTCTCTCTCTCTCTCTCTCTCTCGCCCCCTCTCTCTCCCAAGGATCACAGATGCTCTTTCTCACAGTCTCTCCCTCAAGGATCACAGCCTCTCTCCACCACTCCATCACATAGAACTGTTTTGGGACAATTCAGAATCACTAGAAAAGTAAGCCTTCTTCCTCCCATGACCAAGTCCATTCCTATTCTCCTCAACAGCACTTAATCAGCCCATTCCACAGACATCATCCTGCTCATCCTGCTGAAAGTCAGACAAGTTCTCAACCTTTGGCAACCATACCCATACCAGTTTGGGAGAAAGACCATTTGAAGTTCCATATACGTCCTAGTTAACATCCTATAAATTTACATCTCTCCATTCTTCTGCTTGTGATAGTTTCCACAAGCACCAGAGTCATTACTATCTTTTTTATTACTATTCAACAGCTCTTACCCAAGATGTTTTCTGCCAAGTGCAAAGCAGCAGTAGCCAAAAAATCTAGCCATAGCTAGATCCAAGCCTATTACAGTTCTGCAATCACCAGCCATGCCATTTAGTTGACATTACGGTCTGCAGTTGCAAATGAAGTATTTGCAGGAAATCATATGATAAAGATTTTGTGCAAATAGGACACAGAAGATAGTTTGAAATGAAGTGCAAATGACATTTAAAAACAAAAAATACTAAGTCAAATATGACCTTTGTTGTTAATTGTCTAGGGAGAAAGTCCTATTTGGAGATTTACATGGGGAGATGAGGTAATGTAATTATCACCAGTTTATCACTGGGATTTTAGGCCCATTTGAGTCTGTCACATGAGTCATTTGTACAGACTGCACATTTCTTTGTCTGCCATTTTTGCCTAGTGTAAAGGACCTGTAGGAATAACCCCAGGTAAACTATATCCCATCCAAATTGCCATGTTGGTAAGAGATTCTGTTAAATTGGCCATGTTTAACATGCAGAACAATAAAATATCAATTACATTTAAAAGGGCTATTTTTAATATAATGGTTTCTGGGGGTTTTAGGTAGGTTATGAGTTCCTAGTACAGCTACACATATAATGGGAATGTAAGCTACTATGTGCAACGTGATTTTGTTACCTTGGTCTTGTTATAATAAACATAAAAACAATTAAATATAAGAGGTGTACTTAGGATGCATGAACTTTTGCTGTGATGAACATGCATCTGTTGTGAAGATACTCCCACTTCTGTAATACCAAATCAATCATAATTTCTACAGGCACTACAAATATTGTATGGTGTATCAGAGACTCTTGTAACATTACTTAACAAATATACTATGTCTGGAAATTGTATCATGCCTGAATAATACTTTAGGAATTTGATATTGTTAGAAATGTTGTTTTATACACTTAAGGAGAATTAATAAATAAAAGCATTGTTGCTAGTAAGAGTTTGTTTCTGGACTTGGTGTTGAATTTTCATTCAGGCTTTAGTCTCTGAATGTGTTGAGTTGACCCTCAGAAAACCAAGTAAAAGCCTGAGAAAATGACGTGGCTAGGGAGGAGAGCGCCCTCAGTTCCCCTTCATTTATACATTCTAATCTGTAAAGGACTCTTTGTGGTGTGAGGGCCAGACTAGTTCTCACTTTTTATGTTTTACAACCTTCTCAGATTTCCCCAGACCTGCTCAAGTCTACAGCACTCTCCAACCTGAGGAAACATGTTATGCTTGGAGATGTGCCACCTACCAAGCCAATAAACCAAATTATGCTATGGTGTAAGTTAAGGACCTGTGAGAGAGTGTGTCTGTATCTCTGTGCACATATGCTTGTGTTATTATGTTTTCAGCATATTCCCTTCAGGATGTGTGTCTCTGAATTCCTTATAGATCCACAAGTAATTTACTACAAACACTACACACACGCACAAACACACGCACATACACACACACACACACACACACACACACACACACACACACACACACACACACACACACACACACACACACACACACACACACACACACACACACACACACACACACACACACCACATCCTAGTCTCACAATATTTCTCTTAGAGCTGCTCTTGGGGGAAAGTAGTAGAAGGTCTGAAAGTGTCTCACTGTCTTCTGCAGTGTATCTGGTATGGCAGCTGTGCGGATTTAGACATCATCATTTAACTAGTCAAGGAAGACATCTAGTCATTTCCTCAGGCAGGAGAGGAATCTTGTGTATATATGTGTGTGTGTGAGACAGAGAAAGTGAGAGAGAAATGAGCTGGATATGGTACATGTTCAGCCCTTGCTGCTGGAGTCAGAGGCTGACACACTGACAGAACAATGTTTCCCAAACGAGCAGCTTGTAGAGCTTGTTACTGAAGTACATTATCAAGTTGAGAGTGCCCTCTTCTATGAACACTAAAATCCTGGTCAAAATCATTCTAGATGCTGGCAGTGTGCAAAGCTACATCTAATGACAATAAAATCTTTCTGTAGGCCTGTGCCCTCTCATTTGTGTCAGTATCAAAAATAGGATTGATATAACCATTAAAGGAGAGAATATAAACACAAAATATTAAGAGTAGAACAGTCTTTTTATTAGGAAAATTAAACTGGAATTGACTTTCTAACACAGTATGGTACTTATTTATTTATTTAATAGGCTACCATTGGATAAAGTATACAATAGTGATGATCGTAAAAGGAGGACAAATGAGTATCCGGCTCAAGACTGTGCCGGTAGACGGACATGGTATTTAAAACTGAACAATCCAACCTAAAATCGGACAGATGGCCACCCTATTTAGCATTTTTATTTTAAACAGTTGGCAAAGATTGCTGTATTCAGCCTCGTCATGTTCAGCTCCTTACATCTTACCTTGCATTATTCAAGCGTTAAAAAGCGCCGTGCTGAATTACTGCTTGGGCTCGACTTCTGTGATCAGTAAAACCCGCCTTCTTTTATTTGATTGGCCATCACAAATATATTGACATTGACGAGTGCTGTTAGACTGCTGCAATGAGCCAGAGCCCGCTAAATAGATTAATCATTTTGAGTTATGTTGGCCGCGTGGGCATTCGCCTGGGCTAACAGAATATGTAAATGTACTATCATTCGTTCTTTATATATTTATATATTCCACATTGTCCAGCGGCCCACTGGGAAAACTCCCCTGACACAATATTATATGAAACAGACTCGAGAAAAGCAGTGTTGTAGGCACTAAACATGCTAGTAAGCTAGCGTGCCTGAGACAAAAAATATATAGCCTATATTGTTGAAAATGAACGAGGAAAATCGTAAGCCTATGTGCCGGGGCTCAGCCCCGGACGGCCCTGGCCCAATTTAACCCCTGCCTGTAATTGTTCATTAACCTTAAATAGACATGTATATATGACACTATGAACCATCTAGGAAATATTGATTTGATATAATGTATAAAAACTATATACACTACTATGTATGTGGACACCTGACCATCACACCCATACAGTATGTGGGTCTTCACCAAACTGTTGCCACAAAGTTGGAAGCATACAATTGCCTAGAACATCTTTACATGCTGTAGCATTAAGATTTCCCTTTCACTGGAACTAAGGGGCCCAAACTTGTTCCAGCCTGACAATGCTCCTGTGCACAAAGTGAGATCCATGAACACAAGGTTTGCTAAGGTTAGTGTTAAAGAATGGGCACACATCCTCAAAGCCATGTTCCAAAATCAAGTGGAAAACCTTTCCTGAAGAGTGGAAGCTGTTATAGCAGCAAAGGGGGTACCAACCCCATATAGATGTGCATGGATTTGGGTGTTTAATATGTGTGTGATGGTCAGGTGTACACATACTTTTGAGCATATAGTGTGTGGTTCAAAAGTTGAATACGATGCTTCTATTTTGCATTATAGATTCTAATTTAATACAATATTTTTCATGACAACTGATATTATCAGCAACAACTTGAATGAAAAGTAGAATCTTACAAAGAAAATCTGGCCATTGTACAAAGGATTTAAGTTAGGTTAGGTTAGGTTCAACTTTATTGTCATTGTCAGAGTACAAATACAGAGACAATTCAATGCGGTTAGCATCCAACCAGTAGTGCAAATAGCAAATAAGTTAATTGAAGTAAATACGGTTATGGTGCAATAAGTTGAGTTAATAAGTTAACATGGTTAATACCACAAATTTGCTTGAATTTAAATAGTGACCTAGAAATAGTGCAGTATCATTAATATAAAATATTCAAGATATTGAACATTTCCTTTCTTTGTTTAAAATTTCAAAAAAATTTTTTAGAATTGTTAAAAATTCTAAAACATTCTGTTTTTTAAAAAAAATATTATTATTATTATTATTATTATTATTATTATTATTATTATTATTATTATTATTATTATATAGTATTGTGTATTATCTCATATACAGACTTATTGTACATACCTGTTCAATTAGTATTACTTAGCCAAACAATGTTTTTGTGGCAAGTGTTGCCAAGGTTTTAACAGCTAATGTGTCTTGGCTGATCAACTGCTGAGGTGGAAAATTTAGGAAAATAATATTTTTCTCTGAATTCCCCCATTAACCAGCTCCTTTCCTGTTCTGTCCAATTTGCCTCAGTGATGAGAAAAATGGGACAATGCAAGCAGGAGTGAGACTGTCAGAAGAGAATCCAAATCAATTTGTCAGGTTGAATGTCCAGAATTCAGTCACCACTTGTCTGATGAAAGAAGGGAGAATGCTCTCAGGTGACTGACATGGCAGCTGTGACTGCTTCACAGAGCATTTTGGGATTGTATCCCAGGGCTGGGCAGCCATTCCTGTCCAGAACTCTGGCCCCAACCCAGCCATCCATCAGTGGCCAGTTCCAGTACAGGAAGTACACCCATGATTGAAGTAGCATTGTTAGAATACAGACACCATCCACATTGTAATACATAACCAATAATGTTTAGAGTTTAATTATTTTTTTCTTAAAGTGATCAAATTTGCTATGATCTGTTAAACAGAAGTTTTTCATATCAATGCAATTAAACATTCAATGTGAACAACTTATAGCATGGAGCAGGCATGTACTAGTTGTTCAGAATCTAGTGTAACATTAAACAGCTAGCTAGAAACTGACTGAGGAAAACACTTAAATGTCTATGTTGTGCTGTCACATGGTTAGCTAAGCTAAACACACCACTTCTGAGGGGACTGATGCAATACACAGCAGACAGCTACAGTAGCTAACATCTTGCTGGTAGTTTGGACTCCAACAATCCACAGTCAGACAGATCAGACAGAGTGGTCGACCAACAAAGATCACTCCATGAGCAAGCCGTGTAGTAGTCCGCGAGGTCACAAAGGAACCAGGGTAACTTCTAAGAACTAAAGGCCTCGCTCACATTGGCTAATGTAAATGTTCATGAGTCCACCATCAGGACAACACTGAACAACATGGTGTGCATGGCAGGGTTGCAAGGAGAAAGCCACTGCTCTCCAAAATGAACATTGCTGCCCTTCTACAGTTTGCTAACGATCATGTGGACAAGCCAGAATGCTACTGGAAAGATGTTTTGTGGACGGATGAGACCAAAGTAGAATTTTTGGTTTAAATGAGAAGCGTTATGTTTGGAGAAAGGAAAACACTGCATTGCAGCACAAGAACCTTATCCCAGCTGTGAAACATGGTGGTGGTAGTATCATGGCTTGGGCCTGTTTTGTTGCATCTGGGTCAGGATGGCTTGCCATCATTGACAGAACAATGAATTCTGAATTATACCAGCGAATTCTAAAGGAAAATGTCAAGATATGAATTGTGATAGGAGGCGAACTGGGTCATGCAAGACAATGACCCTAAGCACTCAAGTTGTTAGAAGAATGGTTAAAGAAGAATAAAGTTAATATTTTGGAATGCCCAAGTCAAAGTTCTGGTCTTATCCAATAAACATTTTGTGGAAGAACCTGAAGCAAGCAGTTCATGTGAAGAAACCCACAAACATCCCAGAGTTGAAGCTGTTCTGTACTGAGGAATGAGCTAAAATTGCTCCAAGCCGATGTGCAGGACTGATCAACAGTTACCAGAAACGTTTAGTTGCAGTTATTGCTGCACAAGGGGGTCACACCAGATACTGAAAGCAAAGGTTCACATACTTTTGCCACTCCCATGTATGTAATATTCGATCATTTTCCTCAATAACTAAATAAATGACTAAGTATAATATTTTTTCTTTGTCTCATTTGTTTAATTGGGTTCTCTTTATTTACTTTTAGGACTTGTGTGAAAATCTGATGATGTTTTAGGTTATATTTATGCAGAAATATAGAAAATTCTAAATGTACACCACTGTACATTTACATTGTTTTGCTTATCTGCCAGTGAAGCTAGTATAAAGCCTAGCACATAATACGTACATCAACAACTGTTTGTGTTTAACTAGTTAGCTTTAGAAGAACCTATATTTTGGCTACTACAGTTTCTCATTGCAACTAAAAAAATACTGGACAGTGTACGCCCACAAGAGACTGACTGACTTGTTGCTTATTAGTATTAACATAGGGTCAAATCTATTTTTCAAAACTCAGACTGTTATAAATCCTGCCTCTTCTCCATTATCACTGAACACCTTACAGCTGTAATTACAGTAAAGGTAACATTCAACAAAGTCTGGAGTTTAGAAGATTTCCTCAGGAGCAGTTCAGATGAAAAACAAGCATGTGGTTTCCCCTCCAACAGCGGCAGTTTCAGAAAATCCCTCTGTGAACAGGAAAAAGAGCCCTGTTTCTTGACAGAATCAATATTCTCTTTAAACCAGAGAGGAAATGAACTGAACTGTTGCCATATGCACAAACTTCAGAAAACTTTTTTGATCAGCGTTGATTAAACATACTAATGAAGTTTTCTATTTGCCTAGACCTCCATCCCTCCTGAAAAAAGGCTATGTAAAAAAAGAAACGCTATGTACATTATCATCAATGTGTATTTTTAAAGTGTGGGATACCACAAGATTAAGCTGCCTTATGATCAAGTTTTTAGACTTTGTTTCATGTGGCTATCAGGCTCTTTGCACTTTGTCTTCTTCCATATTGCCCAAAGTCATATGAATTATAAGGCTAAATGATAAATGGACTGACACAATAATGATTTTAGGATGATGATGGGAAAATGAAAGAAATTATGATTATAGCATTGCGCAACAATGGAGTAACACATGTGCTGTGATTGAGAGTACCTTGACCCATGACCCAGAACCGGCTGTGTGAATCAACAAAATTTCCAAACGCAGAAAGCAGAAAATACAAGAGGAGTGATCTTGTACATATGGAGTAAGCCATCACAGACATTCTGACAAGAATTAATCCAGTGACCGAAGAATCTGTTTCAGCCTTTTCTGAATGAGGTTATAGTCTCTGCCAAGCCAAGAGAAAAATTCTCAGGGTTTGGTTTCAGATAGATGATTGGGATTGATGAAGACTTATCTTGCTGTCTTTAGAAATAGTGTATAATAGTCAAAACATGATGGTGGTGTTTGTACTCCATGGCAATAATTATACATCAAACACAGTCAAAGTCCAGTGACTCTCACACCACAACAGCTTTCCTCTGATCAGTGCTTGATAAAATGTCTTCGACATCAGTACACATCCTCTTGTCCTGTGCCTTAAATGATGGCTGGAAATCTGTTTCAAGCACTGAGAGAAAATTGTGGAAGGATTCAGTTATATTTTATCTGAACAAAAACAAACAAAACAAAAAAACATTGAAACCATGAAGTCACTGAACTTGATCATTGATTAAACAGAGGTTGGTGGATGAATGTTCCTGGCAGTTTTGTATTTTTCATCTGTCTGTGTTTTAATGCAGAAAGTACAGAGAAATTATACTTAAGAGAAAGTATAAATAATGTGTCAAAATCTAAAAAGTAGAAATATCCAGAGAGAAATGTACTTACGTGAAAGTGAAAAAGCTGCTACTTTTAAGTGTTCTCAAATACTAAAAAGTAAATGTTTTGAACCGATATTTTTATATGAAAACTTTTATTACTTTTCTTAAGGCAACTATGCTATTTTGCCTGAAAACATCATACAATCTCTATATATTTGCTGGTCATATGCATGACTAATTCGTTTGATAATGTATTAATCAAAAGAACAATATCATGTAAATAATCAATATTGCCTTGCTGCCTAGCCAGTTTATGTTAGCTACTGGAATCTATGCTAAACTGGCATTAGCAAAGAAAACAGGCTAACTTAGTTTTATATAGCCAGTTAATGTTAGCAAATTAGACAAACATTTTACTAAAACCAGGGGTGCTCACCCACAAGCTCAATACTGCAGTACAGTGGCATGTCCATCTTCAGATGCACATGGATAGCTATAGCTCCAACTACATTGTGTAGCATGAGAAAGTCACAGCAGGTGACCAATTGACATGATTCGTGATAGATTTTTCTACAATGATGAACTTGATTGGATGCTAAACTGAAATAATTAGATAAACTAAGACCATTCAATTGTTTTATGCTATACAACCATTGGCTGAATGAGAGAAGAAGAAACTTTTGAGATTTGTAATTAGTACATTAAAGGTTCAAAGGTTTTTTTTTTTAATGTAATGTAAAGTAAGTATTCAATTTCAATAATATTCAAGTAAAGTATAAATACACCAAAATAATACTTAATAGAGTAAATAAATAATACTAAGTAGAGTAATGAAGTAAAATTACTGAAGTATTTTCCACTGACAGCAAGTGTTATACAGTATATCATCAAAATGTTTTCAGTAGCATTTTATTTTACAGTATGGTAACTAACAATAGTCAATAATTAAACATATACAGTATGTTACCTATTAAATGGAAGATACACTGGCTGCTACATACTTTACACATATGGTAATGTGCAAAAACTATATAAATATTAATGGGTAAATATGCAGTTCTTATAACAATACTTGGTGCACCTAGGACATTTTTGTACATAACAAGTAATGTGCAAAATACCTGATATTATTAATTACCATTTACTTAGTATCAGTTAAATAATTATCGAATGTTACATTTGTTATCTGTACTTACTTGCACATTTGAACAATACTGTATATGCATGACTTTACTAATGTATTTATTGATGGAATATGCATGATATCATTCGCATTATTGTAAGAGAAAATCTTGGAAGGATAAACATACACTGTCAGATTACATAGAAATAATTGTAAATATTACATTATTGTGTTCACACAAAAATGAATTTGTAATGTAAAATTCAACATAAAAAGTATTATAAATTCATAGTAATTACCAGATACTTCTCTACAATCATGTAAAACAAAGAGCCACCATTTTTATTCTCAAACATGCATTTTCATACATTTTTGATACAATGTGCTACACTGTGTACAACCTTCTCTGCCTCCTTTATTGGATTCTTCTAGTATAATAACACAGAGAATGAATCAGATAAGATGTTCTCTCTCTCACTGTGTGTACATGAATGTGCGTAAACCAATATGTATCTCAATTGGCAGAATACAGTTTAAGATGTTAGACATCAAGGGAACAGCAGTGGTCTATCTCTCTCTGCCTGGGTCACTGGCAGTGACATAATTGTGCATGCTGTAAAAGCTCACTTCCCTCCAGAGACCTTCATGCTTGTTTACATCAGAGGGCTCTGATGTTATAATGGATGGTTAAAGCCTTAGAGAGAGGCTCCTCTGGAATTTTATGCTTTTTAACTTTCAAACATTGTAAAGCGTTCAGCTGGCAGGTACAGTAGAAATCTGAGGTTTAGTTCTTTGAGCCTGGGATGGATTACAGGGCACCACTGTGGCACTGGACCCCCTTGACACTCAAGCCTCAATCAGTGATCTGAAGCTCAAAGGATCTCATTTTCACACCATGTAATTTAATGGCATAGCTCAAGTTTAGATCATCTCTCATAGTACAATATGATGGGGGGTGTCGGGGGGTCTTAGCATTACCATTTGGAGGCCAGAGGAATGAAAATCGCTTATTGATCTATTTATGGACAGAGCACATGCTGAAGATCACACGTGGAAGCTTATTAGTTGGATAAGCATTGGATGGCAAATGGTGGTACTATGAGAGTTCCAAGTGGGGCAGCACAAAGAATATCTCTGTGGTTGTGTGTTAACTGAATAAATAAATGCATGCACCATTACAACTGGACATAATATGAAAATATGTGCACATTAGTAATATCGGTCTTTGGCAACCAGCAGGTCTGCTGTGTATGAATGCCAAAGATATTTTGGAAAATGTTCAAAACACTGAGAGAAGTATGGGTTCTATGAATATTAATACATTTCAAAGAATCGCAGGTGAGCAGTACAGTCAGAAAGTGCATGTTCAATCTCCAGCTCTCCACATAGATCTTTGTTACTTCAAATAGGCTGTAAGATGCCAGAATGATAGCAAGTACAAAGAGAGCTATTTCCTGTTGCACCTTAATGATGTCATATGTATGTGGCATGCATTTAAACAGCACCAATCATATTTGTATTTATGGCATTCCTGCCTGATCCCATAGGGAACCACTCAGCATAGAGCTCCTTTTGACAGCAGTACAAATTTATCTTTTGCTTTACGATATCTGCAAAATGAGTTCAGAATGCTTTTAAAACAGCTACAAGCATTTGGTGTAAAGACACATGTGTAGCGTCTGTTCGTTCATGTGTACTCTTTTTTTTTCCCTCCCCCTCTTCTCTCTCATGAAGCATAAATCGCTAGGGTCCCTCTTTGCTCAGGAGCTTTCCACACAGAAACCATACTTTATCAATAAAGAGCACTCCTGAAACATACATGCATAATTGTGAGTGTAGCAACTGTGTACTCACTCCTCTCCTGACCCCAGGCACAAAAATATAGAAGGCTGGGTCAAAGGCATGACTCACTCGGCCATTTGGATCTGCTTTTTCACTTAATCACAGGACAACCAAGATCAGCTCAATTTTTCATTTCCAAAGTTAGAGAGCTGTCTTAAAGTTCTACATATTTTGTGGTGAAACTTGAGAATGCAAAAGTACTTTGAACTTTTAGTTAATATTGCTGCAGTGCTGTCTGAATGGAACAATTTCATCATGTGGTTAATCATTAAGTTAAGAAGGGAAGAATTTAATTTTAAATATGAGATGTAGGCAATGTTCTGTTCATTTAATTTGGACAAGGTATCTATAAAACAAGTCTTATGCAATTTCACTCAAAGTGAGTGGCAATATATTGAATAGGTTTCATATTCCTCTTTAAAGTTGTGGCAGAGAGAAGGTAACTCCAAATGTATCTATTTGGTTTATTTATTTAAAAAAAATGTAATGTTATGAGGAAAAAAGCAATGAAACTAGGAAATGGGTTTCTTCTCTGCCAGTGCAATAACTACATTAGATGATGGATGGGACTCTGGGGATAGCGTCACTCTTCAAGCAATTACGGTCTGTCTCATCCTGGAGTCCTCGTCAAATGTGGTGTTGGATGGCAATTTCATTAGCTAAGATTAGAGGCAGATATGAGGAATTGCAGAACATTATTGGACTTTACTGCCTGAAAGAGCTGCCTTGTCATATATGGCATGACAAGATCTGACAGATGTATTAAGAAGCATGAGACTTGAGAGGAATCTTAAAGACCTCCGTCTCTCTGATGGACCATTAGGAAGTGTAACTATTAGATGTTGTAGCTGGGTAATGTAAAAGGATCATTTGTGTAATATTTAAGAATAATTTGCTAATTAATAATATCAAGAATTAAGCAGTACAGGATATATTTCAATGGTGCAAGCCAGAACACTAAACCAGATAATCTAAATCAATCACATTTGAACAGGAAAGGCGCTGTAATCATCGCCAACATCTGTAATATTTTTTTTTCTTCCATTTTTGATCTACAATGTTCCCTAGAGCTCTTAATCTCTGACGAAAGCTTGACAGAGGTGATAAGCAGTTCTGGCTTGAAAATCCCCTCACGGCACATTTGGATATCCTGCAACAATAATGACTAAAGTGGAGTGGCAGCCATTCCTGTGCAGCAGAGGCAGCCCTAATGAGGCAAATAAAAACAGATCTGGAGCAGATGCTCTTAGTCAGGAGCCTTAAAACCACAGGTTTTTTTTTTTTTGTTGCCCTCCCTCCTTTTCCCAGGAAATGTGTGTTGGCGTAGCTGTCAGCAGTTCCGAGATGCTGATAGGGGATTTGCAAAACACTTAAGATTAATATTTAGGGGAACTCTGGCAAGAAAGAACTGTATCCTGGCAACATTCAGCCACTGAAGGAGGTATGCTCAAGACAAACAGATGTTTGATGTGGCTGCACACTGCAGCATTGACAGTCTTGACAAGCTAAATGTAAAGCTTTTTACTGGAACTTAATTTCTGTCCCTTTATATAGATTACAAGATGTATTCTGCCCCGTGCCTCCATCTCTTACCAGCCAAGTGGATTCACTGTCAGGGGCAAAAGATGAAAACATTAATTTTTTTTTAGAGATTAAAGCAAATTTAGGAGGTAGGGAAATCTTATCCTTGGAACTAATATGCAAGTGGAACAGCCTTATCCAAGCCAATACCACAGGCCACAAACCCATTTGTAAAGGATGTTCTCTTAACTAATACAAGAGCGTCAGAAATTCTACAAATTCCCCAGAGGATGTATCCAGCCAAGTGCTTAGCAGTGTTGAGATGCCAACTCCTCTCCTAAAAATGTCACAAAACTTCTCCATGTGCCATATAATAGCAGATAGGACTAAGTAAGGTTCGGAGATGTGTCATTATCAAAGTAGGGGCAAATGTTAAAATGTGTTGTTCAAACTGTGATTTGTTTTAAGAATTTATAAGTTTTTCCATTAATAAGCGCTTATATTTCAAGACAAAGACAGCCAAGGTAACATATTTCCTCATCCCTTCCTCTGTGACTCTGTGAACTGTTTCTCATGCCTTCTCAAAGCCAGAAAAGAGGATGGATATGCTGCACTCCCCAAAAGGTGCAGCTGCAGAGAAGCAGATCAGGTGCTGAAAGAGGGCTGTCTCGAGATTCAGGCCCCTCGGACTGCCTAACTCGCCCGCTTTTGCTGAGCATGTGCACTGACCTCCAGGTCACTAAATGAGGACATTCTCTGAAAACACATGCTAATCTCTGCCAGTTGTGTCTTTGTGCATCCATAGCTTCATAATCACAGGCTCTGCCTTTGGCTTTGGATCAGTCAGATTACAAATAAACCAAAAGGAACACCAAGTTCATTGTTCAGTCATTCTGGTTTCTTCTCGCATCTTGTGTTTCATAAAAAGTGACCTTTCCTCTGATCCATGTTTTAGCATTTATCACATGGTTAAATTGCAGGAAATCTTCAGGAGAAACCCATAACACATTGATTCTGTTTCTAGAGATTGCTGAGAGGCATGTGTGCCAAGAGTTTGATTAAAATGATTGGATATTGAGTGACAAGGAGAAATGTTACATTTACAAGTCATCAAAGCCTCTTTAATAGAGAGAAACAGAGCCAATAGTCAAAACACACTTGAGTTGATAGGTTCCTGTAAATTGCTGTTAAATTTCCAGTAAATTTCTGTCTGTGCTAAAACTGAAAGAAGTCTTTTACATGAATGAATAAAACATTTGATTGTAAAATATTATAAAGTAAGGATTAATACCTTGCTGATGACACTCATACACACAGATACCTTACTTTAAGAGGGAGGTGTACTCCATAATCCTCCTGATATATCATTATACAAAGAGAGAACTTTACCTTTCTATGCCCAGGTCATTTTCAAGGTTCTCCGTTAAACTTCATGGTTCACTGAATCAGAGTGTGAGCATCTGTTTCCCATCAAACCTTGGGGCCTTTATTATCGAGAGCATACTCTGGCCGCAACTCACGGGAACTGTCCATGGAATCTGCCCCAAAGTTCTGACTGACAAATTTATACAAATGTTCATTTTCCCCTATTCATTTACAGGCATGTTTGAAGTTGTAATAAGCCAGCAGTGTAAAGGTTAATGAAAGGACTAAACAATATAAAGTAACTGCAGTGTATGCCATGTGTGTTTTGCATGTGTACTGAATGAATGGTTTGGCAACTGATGACTTGGCAGCTGAGAAAGAACCAAAATCACAGAAAACAAAACCAACATATGAAGAGATGGATAACATCTAGTATGCCTAGAGATTTGGGAATATTTTCCTGAATGTAAGAATATTTTCAGATTTTCCTCAATAATAAAGTCAAGCTTTCTAGTAAATCTACAGTAAACAACCTAATGTGCTGAATTAAAGCATTCAGCATGAAACCAATACTAATAATAGCTGTTTTGTGTACTAATATATTTTAGACTCTACACAATGCAGTCGCAAAAAAACACTTGTGCTCAGGACTGACACCTGGTCCACTTAGTCTGCTGAAAGAATGCAAGTTATTTAACCATAATGACGAGTAAGAACACACCTCATGTAGCCTTGGCTATTAAGACTAAAACCTATCGACATACCCTTATACGTGACACTTGTCTATTTACAAATCATCAAAATGGTATTGTGGGGTTTTTTTTTATTAATGAAGAGAAAATATGTTTTCATTCACAGGAATTTACCTTACAAATGAAAAGAAAAATAATTCTACACATTCTACACAAATTATTATAGATCATTATACACATTATATCAATTAATAAAGTATAATAAATAAATAAATATTTGTACTATTATTATTATTATTATTATTATTATTATTATTATTATTATTATTATTGCGGTATTTCTCTGCAACAACAAACAATATTTTAATAGTCATTTCTGATATCATTGGTTCATTGTTTCTATGATGTAAAACACCAACTTGATACTTTATGGACTACTAAACAGAATAATTAGCACACAAAATGCTAATTTCTTTGCTCTCTACATTTATATTGCTGTAAGTTTCTCACTGTGCACTATGTAAAGGATGGTTGCATTTGCCCATTCGTTTCTCTTGTCACAGATGCCCTGTCACTAATGCTTAGGCTTGGTGATGCACAGAGCCAGGTGCTTTTTAACAGGGCCCTCTCTACTTTGTCTGTGGGATTTATTGCTTAGCACTGGTAACACTGCCGAAACCCGAACTGAGTATCAAAAGCAAAGCCTTCAATGGCAATGTTAAATTTTAGTCTGTTTTGACCATTAAATGTCAGTGTGTGTAAGACAGCTGAAAGCCGGGTGTAAGGCTGCTTCAAATACAGGGCTCTTTTACGGCATCGGCTGAGGCCAGGGGACGGTCCTGACATGTCTCCATGGCAACAATGACCCTTAAAACTCTGCCTATGACGTGAAGTCAGAGTGAGATTTACGGGTGTTTTCAGCTTGTTACAGCTGATTTATCTTCACAATAAAAAGCAGCAACAATCTGCAGAAGCCATTAGAAAGCAGAGGGAAGGAATGAAAAACTAGGCAGATTTTAAATATACTGCCAGATTAGGCAAGCTGGTTTGTGTGTGTGTGTGTGTGTGTGTTATAATTGGCTCACTCATGCTTTGCTATGTTTGACAGAAAATTACATGATTACTTGTTTATATTTTCTAGATCAAAATTTCATAGTATACTAAACAGACTAATCATCACCATCGTTCACATTTTTTCATAATGATAATATTTCTGAATATTTCACATTATGCAAGAGATCATAGCCAAGCTTTGGCAAGCATTGCTGGGTGGAAAATGTTTTCAGGGTAATGAAATACGAGCATCTAAGCCTTTAATTAAGGCAGATGTCAGTGAGAAATGGTGAAGAAATCCTCACAACAGAAATTAAAAAAGCAGAAGGAGAAACAAAAGAGAACAAAAGTGCTTAAACTGCTTCAACTGAGAGAAAGAGAGATAGCTTGTGCTCTAGTATGTCAAGTAGGACCGCTCTATCTTCAGAACTCCTTACATTCACCAGGCCACCTGATCCACGAGCCTGACCTCTACTCATTCCACTAAACACATCTGCCATAATCACACCAAAGAGCAGTGCTGCTCTGACTCAATCATTTTGTGTGTGACAGCAAAATTGATTTCCATTACTCAATGATCACCCAGAGAAGAGGAAACTGTCAGAGAGAGAGAGAGAGAGAGAGAGAGAGAGACAGAGAGAGAGAGACAGAGAGAGAGAGACAGACAGTGATGACTCGGCCAGGGCCTAATGGGAAAACTCAGGTGAAGTGCTATGATGCTAGAAGTTCATGCCATACAGCTTTACAGATTCTATTAATGTAAGGGAACTTCAGACTAGAGTTTTCGTTCTTGAAACATAAAATTTCCCAAGGTGAAGATACACTAAATCAGTATGGTGTAATCAATATTATACAGAAATGTGTAGAAATGTAGCTTTATATCCCTGAATTTAGTAAATAAAGCTCACTTGTTAGATTTATGAATGTTGGAGAGAAATAACACAAATAAGAAATGAAAATCTGTGATGACTGAAGAGCTAATAAGGTACACAATTCATGCAAGGGTTTTGGTTGAATGAATGAATAAATGTGCAAACAAACAAACAAATAAACAAACAAGATAAAATACATTTTCATACCCATTTTATTATATGAAAATTATTAATAATTCAAATATTAGGCACATTAGGCAAATTTGTACCATTTTATTTATTTACTAAGCTTTTTATTCCAGAAATTTCAACCCTCAAGCCAATTACACAGTGTTGAAATTGATATTTGACACATTTTGTGTATAAACAGCTCTTATTCTAGTTCCCATTAGTGTGGCTGCTATAAAGTTAATTGTTCCTAAGACAAATAGACAAATAATAGACAACAAGTTCATTTCCATGTAAAATTAAATGAAAATGAGTTTTCAACAAGTAATTTTTATTAAAAATGTATCCTACCCAAAAACAAAACAAAACAAAAAACAAAACAAAACAAAACAAAAGAACAGTAGTTGCGGTAGTTTTCATTAAGAACTTTTCATTAAGAAGGAGAAGCAGTGAAGGGCTCAGCCTATTTTTCCAAATGTTAAGCAAAGTCACCTGGATGAAACTCATGTCATGTCATGAAGCTGTCTGAGAAGATGCCAAGAGTATGCAAAGCTTCATCAGGAATACTGTTAAGATTTTATGATATAAAATATGCTTTAATTGTTTAACATTTGGTTAATGCGTAATTCCATTTGTGCTGTTTCATAGTGAGTTATGAGCACATAGTGAGGATTTAATCCCCAAATTGCGCACATCGGCATTCAGACCTCAGATCTTACTACAGACGTAAGTGTTACTCGGACAGTTGCACAGGAATTGTGTGTAAGCCTTTCCAAAAAACAGAGGCATGTCTCAGCTCCATATAATTCTGACCTTGAATTTGATGGCTCCATTGTAGTTTTTTCAGTAATGACACTCATGTGCTTTATTCAGAAAGTGTGATGGTTAGGCAGGGGTGAAAAGTGTTGTATTTACTGAAAGTGACTGGACAGGCAATGAAAACTTCAATATGGAAATATGGAAAACTTCAATAAATTTCAATTTGGCACCTAATTATTACTCTAAATTAGTCATTATTATCTCTGAGCAGGTGTGCCCAAACTTAAATTCCCATGGATGTATATCACAGGCTCCACATACATTTTTCTAAGAACATGACATTCATTAGCATTCACCAGTGGATCACATTCTGTGACGTATAGACAACAGGTGGACAGCATAAAAGTCTGTGTGTATGTATATACATATGTATATGTATAGGTGTGTTTAAAACAAGCCATTGTGATTTATCTGGATATTTAGGGCTGGATAGAAATCCCAAACTCATCCTTCAGTTGTCATTCTTGTGGTGTATTAAACAGGGCTGCAGTATGATACTGAAACAGCTCTGTGGAAATGCTCAGGTTAATGAAGACCCTCTCTCACTCTTACACACAAACAGAAAAACATGCTCAGAGTTTCTCTCTGTGTCGGAAACTTTTGAAAGATAGATTTGAAACAGGGCGATTGAATAATCTTCATTAGTTACAACCATTTTTATCATAGTGAATTTAAATCACCTGGACATGGAGAGATTTTTATTTTATCTTATTCTGTGTGAAATGTTTATTTTTCCTGATAATCTGACATATCTGACAATAAATAATGTTATCTAAAGACATACAATACTGCGCAATACCCCCTTTTTTTAGTACAAACTCTGTTATAGATTTTTTTTTATTTTATGACTTCTACATTGTCAAGTCAGTACAAAAAAACATTTTAGATTCCCAAACATTAGTTTTCTAGCCCAAAATTAAATGTTACAGAAAAATGTTTGTATGTCATTAAAGAAAGCAGCATATTACGTAAGAAGAGAAGTGCGACAGTCAAAGTCTCCAGAAAAACTGTGACTGGTTCTGCAAGATGCTCAATAAAACTGACCAGCTAATTTCCTTATAAAACTGCACAAATTGTACCGGAGACTACTATTTTTATTTTTATTCTTTTGTCACACCAAATATTGACTTTTTTCATTTACTGCTGTTTACTGCTCTTTACGGTATTTTCTTTTTTCTTTTTTTTTTTGTAGAAACATTTAATTTTATTATTTTGAAGGCATCTTCAAAATAGTATGCATGTCTCTGAGTGTGCATTTACAAGTAGGCCTCAAGGTCACTGGCGCCATCATATTAACAGCAATGAGTGATATCTGTAGGTCAGAGAAGAGGACACAAGGGTCAGAGATCACACACACCCACACACACATACACTGAATGGTCAGACAAGAAGCAGACACACAGGAGACAAAATGATTTAAAGCAATCACTCTGGAATGCAGATAAATTTAATTAAGTCATATATTGTATGAAGAATAAACTGCACACAAAAGACAAAAAGACATTTAAAACAGTCCTACCTGGTGACATTATTTTCTTTATTGCAGTGCAGTAATGCCATCTACCCAGTCATTGCTCTTTAATTTAGATAGTTCAAGATGTTATGTTTATATCCCCAAAGCTTGTATTACATAAACAACACAACAATAATCATAATCCATTCATCCATCCATGTTCTGTACCGCTTACCCTACACAGGGTCATGGGGGAGCCTGGAGCCTATCCAAAGGGACTCGGAGCATGAGGCGGGGAACACTCTGGATGGGGTGCCAACCCATCGCAGGGCACAATCACACACCCAGTCACACACTATATACAATTTAGAGATGCCAAATACACACACACACACACACACACACACACACACACACACACACACACACACACACACACACACACACACACACACACACACCCACACCCACCACACACACACATTTTCTACTAGAATGACATGGAAATTACATGGAAGTCAGTAAAAACAGTCAGTCTGCCTAAAGATAGTTAAGTATGATTTGCTCATACAGTGAATGTCAGGTTTTGATAAAAATGTTCGATAGCAATGTGCCATAGTGAAGTGGATATACAGCAAACATAATCAATTCCATTCCATCATCATCAAAAAGTGCTTACACACTCTTACACACACATGGTTTAAAAATGTGTAAAAGATTGAATGAAAGTATGGACAATTTAGCCAACAGAACTTGCTGAATTATTTAGTGATAACATTAAAATACTACAACTTTACATCTGGTTTAGATACAAAAGAGAAACATACTGTATTTCAGTTCAGGTCAGTTCAAACTTCATATAGTAGGAAATGTCAAAATTTGACCATGTGAATAGTTTTCCCAGAGTGTCACACTTATGCATTTTCTCTTGGCTGGATGCATCCTGTTAGTATTTGGTACCCTGGTACTTAAGCAGAGCAAAAGACTGACCTTGAGAAAGACAATGTAAAGTTGCTCCCATCTGCTGGTAGTGTGAGTGCTTGGATTTATGGACTTACTATCAGAAAACTCATAATATACCTGGTTGTGTGTAGGGGTGCATATGTCAATACACAGTAGGACTTGCAAACAGTTACTAGGAATTAAAATAAAGATAGCAAGCTAACACAGAAGGCCATCTCTTACTTAAAACTCAATATGGAATCTTTGGATTATCACTATAGTTCTAGATAATACAGGCTGAAAATGCAAGTTCTGTTATACTGTGGGAGGTTTTGCTGGCATGGTTTGGGTCCATTTGTCCCCTTAGAGAGAAGAGTCACTGTCAATCAGTGCAAAATCTCTGACTGATCTCCTTTATCCTATGATGAAACATTTCTATCTATACCAGAAAAAAATGCTCCCATCCATAGAGCACAAGGGCTCACTGAATGATCATGAAAATGATGATCATGATTTGATGATCATGAAAATGATGTAAATCATATGCTATAGCCTTTAGATCTCAACCCAGTTGAACATCTATGGGAGATTTTGGACTGACGTGTCAGACAGCGCTCTCCTCCACCATCATCAAAACTCCAACTGAGGGAATATCTTTTGGAAGAAAGGTGTTCGTCCCTCGAGTCCAGTTTCTACAGAGACTTGTAGATTCTATGACAAGGTACATTCAAGCTGTTCTGGTGGCCCAAAATCTTACAAAAAAAATCCCCATGCAACTTGAAAGAATAATAAGAGATGAATAAGAGATGAATAATAGTAAGAGATCAATTGTGTGTGTGTGTGTGTGTGTGTGTGTGTGTGTGTGTGTGTGTGTGTGTGTGTGTGTGTGTGTGTGTGTGTGTTTGTCGGAGGGAGGATGTGAAAAGTCTTGCTATAGGGTTTTTGTGCAATATTTAAGTGTAGGGTGCTTGGGTAATATCAGGTATAGGGCATTTATGTATGTTACAGTATGTGTATGTTTGGTTATTGTATGGTGTGTACGTTCTGTTGTTTATACAGATTTGGGTGTAATTGTATGTCAACTGTAGTTTGAATGTATATGTATTATGTATATTGTAACTGTGTTCTCTCAATCCTAAGGGAGACAATAAAGACTAATCTAAATCTAAATACTCCATAATATTTGTTCACATATTCAAAACAAACTCAAATGCAACATCAGCCTCTCATTGTCACATGCACAAATGCACATAGCTACAAAGAGAAGCATGCACACCCACCCACCCACACACACACACACACACACACACACACACACACACACACACACACACACACACACACACACACACACACATACATACAATAAGTAACCTTTAATATTATTTATGAACTCAGTTTGTAGAGTAACAGGTGAATTTTCCTGCTATTTCCTGGACAGCAGTGCCAAATACATTCCTGAAAGCATTCAGCACATATAAGGTATCAGCTGATGAACTACCATAACTTATTTTGGCTCACAAGTGTGGAACACTGTGTACGGTCATTATGTTTCATCTGCTCAGATTCGCTCACTTCTTCACTGCAAATCAAGACTGCTAAAGCCTGCAATGTAGCGTCAGATTGTACTAACCTCTGTCAATGCAAACTGCGCTGGAAACGGCCTATTTTAATCTGTGTCATAATCGAAATAATTCAGAGTTGCCAATCAGCTTAAAAAGGCCAATGCATGGGGGAGAGCATCAGCAGTGTTAATCTTTGCTGCCAGACAACAAATCATAAAAATCTCTCTCTCTTGCTCTCTCTCTCTCTCTCTCTCTCTCTCTCTCTCTCTCTCTTGCTCTTTCTGCTGGTTAAAAGGCAGTGAAAACATCTCACATCTCACCTGGGTTGTAAATCTATCTGCCAGATATTCTCTTTGATTTCTCTTTCCCTCTCTTATTCCATCCTGAAACACACACACACACACACACACACACACACACACACACACACACACACACACACACACACACACACGCACACACACATTTAGAAAGTGAGGTATCAGTGGAGAGTGGTGGTGGCGGATAAGCGCTGTTTAACATGTTTGTGGATTCGGGAACACCCATTTTGTTGAACAGCCTTGTGTTCTACCACAGAAGTGTGTGTGGCCCTGTTTAACCATTCACAGTTGAAATCATTCACTGGATTTGTCAGCACCACTCATATTTCTGCATGTTCATACCACAACCAGTTGGGTTAGAATATTCAAAAATTATAGTCAGCTCATTTCACATTTTGGCTTTCTCTTAGTCAAAGAATATGAAATTGTGACGCCAATATAATTACATGCATGTCTGAGTAAAAAAAAACAGAAAATTAGGACTGGATGTAAAAAGGCTAGTTGTAGGTAGGGCATATGAGTTCTACCTTAAAGAACTACTCAAAATTTTCAACTTAATCTGCATCTTCTGCATCTTACAATACAAGTGTTACTTGTTTATAATAACTTAAAAAAATTGTTTGCCTGTATACAGAAAAAATAGAATGCCTGTTTACTTGAAACTCGCTTTTAACGAAAGTCTAAGGGCAGTCGTTGGAGCAGCCAATAAACATTTAAATGAAACATCCATCCATCCAGCCATCCATTCATTTTCCGTACTGCTTATCCTACACAGGGTCATGGCGAGTCTGGAGCCTATCCCAGGGGATCCTGGATGGGGTGCCAATCCATCGCAGGGCGCAACTGCACACACTCACATGCCAATCCATACACTACGGACAATTTGGAGATGCCAATCAGCCTATAATGCATGTTTATGGACTGGAGGAGGAAACCAGAGTACCCGGAGGGAACCCCCGAAGCACTGGGAGAACATGCAAACTCCACGCACACAGGGCAGAGGTGGGATTCGAACCCCCCAGTCCTGGAGGTGTGAGGCAAACGTGCTAATTACTAAGCAACCATGCCCCCATATGCTTTTGTAAAATATTTTAAAATATTTTAATATTTTGCCTCTAGATTTTTTTGTAAAATATTTTAATGATTTTCAGTCAAAAGAATTTGTAAATTCAGACGCTTGAGTACTTTTTAGAGGAAAGAATTTTTACTTCTTTTAACATTACACTTATTTATTTATTTTTTTTACATTAGCAATGCATTGTGTGGGTCTGACTGCATATGGATACTACAAAACTATAGGGAAAATAAGCAACAAGAATTTCTTCTTACTGAATTATTCCAGTAAACATTCTTCAAAATTTGCATTTAAAAAAAACACTTTTTTTCCTCACTACAGATACACTGATTTGATGTGGGGTTGTTTAACAAGAATAAAAGTCAAATACTCATAAAAAGCCCAAGGTGCTAAACAGGTGCTGGAAAGCTGGTGGAGAAAGAGACAGAAAAAGAGATGAGGAAAGACAGGGTAAGCAAAAAGAGGTGAAGAGAGAATCGAGGGTTATGAGAATAACAAAGAGAGAAGAGCAAAAGAAAAAGTGAAAGGTTTTTTATGGGGCTCACGGGATTGACCTTTGACCTTTTTGCTCTCAGCAGGACGGTGTTGTAATAAATTGGTGGCTGTTAAGGGTCTGGACACCTCTTGGCACCCACTTCAAACAGCACAGCACGGATTTGGGCCTGTTAGCTGGACGGAGTCGCTTAGAGGCTGATGCCTGTTTCACGGCTGCACATCTGCAGGGCAGCACCTTGGCTGAAAATGAGACTTTGTGTCTCTTGATGTTCTCACTTGACATCTTTATTAACACTCTAAGCACCCATCCACGCACCCCTGTCATAATTCTGCCTTTCTCCCTTCAGTCTGTTTCAATCACTCTCTCTTTCTCACTCTACCATGGTAAGGCCTTAATGCGAAACAGTTGTAAGATATTCTGTGCTGCTAAGTGGGAGCTCCTCGATATATGTGTTTGCTCGCTCAGGGGACAGCAGTTGCGTTTGAACATTAATGTTGACCAATTTATTAGGTGCTAGAATTAGAGATTTGTGCAACTTACTCTCTTAAAAGTGCTTTTTAGCATTTATCACAGATTGTCTTTTTCTTATTTCTTAATACTTGTATTGAGTGGTCTAATGAATCTGTGAGTTATGCAAATAAAAACTTTGAATATAATATGCTCTAATTTACAAAATTCAATGCACATTTTTGTTACTATATTATACTCTGGAGTTGCTTTTGACTAGGAGCTATGTTGCTCCCATCTGTCTCGACTGAGGAGAACCAGGTGAGCCATCGTCGGCTCTGTTAAACCACAGCTTATGCGTACTAGAGACCTACGTCTCGCCTGTTTTGCCCGATTTTACCAGCTTGATCGGCACAAGTTTATCAGTTTACCTATAGGTGTCCTCTCTCTCAGCCCTGAGCTCAAAAACCCTCACAGACCCTATGTGTCTGAGCTGTAAAGAAAATGATCGTCCACCATCACTCATGCCACGACTAGGTGAGCGGCACAGTGACCTCCAGATCCCATGCTGGCTTACGCACAAACACACAGCTCATTGTGGAGGCTCAACAGGTGCAAAGCGAAGGTACATAAATTAAAGAGCCAGTCCAATTGCACTGTGCTATGGCTGTGTTAATCTGCCAAGGGCTTTGAAGCCTGGACCAAGAATTATGAACACCATGGACTGGGAGAAACATTCACGTACACACACACACACACACACACACACACACACACACATACACAAGAATGCATCCAAAGGCATACCACAATTAATTGTTGGCACAAAATCTCTGTTCACACTGACAACCACAGTAATATGTGTGTGTGATTGTTGTCTAAATCCTACTGTTTAAAAACTGGACAACAAAGAAAGCATTGAGAGAAGTGAAAGAAAGATGGAGAAGGTGGGAGAAAGAGAAAGACTGCTCATTGGTGCTTCATTGACATTAAACACACACACGTGCACATACACACACACACACACACACACACACACACACACACACACACACACACACACACACACACTTTTTTACTCTCACACTCTCTATCTGTCACTTCAGGACAAAAGAACTGTCCATGTGCAGTGACACACATAGGTACTCGCACCCACACACACCGTTGTGTGTTAGCTGTTGCCTGTCAGGCACACACAATAGAACAATAGTAAAAAAAAAAACAACAACAACAACAAAAAAAACCAGCAAAACAAAGCTACAGCCTGTAGCTTGTTGTTACAGCAATCACACTCTGAAAGAAAATGAGAGAGCGAGCGAGAGAAAGAGAGAGAGAGAGAGAGAGAGAGAGAGAGACTGTAAAACAGGGGGTATAGGGAGGCACATGAACACAGTGGAGCAACTTGGAGGGACAGTTAGGGTATAGAGAGAGAGGACGCAATTAGGGCATAGAGGGAAGACGAGTTAGGATACAAGGAGGACACAGATAGAAAATAGAGAGAGAGGACACAATTAGGGAAAAAAATAGGGTACATCTATGCCAGAACTTAAGTTAGATAACAGAGAAGACATGATTAAGTAACAGAGAGGGCATTATTATGTAACAGAGAAGACACACTTCAGCAACAGAGAAGACATTGTTACATATTAGTGTCTTCTCGGTTACTTAACTATGTCTTCTCGGTTACTTAACTGTGTCTTCTCTGTTGCTTTTTTAATTGTTTGGTCAATTAAAAAAATTAAAAAATAGAGGAAAAAACACAATGTATTGTTATAATAGACAGCATGCATACCTAAGATTTGCTACTGCATAAAAACTATTATTCACACAACAAAGTGAATGATATTCAGCAGTAGTAAAGACAAACCCAAGAAAACAAGGCAAAATGGCGAGTACAATATCTGCACGGATGCTCTCAAATCTGAATGTGATTTTTCCCCCTGTCTCGCTCTCTTTTGTTTTCCTGTGTTTCAAAGGCCATCTGACTGCTTTGATTCTTTTATTCTCTCCATCCTCTCTCTGGCGTTTTTTGGAGCGCAGGACAGGGGAAATTGGTGTAATGGATTTAGGGCTGCCCATGCTTGCTGAGGCGCAGCCCCTTTGACTGCACTTGGCCATTAATCTTCCGCACTCTGTCGGAGCAAAATGCAGCACAATGGGCGAAGAGGGAGCGCAAATTGACTACCAATTACGCGGCTGTGAATGAACGGAGGGGGGGAGGGGGTGCAGCATGGTTCAGCGCTGGCGCTTATTTGAACCCTCTGAGAGCAGTGGTGCGCCAAGGCCTGGAGAGAGAGAGAGAGAGAGAGAGAGAGAGAGAGAGAGAGAGAGAGAGAGAGAGAGAGAGAGAAATTTGCATGGGAGTAATGTAGCTGCAGGCATGAAAAAGATTTTTGTACCTCTCTTTTTTTTTTTGGCACAGGATGAAGCAATATGAAGTGTGTGGCTGTGTGGGTGTTGGTATGTGTGTGAGTGTGTTTGTGTCCTGAATCCTAGATGTATTGATTATTGCATATTATTCTCTATTACATCGAAAAAAATTCTTAAAAATGTGAAGTTCTTTCAATAATTCTTAACCTTCCCATAAAGCTTTGTTGTTTCCTGTAATAGCATAGTGTAAACCGCACTAATGCATCATTTATTATAGGAACATTATTTTAATAGGAAATTGCATTATTTCTTTATTCATTAGTTAGTTAGATAGTTTGTTTAACATTTGATTTAGTTCTTTGCTTATGTATCAATCCAACTCGGATATTATCGAATAATTGCTGTGGTCAGTACTGTATGATTTCCTTTGGTGGATTTGGCCACATGCAAACCTCTACCACATGTTTTCTCTGAATATAAAACATTTGGCTCCACAACAGTTATAATTATCCATCTAATCGCTTGTACTGTTCTGCCTGTGTTGTTCAGAACGGTTCCTTTGGTGTGGTTGGTTGATATTAGTAATACTGAACCACCTCCCCGTTAATAAGCTGTTAACACGCAGGCTGCTCACCCGCACTATGAACACAACACACTGCACATAAGATCAGTCAGCACATTTAATGAAGTTTGACTCTGAGGATATGCAAGGTTCCAATAAGATCTCATAAGTTATTCACCATCCCTAATTCCAGCTCAAACGTTCGCAGCTAAAATAATACATTTCCCGTGCGCTTGTTGCTGAATGGTGTCAGCAGGACATTCTGCGGATTTTTTGGGGAGATTGTTATGGGAGAACCATGACCGGTATGAATGTAAGTATGTGGCATATATAATGCATGCGAGTGAAGGAATGCATCAGCGAACCTCACAGTGTGAGATGCGGTTTATTAACCACCTAATTTCTGTTTCCTGGTCTCTGGAACAGGAAGGAGTGTGGAAATAATGGTTCTGGAAAAGAGAAAGAAGAAATTAAATGAATTGAAGCCTGTGACTAGTTGTTTAGAATGTGTGTTAGATTATGTGTGTTGGTGTATGTGGTAAAGTTTGTTTGTGTTTTGGATGTTTTCTTTCAGTTTACTCAAAGTGAACATATAACTTTCTTTCAATAATCGAAATTGCAACCAGCTTCTGCATTACCTTACAATTTAGGTCTGTGGAAGAACCACTATTCTAGAAAATGCTAATGTAAGGCATTAAGCAGAAGCTACATTAATTTTTTTTTTTTTTTTTTTTTCCCTGAACAGTCTGAGGTAGAAATGGCAAAGTGTCTACATGATAAATAACCTGCTGTCTCATGAGTCCACCAAAATCATGAGCTGCAGAGCTCATTATGCACTGCATAGTTATTATCAATTTACAAATTTCGCACTCGACCAGTGCACTGACTAGTCAAGTACTTTTCTTTTATTAAAAAAAAGAAAACTATCATATGCATCTGAGCACACACACACACACACACACACACACACACACACACACACACACACATGCGCACTGCTTTCTAAGGTGGCATTCTGGCAGTCTGGCAGCGTGGTGTGGCGGCTGGTAGAGTGAGAAATCCTGGGAGCTCAGAAGCACGTCGCCCCATTGGACAGGGTCATCCGGGGGTTACACTAATCCATTACAGCACTCTGTTTGATATGGCACTGAAAAGAGAGAGTGAGACAAAAGAGGACAGCAAAACAAATAAACAAACCCAGGAAGCCAATACACTTCACTCTTATTTTTCTTCCCTTTCCTTTTATGTTCTCCTGCTTCTTGTGAACAAATTAAACTACTAGACACATACACACACAAATGCCAATCAGATTTCCTATAAACAATAGTTAGAAGAAGGCATTTTTAAAACAACATATCTTTACATATATTTACTCACATTAAAAGAAAAAAAATATATATATTTTTTTTATTTGTTTGCGTGTGTGTTTGTTTGTTTATTCATTCATTCCCAGTGTTAATATGAGGTCAGTCATCATAAGCTATTAGAGGAGGAGTGGTTTGATTTTTAGGTACTTCCTTGTCAGTGCTCAGATTTTCTTGCTTAAGCTGTTTGGTGATATTGAGCTGTGTACTGGTATGAACTAGGCCACACTGCCACCTACAGAATCAAATCACACACACACACACACACACACACACACACACACACACACACACACACACACACAAACATTTGGTTCAGCAGTTATCCCAACACACACCGCATCTGTCAAATCTTAATTTTCCTAAATATCTTACACCACTAATTATTAGGGTTTTTCATTAGCTAAAAAAAAATATGTGATGTTTTGCATTTAAGAAGATTTAAATAACACTTTTGCTATTTAATGTCATTTGTCTATTGTGATTTTTGTGGGTGTATGTGTGTGTGTTAATAAAAACCCTTCTTCTTTTCCGTCTAAACACTTCACGATACACTGTACAAATGTGTTAAACCTCAGATCAGGAGAAAACCTATGAGCTTAAATGAAGACCTCCCCATTTCAGTGGATAAGCTCTGACAGCTTATACAATAACATTTAGACATTTAAACATTTAAAGGCTTCCTGAAGTGAGTTTATCCGGTCTAACAGCTGACACATGGCAGGAACTCTTTTTAAAAAAAATAAAATAAATAACAGGCTTGCTGTTAACAATAACTTTCCTTAATCTCCTGCACTCTGTCTCTTGCTGCCACATGCGTACACACACACACACACACACACACATACACACACACACACACACACACACACACACACACACACACCACACATACACACCACACACACACTTAAACAATCTCTCTGAAGCCCAGCTGAGGTAAGTGAACAAGAGCGCTCAGCCTTGCTACCCTTCCATACTTCCTGTGGCATTCCCCCAGCCCAGGAACATCAATCTCTCCCTAATTCCGTCAAGTTTGAAAGGGCCCTTATGTGAGGGTGTCCAGAGAGAGCTGGGGACACGCCAGCTCTTTTGTAGCACAGCAAGAAGTGAGGGGAGTGAGTGTTATCCCCCATATTGCCCCCTGCCCGCACCTACGGCCTCGACAGCACAGCAGATGGCGACGGCACTAACGCAACAAAACCTACCTAATAAGGGGAACAATGGAGGCCAGGCGCTGGGGAGGACACAACAACAGATTGGTGTGCTCAGCCTGTGACTAAGAGAAGGAGTGATAGGTAGAGAGAAAGAGAGAGTCTCCCCTCCTTTTCCACCTCCTTCTCTCTCTCTGGCCCTCCCTCTGGCATACGGCGAGGAGCTATGACTTTATTACCCCTCATTAACACAAATTAGGGCACTCGAGGCCTCCAGAATGGAGGTGACAAATTGAATTAAACGTCTGAAAACAATCCCACCCCAGCTTTGGCCAGGCTGTGACCATATTGCGTTAACATTCATAGGGGTCTGTGACAAAAGCTGCATTGCTCTTAGCAGATTCTTTAAGAATGTCATGAATGGCAAATCCCAGTGTTGCGTGAGTTGATGTGGGCAACACTGACTTCATGACTTCAAGAAAAAAGAAAATCATGATTCATGATTCCCATTTAAATGCTAAAAACGTTATTTTGCATTATTTTTAGTAAGAGCATTTTTTTTTATTATTAAGTAGAACTAGTCAGTGGAACACAATGTTAAAAATTTTAAATATATATATATATATATATATATATATATATATATATATATATATATATATATATATATATATATATATATATATATATATATATATATATATAAAAAACAACTCCTGGGACCCATCGGCAGATTCAGACATTCTCCCTCTCGTAATTATACGTTAATCCTGTAAAAACACATCCTTTTCATTTTAGTTACATCTTATTAAGCTGTAAAATGAATATCAATATTATTTAGGGATGAAATGATTAATATTTGTAACATATTATTTTTAAAAACACCAACACCAGTCAGAAATCTACCAACAATCCTGCCAACCTGTGCATTATTATTATAATTATTATTATTACTATTATTGTCATTATTATTATTATTATTATTATTATTATTATTATTATTATTATTATTATTATTATTAGGAGATGCCTAACAATTAAAACAAGAGTTTTAGCTTGTGTGAAAGTGACAAAGCGCAAATCAGAGAACTAATTATGCAAAAAGCTATATTTAGTCATTTCATATATTAGGAAATCCTATTTGTATCGTCAAACTTAATAGATTTTAAATGAGTAAAAACTAAATTCCCCACTTGCCAGCATTGCTTGAGACAAAAGACTTATTTTATTCATCATTTAAATAGAATATAACAATAGAAATCCAAAATTTTTTAAAACCATATAATAAGCAAAAAGCAAATAAGAAAGTGTTTACAATGAGATTGTTTGTTTTGTTAAAGGAATGATATGATATTGAAAAATGCAAATCAAAAAGAATCCATAAAAAATACCCACTGAAAAGAAAAAAGAGTAATGTCTGAATATATTTTTCTTTCTAAATATTGAGTAAAATGTTCACCTCCATTACTTTTCAACACCAGTGTAGGAGGTAAACATGAAAACAGCAGGCAGATTTCAGTTCCTATATGCATGAATCATATACAGCGCAAAACTCACTGCAACTAAGAAGTTCACCATTCCCACTGACAAGTTAAATATGTCGACAAAATATTTGGATGTTCAGTCCCAGCAAGACGTCTTTGAGGTGCATTTTTGCTCTATAAAGTGAGGCCAAGTATCCAGATCTGGTCATAGATCTGGTTTCCCTTATAGCCCTGTTCTCTGTTGTGGAGAAGATCAGTCACTGAAAGCATGCGAACTCTCACTGAAGTCTCTCTCTGTGCCTCTGCTCCATAGTCGCTGAACTTTTCTAAAGCATTAAAATGTCTGCATTCATCTCCTTTACTTTTTTACTACTGTGTGCTCCAGAACAAAATACCAAATTACACATACAAATATATTTTATTTATTTATTTTTTAATTTATAGGAGTGTCCATATGGGACAAAAAGAAATATACTGAAACACGTTTTTAATTTATCAATAAATAAAAACAGAATATACATTAATTTATGGGTGTTGCATGATTTTTTTTTAAATTTAAATATTACTTATATTTATTTAACTTAAGAACATACATTATATGTGTATAAATAAAATATATGTATAGGGTTAAGGATTCCTTTAGAAATGAATAAATAGGTGATTTGCTTGTTTGTTTATGTTTCCACAGAAGGGGGATTAGAGATTAGGTGACATAAATGCAAAGATTGAATATAAGTATATATATTTTTGAAAATTAAATGGGATTAAATTATTACATTCATGTAATAAATTTATTGAAGCACTATTATTTTTCAGTAATGATCAGTATTGAATTTGTATCCATCCACTTGTAAATGCATTTATTCCTTAATTCACTACTTAGGAATATATTATTTTGGCTGTTTTATGTCTCAGATCTTTGCCCAGAGTGTATAGGCCTTGTCTTTCTTTTTCCTGCAGAGTGAAGAAGAGACCAGTCCTCACAATCCTCTTGAGAAGCATTAATTTGATAGATTAATTTGATAGATTGATAGAGCCTAGATTTGGAGCAGATAGCGGCTGACACTACATTTCTACCATCTAGCACTGGATCCTGCAGGATGTCTTCCTGGTTAGCTAGATTTATTTATTATGGTTTATTTGGTTGTATTCCCAAGTATTTGTGTATATCCGTGACACTGAATAGTCTTTAATTTTTTTGTTTATTCATCTTCAGTAACTGCTTTATCAGGCCAGGTCAGGGTCACAGCGGATCCCAGGAACATTAGGATCGAGACTGGGAATACACCCTGGATTGGATATCAGTCTTTCTTAGCATAACATGCACACCAACACAAGCACATTCACATTCACATTAGTGCAGCCAGTTTACCTACTGTCAGGTTTTTGGGAGGTAGTAGGAAACTGGAGAACCTGAAGGAAACCCAAGCAGCATTTCTGCCACTGTGCCACCTATTTTTTTTTTTTTTTTTTACGGTTTGCTCTATTTTGATATTTAAAAAGTTGTTTACTCAAAATTGGTATTACTTGATTTACTCTTAGATGCATGTTTACTTCATGTTGTACACGCTGATTGCCACAGGAAGTTGTAGCTAGGGTATGTTCATGTGATCTGTGTGTGCACGTGTGCATTTGTGTGGGATTAAGTGCTAAATGTTCTGAATCACCGTAAGCATATACAGACTTATAAATAAAGTCTGTATATAAATGTTTTACATATGTTTGTGTGCTAAGTGTCAAAGTGGAGATGTAAGTGCACAAGTGGCTTGTGATGGAAGGAAAAACTAGTAATACTATTTGAACTTTTTTTTTTGGAGCATTTTGTCAAATATTCACAAACATTTACAGCAAAGGCAACTAATACTTGATATAAATGTGTGTTTCAACACCAGTGTAGGAGACGTAGGAGACATGCGAACAGCAGGTAGGTTTCATATAGAGGAAAATAAATTAAGGTAAGGTAATTATACTCTGTACAGTATTTGTCTCTGTGTGTGTGTGTGTGTGTGTGTGTGTGTGTGTGTGTGTGTGTGTGTGTGTGTGTGTGTGTGTGTGTGTGTGTGTATGCGTGCGCAGATCAGCTAGTTTTTCTGAATCCCTTTTCATGGTGAAGACCAAACTTTTCTAACTATATTTCTCCAGTCATCTCCACTGAAGCATATTGTTTTAAACCATGGGGAACAGACTTGTTTTTGAGTGAACTTCACTGCTAAACTGCTAAACTAGTCTACAAGACACACTGTTAGAGGGCATATTGAAATAATTCCTCATTGTCATAACATTTAAATTCATTGACTATTGTTATAGTTAAATAAATCCATTTAGATTAAAATAAAAAAAGAAGAAGAAGAAATACTAACCTTTTAATCTTTCTTGGTTTGCTCTTTGTTTCTGTAACATTTATATGTGTAAACTGCTAAACTAAAGCGTCACTATTTCTACAAGGGCGCCATCTTGTGCCAGCTTACTGATGCAACGTTTTCGATATGTTTTTATCAATTGGTGGTGAGAAGCTTTCCCCACAAGGATAGGAATATCTGACCATTTAGTTGGTTCTCACCAGGAAAAATAGCTTTTGTGTGTGTGTGTGTGTGTGTGTGTGTGTGTGTGTGTGTGTGTGTGTGTGTGTGTGTGTGTGTGTGTGAGAGAGAGAGAGAGAGAGCGAGAGAAAAACAACGTTTATTTATAAGCACTAAAAGGGCCAAAAGGTTTCCTTCTGGTTACTAAGGGTACAATTAAGGTTAGATTTAGGTGAAGGCATTAATAATTATGTCAGTGTGTGTGTGTGTGTGTGTGTGTGTGTGTGTGTGTGTGTGTGTGTGTGGTAAAGTAATATCCTTATTTACACAAAATGGATAATGCAGGCAGCTGGTGTCTAAAAGATATTGCCTATAAACTTTGTGCTTAGTATGTAGTGTTACTGTGGCTCATTACCTCATATACAGTATATTTTCTGTAAACTGGTCCCCAATTAGAAATGTGTGAGTGTGTGAGCACCCTCTATGGGACTGTCACACGGTTCCAAAAAAAAAACAAAAAAACTGCTAACACCACAGGCGTTGTAAGATTTATATTTTCACAAACAATCTGAATGTTTAATCAAACTTAAATTTAACTTGAACTGAACCTACCCGAAATGAACAGATTTTATTTCTGATCACATGTAGGGTATCTACGTTTTAAACATGAATTATGTATCAGAGCTGAGATGCGAGACAGGAACCATATTTATTTAGCAAATAAAAAAATACTTATTTAAGAATTGAATAAATCAGATGGTTACATGTGAAACTTCTGTTCAAAGATGACCATCATGGTGATTTCCTTTAGAAAAAGTGGAGTCATCCCATCTGCTGGTTTTCTGGCCTAATAACAAATCCAACAACAAAGCCATCACCTTGTGACCGTGACCTCATGTGGGTAGCCTTTAAAGGCTCCCCAGTGTGCCACATTTGTCCTCTGGCTGTTCTCATTAACCCAAGTGACCACAGTGTCCTGTCTGTCATCCATTTAGTCATAGAACCAGTCGTAGAAACATGTAAACTTCCATGCTACTTTCTCATGTTTCACACTGCCAGGGTAGTTTCCTCTGGAAATAGCAGATGGCAGACAGTGAGTTTTATGTTGTCTGGAAGTGACGATTCTTGTAGTTCTGCCTAGGAGGTATCCATAATACTTTTCATTACAGGAGAACCCCTTTATGGTGTTCCCCAAAGCACACAAACAGCTGTCAATCACTTCCACATAGCGCCCTCACTGGACACAGGACTGGTCTGGGCATATTCTCATCTGCAAGAGCAGATAGATTTATAAGTGGACTTATATGCTGTGGTGCTAATATCTTTGTCAGAAATGCTGTATTTGGCCACATTATGACATGTTTGTCCCCAGTATAGACACTGCACACTGAGCAATAATGCATGCAATTCACTACTAAATTGTCTGACAGTAGTGATGGCCAGCAAACAACCTGCCTTAAGTGAAAGCATCGTCCTTTAGTTCAAATGGCGAGTTGTACTAACAACTTAGCACATCATTCAGAGCCCACCATGGGAACATCATTTTGCATAGAGGTCAGCGCATTCTTGAGAAAGTTTTTGACTAGTTTATGCACTCATAGTGGAAACCATCAACCAGACCCCAATGTGCAGACCATTTACATTTATGGCATTTGGCAGGTGCCCTTATCAAGAGTGATGTACATTTATCTCATTTATACATCTGAGCAGTTGAAGGTGAAGGGCCTTCCCCAGGGGCCTAGCAGCGGCAGCATTGTAGTGCTGGGATTTGAACTCTCAACCTTCCAATCAGTAATTAATCCAATCTTCCGTCTTAATCCAATTAATGTGTGCAGTCTGCTGTGGCACAGTAACCATTCATCTGGGACAGGATGTTCAGTCTTATGGGTAGTAGAGACATAGTGCGCATCAGTAACATTAATTACAATAGGAATTATGGCATATTTAGCCAGAAGGGGGCGATCAACACATTTGTTTGAACCACTGCACTTTCATCTGCAGCAGCAGCACAGCATAATCATCAGTTTCCACCACCCAGTCTTTGAACCACAGTGAGTTGTCTGTATGACTTTCACTCTGCTGTAGGTGCTCCAAAATAGATGAACTATGTCTTTGTGTGTCACACCACTATTATTGCCATGCACAGGACTACTGCAAGAGAGTGCTTCCTCTTGTTAATTGTATTGCCCAGTAGGTGAGCAGCTCTTAAGGGCAGATGTGCATCTGCCCACTTCAAGAGCATCACCATGGTGTTGCATAGTCTGCACTAGCAAATGTGACCCCCTCAGAAGTTCCTGAAAATGTTACAGAACTAGCCACACAGATTTCACATAGAGGACATTGATATGCTGATGTTATGACTAAATTTTCCACAGAAATGACTTGCCAAAAGGTAATTAATTAGAGGCTTGTAAGAACACTAGACTCGTGTTCTTACGTTATCTAGCTAGTTGTAATGCTTGGGATAGATTACGGTTTCCATTCTCTGCATTGGTATGTTGTGTACTAGTTTCAGGTGCCATAGAAACTATTTTGGAGCATCAAAAGCTAGCTTTAAATAGCCAAATTCCCACGGGCTATAATGGACTACAGATTCTTCTTCTTCTTCTTCTTCTTCCTCCTCTTATTATTATTATTATTATTATTATTATTATTATTATTATTATTATTATTATTATTATTATTATTATACTTAGATAAGCTAGCCAGTAAAATACAATATATGGCCAACAGTATGTGGATACCTGTCCATCACACCCATATGTGGTTCTCCCCCAAACTATTGCCACAAAGTTGGAAGCACAAAATTGTTTAGAAAGTCTTTGTATGGTGTAGCATTGCAATTTCCCTTCACTGGAACAAAGGGGTCAAATTCAGAACAAAGTGAGGTCCATGAAGACATGATTTACCAAGGTTGGTGCAGAAGAGCCTTACTGAACATGTCTACAATGAATTGGAATGCCAACTGTACCCCATGCCTTCTCACCCAATATCAGTGCCTGACCTCACTATCGCTAAATCTGGACTAAGATGTTCAACAAGCACATATGGGTGTGATGGTCAGGTGTCCACAAACATTTGGCCATATAATGAAACATTACACCTGTACAGTATACTAATGCTGTTTTAAGCAATAGGTACTGTAACAGAGGATGGCGTCAATGTTCATTTAGTGTGCTCAGAAAGTCAAAACACCATTTTGTAATCTTTAGAGAATCTCTCATGGTCCAGCAGCTGTCGATTCTGCACAAAGGAGAAAATTCAGTCACTGTGGCACCACAGGCTCAGAGCTGCAAGGTCTGGCCCTAATGGCATTCCAAAACAAGCTCACATTCTCTCTCATGCTCTTTTATCATAAGGCAGATCATATTACATATTACATTAGCATTTAATAAACTTTATTTTCTGTGTATGATGTCTTCATTCTTTTTGATTGATATCTACAAAATATTTTATTAGATTTGGGGAGGGGGTCAAAAGCTGTGGATATCACCAGTATCAGCATTATTTCCAAAACTGTGTCCAACTGCATTTTCATAAAAAGAGAGATAAAGATATATTACAGAGCCATGGAAAAAAACAAGCAAAAATCTGTGACTAAAAAGTGCGTATTGAAGAAGTTGTTAATATTTGGCTTGACAACTTCATTCCAATTCAGCTAGGATGTTAGTAAGTGTGTAATTCATACGTATGATAGCTAGTTAGCAAACCAGCTAGTAAACATACCAGTGTGACCCCATTAAAATGGAAGCACTTGTGACATAAATGACAAACTTTTAAGCCATTAGGGTAGGTTATGAAAGGTCACTGCAATAAAAACGCATGTCCATATATGCATTAACAGGTTGATATAATTGTGTTTTTACACGTAAAACATAATAATGCCAAACATTAGCATGTTAACATAGATAATATTTAAAAGTGTTTCTAGACTTAGTCATATAAGTTCAAAGATACCTTCCAAAAAATTATTCACAACATCTATCTAGTTTCTTCAGTTTAAAAATCCTACACACTTGTACCTTGAATATTTCTGTAGTATTTTTATCTGTTACAAAGCTAATAAAGCATCTGCTCTGGATCCGCTCTGGAACCCCTGATTATAAACTTTTACTGACTTTCCATACCCTAAATCTTCCAAACCAAGTGACAATAAGGTGCCATATTTACTACTGTATGACATCTTTGAAGTTGAATTTGGAATCTGAACTATCTGCTTTTTTATTCTTAATACTTCTACAGAGCCATATAGAACATCTTGTTGCAAAGCATTACACACACACACACACACACACACACACACACACACACACACACACACACACACACACACACACACACACACACACACATTCACACCTAGGGGCATTTTGTAATAACCAGTCAACCCACTGTCATGTTTTTTGGAAGGTGAGAGGAAACCAGAGTACTCAGGAGAATCACACATAACTCCTGATCTTAGGATTGAACTTAGGACAGCCCCTAGAGAGGCATCGCTACCCGCTGTGCCACTGTGCTGCCTTCTCAAATTTACTTCAGGTCATTTAGGAAAATAATCAAAAACTGTACAAATGACTTTTGTACTATTTTGTCTGTCCCCTTATCCTGTATGACCTGTGACACCATACCATTACTTCCAAAACTGTGTCCAAAACAGTTGCTTACATTTGTGTGTAAGAAAAACATTACTTAAATTTAGGTGAAATTATGTTTCATCCAGACATGGAATATACATTGCTCACTTTGGCTCAAGCATAATTTTTTTCAGACATATCACTGAAGTCAGAAAACTCTACTACTTTTAAAACAACCATCCATTATAAAGCTACAGACTCTCAATCGAATATCTGCAATACAACTTTTCCCATCCCAAGAACTGCAAAATAAAGAGTCTTATTTTTAAATTATTTATTCTCAACAACAGAAAAGTAAGGAAATTTGCGATATTTTTGTTTGTTTGTTTGTTTGTTGTTTAATAATTGTGGGCTAAGAATCCTAAGAGGGTCATAGAAGATGCTGTGGCTTGTCAACACTATTGAGAGATCTATAAACAATCCACTGTTAGGACATAGAACATTCCTTTGGCACTCCCTTATAATCCTACTAATAAAACAATGCTTAAAATTATATGTAAAAACTTCACTCACTCTATAGATGGGACAAATATATTAAAGACATGCTTGTTAAGAGCAAATTAAACAGTTGGTGTAATAGAAACTACAGCAATCTGGCATTGCAGCTGCTCAATATGTTCAATATGGAAATGTATTAACACAACCACTAAAATTGTTGAGAGTTGTTCACTGTCTCGTCTGTAAGAAATACAATCAGATACAATGTAAAAGACTTTTTGGGAAGCCAAGAAAAGACAGTATGATTGTGCACACTTCCACACACACTTCTCAATGTCACATAATTATGCGTTAAGCTAAATTATCTGAAAGAAATACAGCTCAGAGAGAGAGAGGAGCCTGCAATAACAGTGTCTTTACTGGGCAACCACTTCAGACACGTGTGTACAGTTCCAGTGGAATAACGAAACAGCAACTCTGACGTGCTACAGGAATGGTAGTCGTTCAGTACTTACAATACAATTATATTACAGGAATAACAATTAAGTGAAGATGCTTAAGGAAAAAAGAGATCAAAAATTAGAGATCTGGACTTTAGGACTTTATGGACTCAATGTCATAGCGACTATTACATCATGGACCATTTCATAGATCAACTGGTTTCATCTCATACAGCACATTGATTTTGTCTAAAATGTCCTGTTGCTCTGGAAATGTTGTGTATTACTCTGCATTTTTACCACTGGTACCTTTATTACTGAAATTTCTTTCTTTTTTTTTATTTTTATTTTATTTTTTTTTATTTATTTATTTTTTTTTCCAATTAATGACCCCAATGGCCTTCTATAGTCACTCACTGTTTCAGTAACCATTGATAATTATTAGTGAGACTTTTTTTTTTTTAATTATTTATTTTGAATATGCAAATAAGTGAAAACTCACCAAATGCTAATAAGAAGGCATGAGTGGTTGATTTACGAGATTAAGTGATTGACATAAGATTTTGCACCAAAATTCAGTAAACTGATTTACTTAGGATTGTTATAATTCTCCTGCCAGGTCAAGACACACGTTTCCTAGCGTGAAACGCGACCTTTCTAATACTCAGCCACTAAACACAAAGAAACACTAGATGGCAGCAGAGAAGTTTCTATAAAATGTTCTAGGCAACATCAAACCAAATTCATGTTGTGAATTTTATTATACTGTATGTGTGTTAAGGGGCTGAAAAAGACAATTACACTTAAATCTTAGTCAAGTGTAGACAAGTACAATTAAATCTTACACTTTATATCATATATTAAAATAATATCTATATATGGGTCTGGTCTGATACATTGTTTAGCACAAAGCAATGGATAAAGTTTTCAAACAACACCAGAAACACCAGAATAGGTAAGTTCTCTTCCATAAAGCAAAAATGTAAAGCCAAAATTCCTTTTATAAACCTTTTATCTCAGTTCGATATAATTTCAAACATCAAATATTTTTTTGTTTTACAGTATACATCAATCAGCCATAACATTAACATCACTGACAGGTGGAATTGCATTGCACAGGAATGAATAACATTGATTATCTCGTTACAGTGGCAACTGTCAAGGGGTGGGATATATTAAGCAGCAAGTGAACAGTCAGTTCTTGAGGTTGATGTGTTGGAAGCAGGAAAAATGGGCAAGCGTAAGGATCTGAGTGACTTTGACAAGGGCCAAATTTGTGATGGCTAGACGACTGGGTCAGAGCATCTCTAAAACAGCAGGTCTTGTGGGGTGTTCCCTGTATGCAGTGGGTAGTACCTACCAAAAGTGGTGCAAGGAAGGACAACCGATGAACTGGCAACATGGTCATGAGCACCCAAGGCTCAGTGATGCGTGTGGGGAGTGAAGGCTAGCCCATCTGGTCTGATCCCACAGATGAGCTACTTAACACAAACTACTGAAAAAGTTCATGCTGGCTATGATAGACAGGTGTCAGAACACACAGTGCATCACAGTTTGCTGCCTATGGAGCTGCGTAGCTGCAGATTGATCAGAGTGCCCGTGCTGATCAATATCCACTGCCGAAAACACCTACAATAGGCATGTGAGCATCAAAACTGGACCATGGAGCAATGGAAGAAGGTGGCCTGGTCTGATGAATCATGTTTTCTTTTACATCATGTGGACGGCTGGGTGTGTGTGCTTCACTTACCTGGGGAAGAGATGGCACCAGGATGCACTATGGGAAGAAGGCAAGCCGATGGAGGCAGTGTGATGCTCTGGGCAATGTTCTGCGTGGAAACCTTGGGTCCTGGCATTCATGTGGATGGTACTTTGACACGTACCACCTACCTAAACATTGTTGCAGACCATGTACACCCCTTCATGGCAACGGTATTCCCTAATGGCAGTGGCATCTTTCATTAGGATAATGCACCCTGCCACACTGCAAAAATTGATCAGGAATGTTTTGAGGAACATGACAGAGTTCATGGTGTTGACTTTGCCTCCAAATTTCCCAGATCTCAATCCGATCGAGCATCTGTGGGATGTGCTGGACAAACAAGTCTAATCCATGGAAGCCCCACCTTGCAACTTATAGTACTTAAAGGATCCCCTGCTAACATCCAGGTGCCAGATACCGCAGCACATCTTCAGAGGTTTTGTGGCGTCCATGCCTCGACAGGTCAGAGCTGTTTTGGTGGAACAAGGGGGACCTACACAGGTGGTTTTAATGTTATGTCTGATCAGGGTATAGCATCTGTAGCCCGTTGCACAAAAGACACAGTGTCCACCATGGTTCAGGGATATGAACAAACCATGTGTGCATGTGTATGTGTGTGTGTGTGTGTGTGTGTGTGTGTGTGTGTATGTGTGTGTGTGTGTGTGTGTGTGTGTGTGTGTGTGTGTGTGTGTGTGTGTGTGTGTGTACCTGAAGGCTTTTTGAAGGCTGCAGGAATCTGCAGTAATTTCCTCTAGCCTACGTCACTAACGCTCGTCCGTGCCTGGAGTCCTAACCACAACCACATGGGGCTCTGAGTCTTTCAAAGAGAGCATTCCTCACCTCATTGGGACTCAAACAAGAGAAAAATACATGCAGAGTTGACATCAGGGTCAAGGGAAAAATCTAGCAAAGAAAAATATTATATCAAACAAAAAAGCTTTATTAATGCTGGTCATTTTTCTCTTTACTTAACATTCTATTTGAAATGCTAGCATACTGGAAATACTGAACAGTCTTTTAATGGGACTTAACTAAGAAGGATTTTATAGATATAAGTTTTCATGCATAATTATTAAACTTGTTCTAATAGTCCATCTTAATTTTTCCTACTTCTGCGCTTGATATTTTCTTAGGTTTCTCTCAATTAACCTGAGACGGATGATAGACTAATTGCACTGAGCTCTATCTACATAGTAATGTCAGTCCACTTCATAGCTTAAGATCAAAGGCAAATATGCATCTACAAATGATCCCTGTGATCCCACAGAGCACCACTGTGAACTATTATCAAAGGCAGAGTCAAATTAAAGGACAGATTTGCAGGTAAACACACACACACACATACACACAGTGTTCCTCTAATCTTAAAGGCCAAGCAGCAGGGATTATCACGTCTCCCAGAAATCAGGAAAGGATTAGGCACTGACATTATCACAAAATAGAAATTTCTAAGCAATGACCATCAATAAACTTTCTTATATGACACGATTTAAAGCTAGATGTTTATGTAGTGAAAATTATTTATCTGTTTACCAGACTCAAAATAGTCTCCAAAAATCCAAAAAGGAGGGTGGAATGTTGCGTGTTGTGCAGCATTGAAGGCTCTGCCCTCTGCTGAAGTAATGGAGTACTGCAGTTTAAGGAAGAAACTCAGCCAAATACAGTTGAGTACAGATGGACAACAAATTAAAGGAAAAACTAGTGTCTCTGTTATGCTGTGGGGTAATTTCCTAATCCACGTTTTATTATTCTGACTGACAACTTTATCCTATGATAAAACATTTCTATCCAAATTGGAGAGTGGCCTCTTCCAGGATGACTCCACCACCATCCACAGAGCACACTGACTCACTGAATTGTTTGATGAGTATGAAAATGATGTAAATCATATGCTGTGACCTTAGACACCAAATCTCAACCCAACTGAACACCTAGGGGTGATTTTGGACTGATGTTTTAGACAACGTTCTCCACCACCATCATCAAAACACCAACTGAGGGAATATCTTTTGAAAGATGGGTGTTCATTTTTCCAGTACAGTTCCAGAGACTTGAAGACTCTTTGCCAATATGCACTGAAGCTGTTCTGGTGGCTCGTTTTTGCTCCTTTAACTCTTTCCACCTTCCACCTTACATTTTATAATTTGTCACCTACCGTATATGTACATACAAACATGTACAATATACACATTCCAGATAAACATATTGCTTCACATCTCTCTGTCTCAGACACACACACAAAACTAACACAAAACACTGACAAGTCTATTCTGTTACTTGCAGCTTGCTGCATGTTTGATTTTTATTCAGCATCCTGTGGCATGTGATTGGGCAGGAAGTTTGCCTTGGCTGGGTAACCGCCACTCAATGAATCATTTATGACAATATTCGAAATTGAAAATATACACTTAGTGTCAGTTACACTGAGAAACCCAGTGGATTAGTCTACCCATTGGAAGGATTCTGTTAAATTTCTATGAGTGTGTCATCTGCAAGGCTATGAACAGCTGTGGACATTATATAGAATATGCTGTAATAGTATTGGTAGAGGCATCCGACTAGCTGGCAGCAGCATTTATATCTCCAACTCAGCAGTAGTAAATCTGTTTTTAGTGATTTTCTAAATCTGATTGGCCAGAAGGTGTTGATTATTTTTCTATAACAGCATGACTCTGACAGTATTATCACTGTAAGGTTTATATATTATCATTTCTATACAAACAGCTAATTCACATGTACTTGTATGGCAGATGCTCCACATGATCTAAGACTAATAATAACTAGATAAAAATGTGTTATTTACTGAAGAAAATGTATAACTGTTAATATGGGGAAGGATTCTGTAGAGACAAGTCTCAGGTGTCAGCACATTGTAATTATCAGTAAGTTTTCCGCCATGGGAAGGTTATGCAGCAGAGGATGTTTTCTGGTTTTTAGTAACATACGTAACAAGCTGTTGTTTTTTTTTGCCGTATTGACTTCCAAAGAGAGAGAAAACAAAGGCTGGTGAGGGAATGAGTGAGGGAATACAAGAACTAACTTGTATTGTGGATGTTCCATAACATTAAATGTAACTATAAACTGATAAAAAGCATAATGCGTTCTTTCTCAACTAATGAAAAGTAATCTTTGGCAAAGCACTGTGGTATAAAAGATTGAGATGTGCTGAAATAATCAAAATAATATGGTGAATGGTGGCTTAGTGGCTAGCATGTTTGCTTCACACCTCCAGGGTTGGGGGGTCAATTCCCACCTCCTCCCTGTGTGCACAGAGCTTGCATGTTCTCCCTGTGCTTCAGGGGTTTCCTCTGGGCACTCCAGTTTCCTTCCCCAGTCCAAAGACATGCATTGTAGGCTGATTGGCATCTCTACATTGTTCAAAGTGTGTGCAATTGTGTCCTGTGATGGGTTGGCACCCCATCCAGGGTGTCCCCCGCCTTGTGCCCCGAATTCCCTGGAATAGACTCCAGGCTCCCCTGTGATCCTGTGTAGGATGAGCAGTACAGAAAATGGATGGATGGAACATCAGGGTGGTAACAGTAACTCTGCTTTGTGTCAGACTGCATCACAACACAGCATATAACAGCATGCCGTGTTCTGGATTATTTCCTACTTAATGCACAGAACTGTCTAGTTTATTCTACTTTATTTAGTGACCTTAGAAAGCCATTTATCAAACATAATCCTATAACTGAAAATTGTATATTTTCTTGTGCAGGCCTAAAACAATGCTTGTGTTATATTATTAAATGGCGATGATCAAAATCACGTAAATTCACATACTTAGGCATACCTTGCTGCATGCTCATATGTCCTCATAGACCAGGACTGAAGTATTCACGAAGAGGAGATCCTCCATATCAGTGCTCTAGAATGTGTTTCACGCTTGGCTGCAAGCCAATTTTACCCTTGAGAATTTCTTTGCCATTTCCACTGTCCATGAGAAGCAAATTCCGAGATCACTGGAGGTTTAGCAAGTCCATCATCATTGCTCAGACAGTGTCTACCTTATTACTGCTCTTTTTTTGTAATGATCTGGTGAAAACAATTAGCAACCTCAGTGCCATACTGAGCAAATGTATTACAGTCCAGTCCTGAAGGACCACAGACCCTCACAGCCTAGTATCTCAATCAATTCACCTAATTTTCAAGGCTTTCTTGAGTCAGATCACGTAGGTTAGAGAAGTGAAATCTCTACTGTGCAATGTTATCACCCTCCCAGCTGTAGTTTGACAGCTATGATATAAAGCATACTGAATGAAGTAATAAGGTTTAGATGAGATGTGAGTTCTAAAGTGCTTCTTTATTTCAATTGGCGACTGCTTCACACATCGCAGGATATTATGTTCAAATTGAACTGCAGCCAAAATCCATCAGAGCCCTAAGTCAGGGAAAACTGTGAAGTTAATGCATACGAAGTCAGATAATGGTCCCTGGACAATGAAATAGAAATTTATCTGAATTAAGTTTACACACAGTTTCTGTTAATGCTTTGTGATGCACATTTTTAAGTTTTATTGAGTTAATCTTTTTCCAACAACATAATATTTCTGTGTAATGGGAAACAAAAGTCTGATCTGTATTGTCTGTATGCTTTTCTCAGAGCTCTGAGTTACAGTTCAATTCAGTCCCTGGGCCCAGGATACTTCCTATAAATGCTAAATGTGCTTCAGATAAATATAATCTATATTATTGATATGTTCCTGGTCTGCATTGGAGAAGAGGTCCTTTGGAGACCTTGTGTATGTAAATGGGGTTAAGGCAAAGTGAACTGCAGTATCTATTTTAAATGGGCCATGCTGAAATGCAGCCAAATGTCAGATAAAACATAACTAACAGCAGAGGAAAACTTATAGGCAGACCAAGAATATACACAGCATACACACATTACATTGTCAAGCTACATATGAGAAGAACCATTCATCTCTACCCATGTATGATTGAATGACCGCAGTATGATTCTAATCTGAAAACTTCTAAAACGCACAATCTTATTCAAAATATACTGAAGATTAATGTAAAACGTCATCTGGCAATACCACAAAAGCAGCAATATAGTTCAATATGCAATACATAATTTACAATATTTAACATAAGCATAGATGTGATGGGTGATGGTGGTTTTAAATTTTAGTATAGTGTTTTTGCTTTGGTGGTCAAAATAATTTTTAATCTCTTAAAAATCTTATAATTTTCACATCCATGGATTAAATTCATAGGTAACTATAGTATCAGTTATGTTTGACTAGGAAACAGCCTATAATCACATAATGTTACTGTAGCAGACTGTACAGTACTATGTTTTCTGAACTAAGTACCTGTAAGACACAGCCAGGATTTTACCTCAAGTAGACCTAGCATGGATAGAAAAAGGAAACACTAATGCTGTAGCTGAGCCAACAGTCATTTGTTAGTGATAGCTAGCTAGTTTAGTCTATGTTTTCTTGTCTTACGTAGCCTGGGTAGTTTTTGAGACAGACAATATCTTTTACATTGAACTACCATTATATTGTTTGTGTAATATAAAGTGGTGGTAAGTACACTATATGGCCAAAAGTGTGTGGACAAATCACACCCAAATGTGCTTGTGGAACATCTCATTCCAGATTTAGTTTCCATTTGATGTTATAATAACCCCCACTCTTCTGGGAAGGCTTTCTATATTTTTGGAACGTGGCTGTGGAGATTTGTGCTCATTCAGCCATAAGAGCATTGGTGTGCAGTTCCAATTTATCCCTAAGGTGTTCATTGGGGTTGAGGTCAGGGATCTGTGCAGGCCACTCAAGTTCTACCACTCCAACTTTGGCGAACCAGGTCATTATGGACCTCACTTTGTGCACAGAAGCATTATCATGCTGGAACGGGTTCGGACCTCTTTGTTCCAGTGAAGGGAAGTCTTTATGCTACAGAATATAAAGACATTCAAGGCAATTCTCTGCTTCCAACTTTGTGGTAACAGTTGAGGAAGGCCTTCATATGGATGTTACGATTAAGTGTTCTTTTGGCCATTTGAGCACTGGTAGCTTAGTGGTTAAAGGCTCTGGGTTACTGATCGGTAGGTTGAGGTTGAGGGTCAAAATGCTAGCACTACCAGACTGCCACTCTTAGGCCCTTGAGGAAGGCCATTAACCCTCTCCGCTCCAGGGGCTGTATATAATCTCTGACTCCAGCTTCCTAACAAGCTGGGATATTTGAAGAGAGGAATTTAACTGTAATGTATATTTATCAAATAAAAGCTTCCCTTTCAGTATCCTGTGTGCTACGATCAGTGTGCAGTTGTGTCACTGAGTGTGTGGTTGAAATTAAAATCACAAATACAGTACATAAGCATATTATGAGATTATTATAATGTACATATATATTGTATTGGTAATAGGCTGTAGTGACAGAATAGGCAGAGGTATCGCTCATTGTGTGTGTGTGTGTGTGTGTGTGTGTGTGTGTGTGTGTGTGTGTGCACCAAAACACACCAGGCTACTGTCCACTGTAATAAATATCCCTGCTGTACTTACTATCCATCCATTTTTAATGAAGTGTCTCAGCTGTGTGTGTGGTGTTTCACATTTGTGTGTGACATGAGGGGAAGGGGGTGAGCAAGCCTGAAGGTGTGATAGAACCTACTGAAAGAAAGAAAAAGAGAGAAAACAGAACACTGCCCTCTGCCCTCTTTACTTCCTCTCTTCTGAAGTGTGCAGAAGTTATGACCTGCCAGCTAATCTCATTCTCCTGAGGGGAGTAAAGTTAGACACTCGAGTTTACAAAATCCCACTGCGAAAATAGAACCAGCACCACTTGCTCTTCTGTAGGCAGTTTTTCTTAACCGTGAGGCCTGCTCTCTCTCTCTCTCTCTCTCTCTCTCTCTGACTGTGAGCTGAAACTGTGAGACTGCATCACATTAGATCAGTGGAACAGCCTACACTGGGCTGTGTGTGTTTGGCTATGTCTGTTTACTTAAAGAAACCCATTAGGAGAAAGGTAGGCAGTGACAGTGACTAAAAAAATCTCAACACACAACTGGAAGTGTCCTGCTCTAAACAGGACTCAAAATATGTAGGACTCGTTGACTGCATGGAGTAATACATTTGACAAGGAGTTTATTTCTCTACCGAATTCATTTCTTTTAACTGTGCACAGCTGCTAACAGGAAAATTGTGACAAAATATAAATAACAAAATCCAACAGTGTTTCTTTTTAGTCCTTTTTTAAATTTAATTACAAACCTCAAGTTAAAAGTGGCAAATTGTCTAAATTTTTCAACATATTCCATTTTATCTTTCACTCGTCAAGAATGTAACATTGAACAACTGAAAAATAGTGAGATATTTTGTCATTATAATCAGCCATCACCTATTGGCAAACAATGCTAAGAGCTTATTGGAATGCAATGAAAGAAAAATACAATTATGTTATACAAAGATCAAAAATACTATTAAAAACCCTTATTATAAATGGCAGCGCTATATTAATAAACTGCTATTGACATTTTACATGTAAGTACAAAATATTGTTGAGGTAGCACCCTCTAAAGTCACTTTTAAATGTTAAAATACTGAATAGACATGACAACTTTTTTTTTTTATTTACATTACAGCAAATCTATGTTCCTTACTTCATTACAATTGAATTCCTTTGGTAAACGAATGGTCAGACCATGTGCAGTCCTGCATGTTTAAATTGTACATTCACAACATTTTTGCATCATTCTTTTGGATTCATTTTTTTACATAATGCAAAAAAGGGGGCAAATGCATTGTTTTACAAAAAAAAAAAAAAAAAAAAAAAAAAAAAATCTTTCTTTATTAAGAACATTCATTCCATTCTGTTCCACCACTGACTCTTGGAGAGTTATCAGACTGCATTATTTTATACCTCACCCACTGTTTTCTCTACAGCTCGTCTGTGATGGTTTTCAGGGTAAAAAGGTCAAGTGTGAAAGCCCGGTGCACAGGGGCAGCTCCGGTGCCAGACAGGTCCCCTCAAGACGCATTCTCCAGTGTGTGTGTGTTCCCCTTCCTTGGGGTGTAAACATTAGCAGGGCACTTTGTATTGGCCTAATGAAGACATCTCAAAAGGGGTCTGGCTGAAAGACTAGCCCACACCCATCTCTGTCAGTAGGGCTCATAACAGGCCAGTTTGGCTGGGCATCTACTTATTATGAGGTTATGCTAAGACCATGTAACATCCAACACAGAGACCATTGTGTTTCTGAGCTTGGTGTTTTTTTTTTTTCTCTTCCTCACCCATATCAAATGTCAGCCAGGGAGGGAATGAAAGTGTGTGGTGGCCCGTAGGAAGAAAGGAATGGGCTAAATAAACCAAACCAAACTCAAAGAGGAAACTTCAGCAGATTGGAAATGAAACATTCTCAAGATGGCAAACTTAACTTTGGTTTAAAAGACATAACACAATGTGTAAGCTTAGCTTACAGTAAAGAAAATACTTATTTGCTCTGATGTGTATGCTAACATTCATGACTTTTGCCCATTTAAACAAACAAACAAAAAAACATATTTTATTCATATAAACGTGACTGAATATGAACTAATAAACATATAAGACAAAAACGTGGAAAAGAGAATTTTTTTATGTATACAATAAACTATGGAAATAAAGCATCTATAAAAATATAAAGGATTTTTTAAACAGAAAAACATTGATATCTTATTTGTTTAATAAATCCTACAGTCTAGCAAGTTAAGACTCGGAAAGCCGCGATTGGAACAGTCAACTGGAAAAAAAGGTTCAGTGCAATAAATGTAGGTGATTATTTACTGAGCGCGTGTAGCTCGGTGCTTTTTTTTTATTTTTATTTTATTTTATTTTTTTCTTTTAGAAGATTTTGACGCGCTTACCGCCCACAGCCCGGCCTCCTTTGAGCGCTCGAGGCGCGGGCTGCTCCTTGGAGAGTGGACAGTACTTGATGGTATGTGCGTTGTCGCCGTTGGCGCTGCACAGCGGGCACGTGTATGCGCGCAGGATCGGGCACACCACGCGGCCGTCGGGCGCCTTCAGCACGTGCGAGCCGTACACCTCTTCAGGCGCGCCGTTATTCCGACAGAACACGCAGATCTTGGGCTCCTGCTTGGCGCGCGCCGCAGCTGTCTTGCGCACCTTCCTATCCGCGCCGAACAGCTCGAAAGCCGCGAAACTTCCACCTCCTCCTCCTCCTCCTCCTCCTCCGAAGCCCGCGTCGCGCTCATGCCCTACAATCCCTGCGCCGTGGCTACGGAACGGCCCGAGCGCCGAGAAGCGCTCCTTGAGCTCAACTAGGGAAGGCGGCGGCGGGCTTGCGGGAGGGCAGCAGCAGCCGCACGACGAGGAAGAGGAGCAGCACGAGGAAGAGCAGCAGCAGTAGTCCAAGTGCGCGGCGCATGGGCACGGCACAGGGTCATCCAGGCCCAGTGTGGCTTTCAGAGATTCGGTGATGGAGTTGGGGCTCGCTCCGCCGCCGGGACCGCGCTTGCTGCTCTGCGTCACCAGCGTGGACAGGCCCAGATAGTCGTTCCAGAAGTTGAACGTGTAGTCGTAGGACGTGCGCGCGCTTAAGTAGCTGTGGTTTAAAAAATCCATCTCGCTTTTCCCCTGACTCCCGAGCGGCGCGACGGCGCCTCTCTGTGCAGGATAAAACGGATAATAAATATTCCGTCCCAATTGAAACGGCAAGTAGCTAACAGATGTAGTCAGGTCCAGCGCTTGTCTTGGGTATTTCGGGCTGCGCGCGAGGCTGCTGGTTATAAGCCTGGAGAAGGAGCGGAGAGAGAGAGGGGCGGGGCTCTTTGCGCTTCGAGTTTTGGGAGCAGATCAACAGCGTGTTTTCTTCAGCACGATCTAAAGAGCTCAAAAGGGAAACGACTCCGCAAGAAAAAAAAAAAAAAAAAAAAAAAACAGCAGTACCGCAACTTTGCAACTTTACGATGTAAAGCAGTCATAAAACGTGTGTTAGCTGCAGCGTCCCTGCCCTCCCTAATCAAAACACTGACAGGGATAAGAAAATAATAAGTCGCATATTATGCACTTTGCGTTTGAAACGTTACACAACTGCATTATATATTTTTTTCGGGAAAATGTCATTCTATCGCCACGACCCCTCCCTGCCTGCCTGCCTCCCTCTCTCCCTCCCTGCCTGCCTGCCTGCCTGCCTTCCTCACACACAAGCCTTATTTTTAACTACTGCCACCAGCACCCCGTCTTCCCTACAGCAAAATGCGAACGAAGACGAGATATTTTGCACAAATGTCTCATATAAAACACTAGCACTAAACACTAAACTCATTGCGATTGCGTGCTTGTTTGCGTGAACGCGCGGCTCTTTGTTCTTTGAGCGCGCGGCCATCGCACGCACCTGCGCACAGCAGTTCACTCCATGCAACAAATATGTAACAAACCCTAAAACTCCTCTTTCAACAAACGTGAATGCACATCTATATATTCATGTATAGGCGTATTAGGGCTTGCCAGCTGTCGAAAAGAAAGCATTCATTGTGGCAGCAATAATGGTATTAGGGGTAGAACTCATACACCTGTTAGTGATTCTTGATGCTTGTCCACACACACTACAGTCCTTTTTTTTGCGGCACAGCACTTAACTGAGCCTCGAGCTGGTGTATCATTTGGAGTTAAATGGCCTAAGCTTAGATGTCAGTAGATTTGCTCAGGTCCCGCAGTTCTTTTTTTGATGGTGTGCCTGCTGTGGACTTGGCTCTCAGTGAAGGGCTGTAGTGCTGGAAAGCTTTTGTTCTACAAGCTCCTGGCTCACTGCAAGCATACTGCACAGGAGCCAGCTCTCTCTCTCTCTCTCTCTCTCTCTCTCTCTCTCTCTCTCTCTCTCTCTCCAAAAAGCTCCTGGCCCAAATCCTGGAGCCACAGAGAAACTTGTAATAAGGGTCTGGCTAGATTAAGTCATCTCAGAGTAAACAAAAGACTGCTTTGCATTTCTGTGCTTTGTTTAACCAAGAGTGGGTGGGATACAGGGGGCACAGACACAGACACAGGCACAGGTGCAGGCCAGCCGAACGCTATATATGCACAATAAAGATGTGCATGCTCTTTAGCCTCTCTCTCTCTCTCTCTCTGTATCTCTGTATCTCTGTGTAGCTACAGTTTTCAGGCTGTGATGGATGATTAATGCATTTCAAATTGTGGCTTTTCTTTTTCCATCCTCACTGTAGCCTATATAACAGAAATAATGCAGCGTTTCTGCAGTGGCATCATTGCACCACTGGGGGTCTGTGTGAGCTGAGTATAACATTACAGGGATGATGTCATTGGGCATCCTGGAAGGCAATAATTTACATAATAAGAGATGTGTAAGAACAAAACAGCACACACACACACACACAGTTTTGCTGCTCATGTATACAGGAAATTTAGCACATACTGGAGCACATCAGTAAACAACAGACGGTGTATAACTCCGCTTCCTGTAGTACACTCAGTTTAAGAGGCTAAAGAATTTTTATAATTGATAAAAGAGATGATAATTGGACAAAGTGAAAGGAAAACCTCTAGCAGTGTTTTGTACTGATGATGGCTATGTAATGACAACTTTATCACTATTGCTCTTCCTAGTGATGCTCTCTATGGGTCTCGAGTAATGTGTATGTCGATAATAGTGTTTCATACTCCAGCGAAAGCTAAAACTACATTCAGCCCACAGGACCTTCTTCTATCATGATGAATTATACTTCTCAGGAATGTGAACATGAGGCTCCCGGAGCATCGCTACCACAACAGACACTGTATTTCTAATTAAAAGTGAAAGAGAGCTTTTTGAAGCCCATCCAGCTCAGAGGATTAAGTCTATTTAAAGGGGAATTCAATAGAATGCCATACCTCTGTGTTTAACCAAGTGGAAACTAATAAAGAAGATGTGCTTTGTGTATGTTTGTACTTGGCTTAGTAGCTTTTCTTTGCTCAGGAGAACTACTTTAGCTGAACTTTTGCCCTTGCCAAGCACACATTTAGTTTGCAGGGTGAATGAAGCGAGACCTTGGTTATTCAATATGACCTTTGAATGCTTATGCAATTATGTATTTTCAATTTAATGGCTGCATCTATGAACAGAATCAACCTTGTTAGACTTATTAGACTAATAGTCTGTCTTTCTTCAGTTGAAATGACCCTGTGAATAAATTTGTCAGGGAAAGTACTGGCCTTGTTGATGATTCATATGGATATATTTGTGCATTATTGCATCATTGTGAGCGTACACTATTTAGTGCACATGTAGAAAGCATAATAATGCACAAAATAAAGCATTATACGTGTAGAAGAATCCAGTAAGTCAATCTCTGCTCTGTCAATCAACTAACTCTTGTTAGTTTTAGGTTTTGTAAGTGCAGACCTCTCCCTCTCTCTCTCTTTCTCTCTCTCTCTCTCTCTCTCTCTCTCTCTCTCTCTCTCTCTCTCTCTCTCTCTGTAGCATTACTAATGATGGAAAGTCCTGGCTGTGGCTCTGTACAACCTTTTCTGTTCTCTTGATTTTGAGCCTGAAATATTAATGACCACATTATTACTTAATTTTGTTGTGACTTGGAGGGATTAATACCCATCCATTAAACAGAGCTAATTCTTCCCCTGTCTGGAGAAAGCTCGTGCCTACTGGATCGCAGAATTACATTACATGCTGAAAGATCTATGGCACCAGTGAGGAGGCTAGTGCTGTAAATTGATTTAGTGGTTGGAGCTAAACAGTGATGATGTGGGAGGTTGCTGACCAAGGCAAACTTTTACTTTTAATGAGCTATATTGTTATGCTCATCACTGTTGGCGTAATGCTAGCATTTGGCAAGCGCATGGTCTGCCTTCTGCATGTGGAATAGTCCTTAATCATGTTGTATTTTTGAGAGATGATTTATCAACCCCATACAAATGTGCTTTCTAAGTTTGCAATATCTACACAGCTTTATCATCATAGTCAGTATCTGGAAGGTTTCTTATGTCTATATCTGCTCCACATTTGTGTTTGAGCAACAGAACAAAAACAACATTTGGTCCACCACCAAATGCTTAATGAATGTAATTACATGATTTAATAAGATTTGCGCATTTGATTTACTGAGATGTGACTCTTAGTAAAAGTTATGTTACATTAAATTAAATGTGTCACATACCACCTACCTTCATTACAAGCCCAGGGATGTTTGAGCTTCCTGAAGCACCACAATTCCTAGTTGATTTATTTAACATTATAGATAAACATCCATCTTTGCCATGCTTGTTATTTTATTGATTGTCACTGTCATGATGATTATTGGTTTGACTTGGAAAGGAAAACAAAAATTTCCACTGTCAGCCATATGTAATCTCTGGTCTGGTCTTTTCTATCTAAAGTCCCAGCTCAGTGCCTAACCATGTGGGGGCATTTAATAACTATTAGATTGAAGAGACTGGCAATGCGAGCCTGAACATATGCACTAATTTAATCATCGTGCTAAACTGATTTAATATGATGGATTGCTGTAGTTTCTTGGCACCTTATTGCATCGCACAATGGCTTTCTGATGTGATCTGGAAAGGGCAGCTTCCCTTCGCCTGCTTCATGGCAGACTTCAGAATACACGGAGATGATACCAGAACGTTCCAGTTAGTTGCAACCAGGAGGATGATTTTCACAACAGTCACTGAAAAAAAATGTTCCATCCATGCTCCACAATACTATTTGAATAAGAGTGAAATGTAATAAATACATCTACAAGCTGAGTAGCCCAATTTAATGCTTTTCACAACATATGCTTATGTTCTGCATGGTAATATTGTTTGTTAATTGCATTCTTTTTTATAGCTATGATTGCATGACTAGTAATACAAACATATAAATGTACATGTAAATCCTCTTTTGTAAGCTTTCCACAGCATATGATACATGATTTGCACAGTAGCTTGCAAGCTCTTTAAAGCAAAATATAAATGAAGCCAAGCTAATAGTGAGCATTTTGGAGCCCAGAACTAAAAAAAAGTATATATCCGTCAATCCTCTTATCCGCCATGCCTTTTTGTCTTTAACGTAAAATTGAGGATTGATAGCAGAAACAGAGCATGCTTTGAATAGAAATGAAAAGATGTACGTCTCGGTTTATGAGGTTTATGTGCTGAATATAATACAGAAAGCAGATAAATGATATGGAATGATAGTCCCCTGTCTGTTTTTTTTTATTACCTTTTAGGTGATGAAAATGTGCTTCTTATAATTGCATTTGAGCGCCTGTGATAACTGCAGTAGGCTTTCTTTTTGTATGCTGTATATCTGATAGTAGGGTTGAACTGCTGTGTCTGCTCATGAAGCAAATAATGCCAATAAAATGAATAAATCAGCAACACACACACCTACTGGTTGCATATCATTGTGAGGCAGAGAGCACAAAACAGTGTAATGAGACAGAACAGTGAATCGTCCCAATCACCCAGTCCTGCAGTCCTGCCACCTCGATGAACGTCCAAGCAAAGCTGCCAACTTAATTCATTAAACAATAAAAAAGTAACAGCTTTGCTACCAAGCCAGTTGTATTTATGCCACTCTTTTTCTACTGAGCTTTAATACGGCTGCATGCGGCCATGTCTTCTGGAGCTGTTAAAATTGAAATGAGGAGATGTACGCTACATTTACGGTGGGTGAGTTAATGCTTAATCTCCATATGAGACAGGTAAGCAGATATTATGGCCAGCATTACACTAATGGCTTTCTCTAGGGATGCCATTTAAAGCATCTTACATATTCTGAATATACAGTACCGTGCAAAAGTTTTAGGCACATGCAAAGAAATGCTGTAGAGCAAAGATGCCTTCAAATTAATGAAATTAAATGTTTCTACATTTAACAAAAAAAAAAAAAAAAATACCATAAAGAGCAGTAGTAAATGAAACAAAGTCAATATTTGGGGTGACAAAAAATACAATTTGTGCAGTTTTATAAGGAAATTAGCTGGTAAGTTTTATTGAGCATCTTGCAGAACCAGCCACAGTTCTTCTGAAGACTTTGACTTGATTCTTATTTTTGCAGCAAAACCCAGCAGCCTTCATTGTGTTTTTGTCTGAAAAGTGTCTCTTACGTAATATGCTGCTTTCTTTAATGACATACAAACATTTTTCTGTAACATTTAATTTTGTGCTAGAAAACTAATATTTGGGAATCTAAAATGTTTTTTGTACTGACTTGCTAATGTAGAAGTCATAAAATAAAAAAATCTATAACAAATTTTGTACAAAAAATAGTATTTTATATATATATATATATATATATATATATATATATATATATATATATATATATATATATATATATATATATATATATAAAACAATGACACTTCTTAAACTTCTTAAATCAACTGAGACTTTGAAGCAGCCACTAAGCAATTCTTTGCTATTTCAGAGAGAGAGATAGAAAGGGAAAATGCAGCATTGGTCATTAATGTTCATGGCTCTGCCGCTTTGCTTTGCAGTATTATTGCTATGCTCATTCCTTATCTGAAATGCATTACGTTTAACACGTTGATTAAAATATTATCGCCACCACCCCCCATCTCCCAGCCCCCGGTGATTCAGTGAAACTAATTTTCATATAATGAGGACTATTAATATTGAGGATGATGAAGATTGGAGCGCAGCAAAAGCAATGTGAGTGATTACCATGCCAGGTAACAGGCTGCAGAGACACAGTACACATTAATTACCAACCCACCAAAACCTATTCATCTCCCTCTTTCTTTCTCTCTCTCTCTCTCTCTCTCTCTCTCTCTCTCTCTCTCTCTCTCTCTCTCTCTCTCTCTCTCTCTCTCTCTCTCTCTCATTGCATCTCCTCTAACAGCCAAAAATGGCAAACTCTGCTTCTAAGCAATCAAAAGAGCACTAGAGCATGAAAAGCTTAGGTGTATTAGGAAAAATTAAGCATAATCCTTCTTCACTGGGCTCTGATCTTCTATGTGAACTTTTGCTTAAAATAGCTCTAATTGGCCCAGATGTGTCTGTGTGAAATGGACTTTATTTGTGGGAACTTCACAATGACCTATTTGGAAGTGCGAGGAGTACTTACTGTACATCTAAAGGTAAAAAGAAGGCTCTAGCTTTTTAGCTGCTTTGATGTTCCACCTGCTATGGTGAATTAAAGCAATGCATGATGCATGAAAAACAAAACTGAACCGTTAAATGCTATATGTGATCATTCCTGTGCTTTAATATCTCTCAATCCTTAACCTAATTTGTGCATAAATTCAGTGATATTTTCCATGATTGCAGGATGCACAGTGTAAGACAAGTCTTTTTTTAATGCATTGTTTGTGTTTGGTCCAGGCTTGCAGCGCTGGTATAATGCACCTGACAAGCACACACAATGGGGCTTTTGTTGTCTTGGCTTAGACAGGGAAAAGAGAAGAGCTAACCATTCCCTAACTCCTTTCATCTTCCTCCGTGGCCCATCTCAGGCCTGTGCTTTTAAAGCTGATGTAGTCAAAGCAGTAGGCAGCTGTACTGTAATGCAGAGCATTAATGCACTGTTATGAGGAAAGTACATAAGAGCAAATTCGCAAGGAACCGATACCGTTTATTGCTTTTCCAATTCACTCCCAGGGTTCATTCTCAGTAGCATTACACTGAAGTCATTAAACAGTGATTACCTGCAGACTGTGATTTTGTCAGCATTAGAGCTCGCCAGCACTCAGCGCACTGGATGTATTAATCAAAAGGCCCATTAGTCCATATGACTGTTCTGTCATGCATGACTGAAAGCTTTACTAATAACCCAAGCCTTGTTATCCAGCTGTGTGAGCATGTCCACTCACCTGTCAACATGCTCACATCATTAGTGGACTGTCCACTCTGAGACATTGATTGAGAGTGTGGCATGTGTGATTTCAAGGAATCAAACTCCCTGGTGACACAAACGCAGTGTTAGTTATCAGAAGAGCTCATGTAGTTGCTAGTGGCGTTTTCTGACTATCTGTGCATATGTGTCTGTGTGTGTGTGTGTGTGTGTGTGTGTGTGTGTGTGTGTGTATGTGTGTGTGTGTGTGTGTGTGTGTGTGTGTGTTGTGTGTGTGTGTGTGTGTGAGAGAGAGAGAGATGACTGAGGTAGGCAGGATGGAGGGTAGGTGCTGCTACTCTTGTATACTCCTCTCTCTCCCTAATGAGAGCCTTTTTCAGATGAAAGACCTGCTGGCTCGCCTGTTCCTGTCAGAGCCTATTGGCTCTCTCTCGCAGTGAATGAAGAAAGACCTGAGGCACTGCAGTGCTGATCAGAGAGCTGTGTAAAAGGTGGGAAGCCTCAGGGGGGAAAAGTGAAATACTTCTCACTGTCCTGCAACCCCAGCATTTTTGTGCATTTGTAGTAGATCACATTGGGATTTTGTATATAGTACGTATAGATACAGTATGTACAGTAGATTCATTGTTATGCATACTGTGTAGGAGAACTAAATAGGCTTTGAATTAAATTATACATTATTTGCTGGACTTTGACTAAAGTCTAAAGGCAACTATAAAAGCCAGTGGTGATTTTCTTTGCATGTCCAAGAGCTAAGCCTCTTTGTCAAACACATGTATTGATTGATGTAAATAGAAACTGTACTACGCTTACGGTGCATTCTATACCCATAGGGATTTTGCACCAAGCACCTTTGCACCAGTATTGATAAACCTCTTAGAAAGGTCAGATACTGATTGCCTGCGAAGGTAACTGGTTGTGTCCCTACAGATAAAGATGGTAAACAATACAAGCTTTTACAGGTATTGTCCATTATTTGGTGAGTTGAAAGTAACCTGCATGGCTGATGGGAAACCCAGTGAAATGAATGAGCTGCACATTCTTACTTTGATTTAATTCAGATATTGCAACCACACCACACCACACCAACATACCACACCACACCAGTTACTTTCCTGTCACCCACCTGTTCCACACCATTTCAAAAGGACAGTGTTTCCATAAACATCCTCCCTCTCCTTGTCCTGGTTTGTCTCAGCGGGTTGTCTCTGCTGTTAAGCACATAAGGTTAACAACACAGCTACTAAAGTGACAGAGGAACCTTTGCACTTTGTGAGGTAGTTTGCTTAAAGAAAGAACAAAAGAAAGGGTACACATTTTTTTTTTTTTTTTTTTTTTAAATGTGACTTTGGCTAGTTTAGCCTTCAAGCCTGAACACTAAAAACAAGACATTTGATGTTGCATGCATATAGAGGGTTGGAACTGAATTCCAGTACTATGCTGTTTTGACTGATTGGAGCTTTCATAGTGGCTTGTTTTTATGTGCTATAGCAGCTGTATTATTTTAGACAGGACAGCTTCAAAGCCACCGCCACTCTTAGCCCTCACTGGGAGACTGGAGCCACCTGTCCACCCTCTACCCAGACCTGTCAACCTGAAAATCCACATTGCGTGTGTGTGTGCATGCGTGTGTGTGTGAGTGGGTGTGTGTGTTCGTGTGTGTTGGGGGCTGTAGCTATTGGAGGGGGCAGAATTCTTTCATATCATATCGACTCAGTGTAAAGTCCACTCAGATATGCAGCAGTGACAGACTTGTTAAAAGGATTTCGATCACTGCTGTCACAAACTCCTAATGATAAAGATTAGATGGGAAGATGGGGTTAAAATGAGGCTTAAGCCATATAGGGACTGGAGCTCCTTCCTATTTAAGGGGTCATTTAAACCCAGTTATTTCCATGAATGAAAAGCCAGATTAGCACAGAAAAAAAGCAGTGCTTAAAGTTAATAGACTGACTGATTAGACTTCTGCAGAGTAGGGGTAAATAATGTACTATGATGTACATAACATTTTTAATCATCTCAATTGTAAATTTCTGTTAACGAGTGAAGATCCTCCTTTATTCCCTTTATGTCCAATATCTCTGAGGCACATTTTAATGGACTGTGATGGTCTCAACTAATCTAGGACTCTTTTTTTATTCGATTGAGTCATATGAAAAGATTTTTAATGAAATGAGGTCAGAGTTAGTTTTAGATTTTTTTTTTTTTTTTTTTTTTTTTAATCAAAGAAAAACCTTTCCCACCATGAAAATAGTCATGGTAGCTGGCATGGCATTAAATTACAAACAAACAAACAAACAATCATCTCAATTAATGTACTCATTTACTGTTTTATTACCATGTATCAGTACACTGACATTTATATCACACTATATGTTGATCCCACTTTATATTGTCTGCAATATCTGTATAGTTACACATAAACTGTACAGGCAACTATAATATTTTGACAGCTGGAACAGGACACAAGGTCTCTCTCAACTGCTGTTTTTTTTTTCTTTCTGATTGTGAAAATACACATTGGTGCTAATCTGTCTGATCCATTTATGTACATAAATGATATGAAAGCTACACTTTAAAACATCAAGATACACTTGTGTACGTACACAAACTGAACCTTAGGTTGTTACACATTATGTATATTTACATAATGTGCTATCTTTGTATGACAGTGCATACATCTATATTACAGTTTCCCGCATAATTTGTGTGCAACTACACAGTTATTAGAGACACATAATATAATGTAGAGCCTATGTGATACTGATACCAGAATATCTGCTTAATATTTACAAATACAAATACTTATTTCACTCATTAAAATGCAAATCAATTTATAACTTTTTTGAAATGCGTTTTTCTGGATTTCTTTGTTGTTATTCTGTCTCTCACTGTTAAAATACACCTACCATTAAAATTATAGACTGATCATTTCTTTGTCAGTTGGCAAACGTACAAAATCAGCAGGGGATCAAATAATTTTTTCCCTCACTGTATGTGATGGTCTGAGGAAAAACTCATTATATATTGTTACAATTCTTGCAAACAGCCAAAAGTTCTTAGTTATTAGTATTTTTAGAAAAAAAAAAATATTTTTCTGTCTAGAAAGAGGTCATGTTCCAAGCAGCACCAAACACAGTCAAACCCCTTCCAGTCATCACCATTGAAGATGTTGAGCTCAAGTGTGTTGAGACATTTAAGTACCTTGGCAGCACCATATCAGCGGATGGTTCTCTCGATAAAGAAATTTCATCAAGGATCCAAAAAGCCAGCCAGGCTCTCGGCAGACTCAGAGCAAAAGTCCTCCAACAAAAAGGCATCAAACTGTCCACAAAGCTCAAAGTGTACAAGGCTGTCGCTCTCACTTCACTACTGTATGGTTGTGAAACATGGACAACTTATCGCCGTCACATAAAACAGCTAGAACAGTTCCACATGTGGTCGCTGCGTAGGATCATGGGCATCCGCTGGCAAGACAAGGTCACCAACCAGGAGGTGCTGGACAGAGCAAAGATGTCAAGCATTGAGGTTATGCTACTGAAGGCCCAATTACGCTGGACAGGACATGTGGTTCGAATGGAAGACAATCGAATCCCGAAGCAACTGATCTACAGCGAGCTGAAGCATGGGTCTCGAAAGCAAGGCAGGCCTAAGCTACGCTACAAAGACACCCTGAAGAGCAACCTCAGATGGTGTGGCATCAAGCCATGTGAGCTAGAAACCGCTGCTATGAACCGCCCTGCCTGGCGCTCTATTGTCTCAAGAGCAACAACTGCCTTCAAAGAGGATCGTAAGACTCGCCAAGCCACCGCTAGAGAGAGGTGCCACCGGGTTTCGACATCCTCCGTCTCCACCTCCGACTTCCGCTGTGACACCTGCAGGCGTTTGTGTGCCTCCAGCCTTGGCCTACGGAGTCACCAGCGCGTTCACCGCTGATTCGCAGATATCGTCATCGTCGGCTCAACAGACTACCAAGATTATACCTTGTCAGTGCTACTTTAGAAAGTCAAATTCACCAAAACAACGCAGAAATGATTTTATTAACTTTCTGAGGCAATCATATTAGGTAAGGAGCCAGTTTAATATGGCTGTGGGCTATAAATAAAGGCAAGTACACACTCATCTGTCAGTTTAATAGAAACACCTGTACCCTTGCTCATTCATGCAATTATGCGATTAGCCAATTATGTGGCAGTAGTGCAATGCATAAAATCATGCAGATACAAGTCAAGACCTTTGGTTAATGTTCACATCAAACAAAGATTTTCTCTCTTTTCACTTTTGGGGCTGGCCAGAATTTAAAATGCTATAAGTTTAGATTGATAAAAGTTCAAAATGGAAAAAAAGATTTTAGTCGTATCTTCCATTATTAGGTTTAGTCAGAGATATAAGCTTGACTATACCATGCAAGAAGCCATTATCATTATATTTAATGGTTCTGACACTGCTGCTTCTATCAAAATTATAACCGCTTCGAAATACTAACTAGATTACATTCCACATTTCATCCTATCCCTATACAGAACTGTGCAAAAGTTTTAGGCACCCTATTTTTTTTTAGTACAAACTTTGTTATAGATTTTTTATTTTATGACTTCTACATGATCAAGTCAGTACAAAAAACATTTTAGATTCCCAAACATTAGTTTTCTAGCACAAAATTAAATCTTACAGAAAAATGTTTGTCATTAAAGAAAGCAGCATATTACGTAAGAGACACTTTTCAGACAAAAAACACAATGAAGGCTGCTGGGTTTTGCTGCAAAAATAAGAAGCAAGTGCAAAAGTCAAAGTCTCCAGAAGAACTGTGTCTGGTTCTGCAAGATGCTCAATAAAACTTACCAGCTAATTTTCATATAAAACTGCACAAATTGTACCGGAGACTACAATTTTCATTTTCATTTTAATTTTTTTGTCACACCAAATATTGATTTTGTTTCATTTACTACTGTTTACTGCTCTTTACAGTATTTTTTTTTAAATGTAGAAACATTTAATTTCATTATTTTGAAGGCATCTTTGCTCTACAGCATTTCTTTGCATGTGCCTAAAAGCACTGTATATATAAAGGTTGTATATATGGTTGTCCCTTTGTTCCATGTGCCAGGCAAATCTAGTTAGGATTGCTAATTAATGCAGTGGAATGGTATGTATGGAGTGTGGAGTAACACTAAAACCAGTGGATATTTCCAGTGACCTAATTCAAGACATACAGCCAATCCAGCTGAGCGAGATCACTGAAGGAAAGTCATTTCCTCAGCGAGTTGTGCGCTTTGCTAGTATATTCATGGCTCTTTTGCAGTGTTTCCGACACATGCCATGTTATATTAGAGTATGTTGAGAAGGGGAGCAATGCCATGTGGTATGACTCATTTTCACCTTGAGATATTTTTTTCTTTGTCTACGCAAAGCATCCCTGACAGAAGCCATTTCCCGGGTTTAATATACCAATTTCTGCAGAGTAGCAGTCTGTCTCCAATGAATAACTCTAATGCTGTAAGCAGATGTGAACTTGCTGATGTCATCACCACAGCACCTGTATCCTCAGTATTTACAGGGAAAGTGTGTTTATTTCAACACAATGTAATTAGTATATGTCCTATATCAAAAATGAATTACAAATATTATTTTACTGTTGGAATAAGACAATGAACAAAACACAAACTGACACAATTATTAGTTTCCAATAACTTGAATAGAGGCTAGAATTCTGGCTTGTGCTGTATCGCTATGTGTATGTGATGCAGGTTTTTTTTATTGCTGTTGTTTATGGCATAGATGGATATTTCAATGATGGCTTTGTTTCAGCTTTTTTTTTTTTTCTCACACTGCTTACAAAAACACACACAACATACACACATGCACTAACCAACACTCAAATGTGCTACCTACCACATCTCTGTCCTGATTAGAAGCAGGTGGTCAATTCCTTCCAGCGCATGTGGCTAGTTATTTTTCTTTTCAAGTCTTGCATATTCATTTTTAACCCAGTCCAAAAATGAACTCCAGCCAGTCAGCCTGCTAAATGAATTAGCTCTTACATATGCATGAAGTGACTAAATAGTCTTCACTAAAACTGAGTACAGCGCACCAAGCCTATTAGCATTTGGATATTAGGGAATTGATCACTTTTGACAGCAGTGGAAACTGAAAGGTGAAAGAACAAATGAGGCAAAGTGGAATTTTAACCCACATATTTAACATTCTAATACAGGTTTTCATACACTATGTTACTGGCCTTGTTATTGCACCCCATTTTAAACCGTTCAGCTGATCCTGAACTATTTGCTTTTTTTCATCTGTAGAGACCAAGGATGTTTTAACATAGCAAGAAATGTTGCAGATCAACTTTTCATTTACTCTAATAGCATATTTACATTGGCACAGCTGAGTAACAGAAGACGTGCCATTCTCACACATGGTGGATGACAGAATTTATTGACTGGTGTTAAGAGATGAATTCTGGGGCATTCAATTCATCTCTGGCTCAATGTGTGAGCGTGGGTGTGTGCTAAAATTAGCAACATGCTCTCAAGTAGCAGGTTGGTATCAATCTCTGAGACTGTCTGGCAGAAACAAATGAGACAGAGAGAGTGAGAGAGGTGGGGGGACAGGAGTGAGAGAAGCAATCGTAGCAAGCACAGATAACCCTATGCAACACCTAGAGCAATCCAGTAATACCACCATCATGCCCTGACCCTTCCTTCCACATGCTGATATATCTGACAGCTCAAACAACTCAATTTCACATACCTTTCCCCCTTGTCTGCTGGGTCCATATTCCTCTGCTTAGGTGGAAGGACATGGTGACTTGCTTCAATGTGTGAAGGTCAGTAGATAGGGTTCCAGTACTTGCTTACAATAATTTCCCTCAAGAAATAAAGCTTGAGTCTATATGGTGTGTTTTTACTTCATTGACTTGCAGATCGAATCAAGTTCCTAATACTTACAGATTTCCAAATAAAAAGAAAATACATGTTACCAATTTGAAAATTAGAGTTGCAGACACAAAAATTTTTTTTTACACAAGTTTTTTTAAAACTTTAAAATACAGTCAATTATTGGCACCTTTCATTCATACAATATACAGGGTGTCCCAGAAGTCTCCATACATAGGGGATTTATTCTACAGCATGATGGCTGGCCTAATCCTAGAAAATTGGACCGGAAGGACTGAATGTCTTTTATTTTCTTCTCTTTTCATTGGTTGTATGGAAACAACTAAAACATTGCTAACCCATTATCCCCAAATAAAATACACCATGTCAAATGTTTGGGCCTAAACCTAAAGAAGGTTCTGCTGTGCTCTGCAGGTGTGTGGACAAATTGCGAGTGCATTAAATTAGTGTTACCATGCTTGGTTCTTGAACTCCAGCAGAGAAGCAGACTGATGTCATTCTTTCATGTCTCACACGCAAAGTTTTTAAGCGTAACTTTCCATTACATTCTGTCCATCAAGAAAAAGGATAAATAAAGCAAGCCTCTTTAGTCTGATTCTCTCTGTCTGTCACAGGTCATACTGAATGGGAAGCTCTAAGCTGGCTGGTACTCGACCCACAGGGGGCTTCTGTTTGATCTCCACTTCTGACCAGGAGGCCTTACATCATGGCTGAGGCTTGACAGGACTGAGTGGGCAACTCTAATAGCTATGGACAGTGGGACTGCTAAGCTTTACCTATCCCCTTGTTTTGGGCAGGTCAAGCTGTGTAGTGCTTAAGGGGATTGAGAGTGCTTATAGTCAGTTTAAGTTGAATTTACGTGCATGAAGGAGAGGAAGTAGAAGTGAACTGCAGGTAATTCGAATTGGACTGATAGCAACAATAATATTTCCACCTCTGTATTTGTTGTAATATATATCATAATGTGTTTCTATTCACTTAATACATGCGAAATATTAAAGGTCCTTTATAATTCTTCATAAGTCATTATTATTATTTACAACATGAAAATAATGCATAACTGACACTACTGTTATTACTGTATATGATTTATGTATTTAAAAAGAACAGTCAGTGTTTAATAATAATTTATAATAATAAAATGTTATAAATGTATGCAATGTAATTGCTGAGTAAGTAAAGTGAAGTGATAATAAAAGTATTGTACTTGTATTATTATTATTATTATTATTATTATTATTATTATTATTATTATTATTATTATTATTATTATTTTAATGGAAACATTAAAATTGGGACCATTTTTTAAAATTGTCTTTTGCAAATATATATATATATATATATATATATATATATATATATATATATATATTATATATATATAAGAGAAAAGAACATTTATCCTTGTTGCACCAATATTTTCAGTTGCACAAAAAAATACTTATGATAGAGTGACACAATTAAAATATGAAATTATCAGATTATTACTCTGTTATAATTTATTAATAAATTACTTATATCAATTTAACTATACAGTTGTCCAAAGCATTAATATTTGGTTATAAAACCTATGTTTTAAGTCATTAAAAAGAGAAAACTTAAAAAATGATAGGCGCAATTATACTGATTTATGAATATGGTCCTTATAAATAATATTACCAAGACTGATGTTATAATTCCTCAATTTTGAAGCAATCGATTTATCTTAATGCAGAACAAAATCTACCAAACTGCAGGTTGAATACTGGGATTGGGAGCATAACATATTATGGATTATTCTTTGTAAATGTTAATACAAATTTACATCTTGTATTAATATAAATTGGCCATGCTACATTGAATGACATGTAGGCCGAGTGAATAGGATCGGGCAAATTTGTTTCCGAATATGATGGATTCACTCATGCAGCGCACATTCAGTGTCACATCTGTGCAAATTCAACTAATCATGTCTCCACGGCGAGTATTTGCATATGTTAATTGCGGAATATAAAGTAGGAGGGAAGAGCGGTGCAGCATCACACAAAGCCTAATCTGAATAAAGAAAACACATGAGAATCATAAAGATTATAAATTAGAGGCTTGTGTGGAGGTGAAAATAAGTAGGTGGCATTTATTTAATTGCTTGTGGATCATGGTAAGAAGAAATATAGATAATAACATTATCCTAGTTCAAAAATGAATTTATTCTGACTACAGCAGCATTATTAAACCTTATTCTGAAGCATATTTGAAGTCTGGCTACTGATAAAGTTCTGACCACCTAACCTTAAATAATGCTGCATATTCGTCATATTTTTTTTATTTCTTTGTTCATTTGAGTCTGGTATGACATCATTTTAAGTGATCATAACATGCCACAAATGTGGTTGTTTTGTGGGCTTATTGAGGTAAGCATTCAGAGTTTTAAGTCCAGGCTTTTCCTGATCAGCTCTCTCCTTAGGTAGGCATCTTTCATCTTATCACGCTCGTTTCATTCCCTTCCATTGTTTGCCTTTGTGATGTTGCTATGACGACTGGGCTCCAGGCCCCAGTTCACGGGCCATACCATTATTGGTAGCGATGAAGGGGAAACACTGGGGGAAGGGTGCTCCGACACTGGATACACTCAGTTAACCAACTGAGTGCATTGATGCACCCATGTCTCAGTGGCAATAAATCTAAGAATATAAAATGTGCAAATGACGACGTGCCCTTGTGTTGGGTTTCAGCACTTTTTTTTTTCTTTGTTGATGATAGTCTTGATTTCTGACTCAATTTGTAAATATTGAATTATTGTAGATATTGATTCATATATAATAAAATATCTATAAAATATAAAGTATATACACATACAGTGGGGGAAAAAGTATTTGATCCCCTGCTGATTTTGTACGTTTGCCCACTGACAAAGAAAGGATCAGTCTATAATTTTAATGGTAGGTGTATTTTAACAGTGAGAGACAGAATAACAACAAAAAAATCCAGAAAAACGCATTTCAAAAAAGTTATAAATTGATTTGCATTTTAATGAGGGAAATAAGTATTTGATCCCCTATCAGTCAACAAGATTTCTGGCTCCCAGGTGTCTTTTACACAGGTAACGACCTGAAATTAGGAGCACTCTCTTAAAGGGAGTGCTCCTAATCTCTGTTTGTTACCTGTAAAAAGACACCTCTCCACAGAAGCAATCAATCAATCAGATTCCAAACTCTCCACCATGGCCAAGACCAAAGAGCTGTCCAAGGATGTCAAGATTATAGACCTACACAAGGCTGGAATGGGCTACAAGACCATTGCCAAGGAGCTTGGTGAGAAGGTGACAACAGTTTGTGATTATTCGCAAATGGAAGAAACTGTCAGTCTCCCTCGGTCTGGGGCTCCATGCAAGATCTCACCTCGTGGAGTTTCAATGATCATGAGAATGGTGAGGAATCAGCCCAGAACTACACGGGAGGATCTTGTTAATGATCTCAAGGCAGCTGGGCCCATAGTCACCAAGAAAACAATTGGTAACACACTACACCGTGAAGGACTGAAATAATGCAGCGCCCGCAAGGTCCCCCTGCTCAAGAAAGCACATGTACAGGCCCGTCTGAAGTTTGCCTGAATGATTCAGAGGAGAACTGGGTGAAAGTGTTGTGGTCAGGTGTGGTCAGAGGAGGAGGAATGCTGCCTATGACCCCAGTCATAACATCATCCCCACCGTCAAACATGGAGGTGGGAATTTTTTTTGGGGGTATTTTTTTGTTAAGGGGACAGGACAACTGCACCACATCAAAGGGAAGATGGACAGGGCCATGTACCCTCAAATCTTGGGTGAGAACCTCCTTCCCTCAGCCAGGGCATTGAAAATGTCCTTAATGACTTGGAGAGGATCTGCAAAGAGGAGTGGGACAAAATCCCTCCTGAGATGTGTGCAAACCTGGTGGCCAACTACAAGAAACGTCTGACCTCTGTGATTGCCAACAAGGGTTTTGCCACCAAGTACTAAGTCGAAGGGGTCAAATACTTATTTCCCTCATTAAAATGCAAATCAATTTATAACTTTTTTGGAATACATTTTTCTGGATTTTTTTGTTGTTATTCTGTCTCTCACTGTTAAAATACACCTACCATTAAAATCATAAACTCATAATTTCTTTGTCAGTTGGCAAACGTACAAAATCAGCAGGGGATCAAATACTTTTTCCCCCCACTGTATGTGTGTGTGTGTGTGTGTGTGTGTGTGTGTGTGTGTGTGTGTGTGTGTGTATATATATATATATATATATATATATATATATATATATATATATATATATATATATATATATATATATATATATATATATATATATATATATATGCTTTTAACATTCTTCAAAGTCAATGGCAAGGTAATGCAAAGCCAACTGGGTACTTATTTGTTGAAAATGATTAACTAACACTGCAGCAATGTGGCTATTAACCAGCATACTAGACTGTTCCTAAAAGTTCAAGATTTACCTAAAGTTGTGTTGATTACATTTGTCTGAAGCTGAATAGACCATTTCAGTCTGGTTTGATACACCTTTACTCTTATAAAACCTTAGGAACATCCTAGCTTTCATAATGTACACATTTTCATGACATGGCATCCCATAATGAATGCATATAAATGGTCTGTGGATCCTGTTCCAAAAATTATCCACAACCATGAAAAAAAACAAAAAAACACTCTGGTCTATGACATCAACTGTAAAGTATAAATAGACCAGCACACAGGTGTGGACCATGCAGGTGTGCACTATTACTCTTTCTGTTTTTCTTCTCTAAAAGTTGGCACCTCACACTTTCTACTATGTTATGTAGAAAATAATCCCTAAGTCAAAATGACGATGTTCTTTCTGCTTTAGTAGAGATCATACCAAACTTTGGATTACAGGACAAAGGCATGACATTGTTAAAAAAAAAAAAAAAAAAAAAAAAAAAACAGGAAATAATTCCTCAAAATATGTCCACAGTGGCCACCTACTATGATATTTTGTTTTCCAGGCAAATCAGCATTTTCCCACTTGGCTTAGGACATGCGTGTTGTATAATGAGCCCTCGATATTTTGTTCACAGCACCCCCACCACCACCCCCTGTCCCGGCAGCAAATGGCATCTCCCCGAGCTCTATAATTTTGCCTGTGTTGATTGAGTAGAAGCTTGCTGACACACCTCCAACCTTTTTCTCGGGTTTTAATCATTTGTTTTTTCTTCTTTGGCCTCGACCTCTAGAAACTGCTTAACGTGCAGCTGGTGAAGGGACCTTCAATTTGTTTCAATAAAACATGCTGAAGGGGTCATGAAGGCAGGGAGGGGTGAGGCCAGGAGAGGAGAGCACTAGGGAACAAGGGAAAAGGAGTAGAGTGAGAGGAGAGACGTATTGGCCCGCTGCACGATCAGGTTCCAGGCTGACAGGAATACTGATGGGGCTTTGGCTCTCTACACTGTGCACCTATCTTCCTCTCTCACTCTTTCTGCCTCTCTATCTCTAGCCTGAATGGTAAAAGGCCCATTAGGTGTGCAGAGTGCCCTTTTAGAAGAGACAGATTGGAGATTAGCTAGTCTCAGAGCACTCCTTCTTCCCAACGTGATGAGTACCTGATCAAGCTGACTGCATCCTTGAGTCTGAACCCACTATGGAAATGATCTCTCAGACAATAGGCTGCATTGTGCAGGTGTGACTGATGAATATTCAAAGATTAGCATAATGACTTGTAGATATTTGCCCATTTTTATTTGGCTTGATGAAAGGAAAACACAGGAATTATTATGATCACATCATAGGAACGACGTGCAATTGAGCAAGGTCCAATATAATTGGTTTGTTGGCACTGATGACCAAATATGATACTCTTAAGGGTGTCAATACTTAGTATTATATTAGTAATACTTAGTATGTAGTTATGCATTGTCTTTGTCCTCTGCTGTGTCACATTGTTGAGCATTCCCTGTGTCTCAGGCATCAGAGGGGTTTCTACATCAGCCTTGGAAAAAGCCAGTGCTCCATTCATTTAAAATGTATGCTGCATTATTCACCATATTTATTCTGTTCCCGCTTTCAATTCCCAGTTCTCCTATATTCCGAGGGGTAATCTAAATGCAAATACACCAGTGCATTAAATTGGAGAAGCTCCTGTTTTGCTAATACATGGAGGCAACACTCGCACTGTGACTGAGAGGAAAAAGAAAGAAAATCATCCTGGGATTTTATCACCAACAAGGGCACAACACCTAAAATGCCTCATTCACTCAAACGGTGTTACACCAAACGAAGATACATAACAAAACTTGATCCTCTGATTGTATCCATCACAGATGGATGTGCATGGCAAAATGTTCAATTTGTATCTTGGGTTTCTTAATAAAACTGCAATCACACACATTTAGTCTGGTGAAGCACTGTGTAATACAACAGATGCTATTCCATTTACAGAATCAGTCAGCTGAAACCATTCTCCAAGGTGCTTTTCAGGATCACCAATCACACGTATCTGCAAGGGCTTTTGATAAAAGCCAAAAACTGTGAAGATGCTCTTAGATTGACCAGTAATTGAATAGCATTTTCTCTTTTTTTTTTTTAATTAAATTATCTTCTTGATAAATTTAAAACCAAATTTGGTGCATACACTCACCGGCCACGTTAATAGGAGCACCTGTACACCTGCATGTTTATGCAGTTATTCAGTCAGCCAATCAAGTGCCAGCAGCACAATGCATAAAATCATGAAGATACAGGTTAAGCTCTTCAGTTAATGTTCACAAGAAACATCAGAATGGGAAAAAAACTTTGACTGTGCCTGCTGATCTTCACACACAACAGTCTCCTCTATAGTAAGAGGAGAATGACCAGACTGTTTTGAGTATTATTATTATTATTATTATTATTATTATTATTATTATTATTATTATTATTATTAAGGGGGCATGGTGGCTTTGTGGTTAGCACGTTGCCCTCCAGGGTTGGGGGTTCGATTCTCCGCCCTCTCCGTGCACAGAGTTTGCATGTTCTCCCCGTGCTTCAGAGGTTTCCTCCAGGTACTCCAGTTTCCTCCCCCAGTCCAAAAACATGTGTTGTAGGCTGATTGCCGTTTACAAATTGTCCGTAGTGTGTGCATGTGTGTGCAATTGTGCCCACCTCATCCAGGGTGTCCCCCACCTAATGCCCCGAGTTCCCTGGGATAGGCTCCAGGCTCCCCATGACCTTTGGACATTTGCCTTTGGGTGGATTGATGGATTATTATTATTATTATTATTATTATTATTATTATTATTATTATTATTATTATCATTATTGTTATTATTATTATTATTATTATTATTAGTAGTAGTAGTAGTAGTATTACAGATTTATTAATGAATTTATTTTTACATTACAGATGAACTGGACAGTTTTAGGTTTAGTAATGCGTGCAGATTTGCAGCTTCTGCAATTTCTGCAATCTCAGCTATTCTATTTAGTTACGTTATGGCACACATTTCAATTAATTGCTGTGTATTTTTCTTTATTTGCAATTTAAAATAACTGCCCAAGCTATAATGTAAACCTATCCACGAAATATCTAATTTTGCATAAGCTGCAGATTAAATTAATATAGCACTGGAGTTTAAATTGCTCATTCTACTGATAGAATGCCCAGTTAGATTGGTAATACTGGTGTAAATTATTAATGCCATATCTGGAGTACTGAGACAGAATTTAGGTTTTGAAGCTGGTGGGTAAATTAAGAGGCATCTTGTTCATCTTACTGGCAAGCTAAGGCTCATTGGTCTCAAACAAGCTGACACAAACATCTGAGGAATCTCAAAAAACATTTGCAAAGAAGCTACTCTGTTCTTGAAAACAAAGGGCTTCTCTCTGCCTCGCTGTTTCAGGGTTATCCAAAAACTGCCCTTCACAAGCCTCATTATTTTATCATCCTTGGAGACTTACCCAAGCTTTTCCCTCTTCCAGTCTAGTGTCCATACAGTGGAAACTAAATTTACTGATCCACTGGCAATGCAATAAGCAGCTCAGAGCTAGGTTGCACCACATGTACAGTATTATTAAACATGGCCACAAGGTCTACATTCTTTCACTGCACCTAGGTCTGAGAAAATTTCTCTTCTGCCACACTAGCTTATATAACTCTTGCATGTAGAGCTCGTTCAGGTTCTCTCACTGCCTCTCGCTGGAATTTGATATCTGTAAACACAGCACAAGGCTCATTACTTTGATATGTGATATGCGTAGAGTGATTTTTGCTACTGCCATTGTTCTCACTCTAATAAACCTATTAATCATGCCACATTCAAAAACTTACCACAGTTGTCTTAAGGAAATATAATATATCTGAGTCTGACTGACAGGAAATAGTATCTGCATGAGTAGCTAGCATGCAGATAACAGTCTCCAAGTTGTCAAATATGTACAATTAGGTATAGGTTCTGCCTAAAACTGGAGAGATCTGTCCAAACCTTCAATGATGCTAGTTTCAAGGACACTAGTGAGTTTATTAAATGTGGAGCTATTGGATGCAGGACAACCAAATCCTTTGTTCATGGAGCAGCCAAACAAAAAGCTATTGATGCATAGTAGAGACAATGCTGAGCCTGCAGCTTTCCACAGCCACAAAATTTTTCTTCAAACCCCACACAGTGTTAATCATATTTTATTTCAGCAACAATGTTTAAGTCATGAGTCTCAGGTTTTTTTTTTTTTTTTTTTTTTTTTATTATTTATAAATACTATTCACTTTTGCACACCATCAGCAAGAAACACAATAGCAGCATTTTCCTGATGCATTCTGAGATCAACAATAATCTGATAATCGGCAGTGAATTTAAAACAGATTCCATTTTAAAATGACCACCAACATAGTATGTAAAAAAAAAAAAAAAAAAAAAGGTTATTTTTGTAATTCTTGTATCAAGCATGCACCTTTTTGGAAGCCTTACCAACAGTATTTCACCGTCAAAAGCTATAATTTTCTGTATGCACAAATTTCTGAGGGTTTAAGTGACTTTCCATACATAACAAAGTAGATACTGCAAAACTGCTATTGTTCAAGGTCTTGACATCATCTCAGGCATATGATGAAATCCATCCATCCATTTCCCATACTGTTTGTCCTACACAGGGTCACTGGGACATATGATACATGAAATATTTTGATTAAAATATAATATTAACAATCAGTGGCCTCAATGTGATGAACAAAGCAAAGGTGTTAATCTAAAAAAGCTGATATACTGTACTTAACTTTAAATGGAAAGTCCATGATTTGAATGAAAAGATAACATTTTAATGCATTACCTGTGCCAAGAACTATTCTGGAGTTTAGTCTGGCATTCAGTAGTGGTGAAAAAAGTACAGGCGTACATCGAGCAACCTCTCCAGGGGATTGTTTATATGTTCCAGCCACACTTCCTACTTATAAGCAACAACACCTTTTTTCCCTGCTATATGCGTTTCATGTGACACATTACTATTCTAACATATTTCAGTAATGTCTACTTTTGCTGTCACCTAGAACTATCTGATATTATTCAGCTGCTTAATAACCAAATAACAACATATAAAGTACACTTTACTGAACAATTCATTGTTCTAAGTCCCATTACAATGCCTATGCCTCTTCAAAGCATACACATAAAAGTCTTTGATTCAGGCAGAGTACATCAGATGGTCTTGTAGTTCTTGGCATTCCTGTGGGCAAAGCCTTTGGCTTTCCAGCCTCTTTCTTTTTGGCTTATCTTCCTACATTATTAAATTCCCCACACTCTGACTATGCGAATCAAATTACTACACAGAGCAGTTCAGCAGTGAGGTCTGTTCAAGGACGTAAAAGTTCAGCATAAGTTTTGTCAGCTGTTAGCACAATGCAAGTAAACTTGTGAATTTCTTTCAATGACATGTAAGCCACATGCTACACAGAATCCCTTTATAATATCCATTAACAATGGGGTTGGCAACTAAGCACATTTTTTTACACTAGCAATCCTGGTAAATAATATAAGTTCCTTTTTCTGGTTTTACAGTGGTATGTAAGTGCAAAACACATAAACAAACCAAAAAGAGCAAATCAGAAAAACAAAACAGCAAAAGCAAAAACACAACGGCAAAATTAGAAACACATAAACATAAGCTCAAAGCAGAACGCTGAATGCTCGTTGCTGGTTTGCTACAGCGTGCGTCAGTCAGGAGAGCTGGAGGATAGGTACAGTGATAGGTTTGTTAATGTGTTTTGCACTTTGCAAGTTTTAACCTGCTTCATAGCTTCTATTCTTTAGTCCTTCTTTTCCCCACCCAAATCTTAAGATAGAATATTAATATTTGGTGAGTGGAAACTGGCACTTTGCCAAAGCAAACTGTGTACGTTCACAGCATTTGGTAGACGCCCTTATCCAGAGCAACTTACATTTATGACAGCTTTGTGACAGCTTTGAAGTGCTGGGATTTCAACTCACAACCTTCCAATAAGTAGCTCAACATCTTAACCCCAGAGCTACCACTGCCCCTTGGTGATGGATATCTGTACACAACAGTTCATCCTTTCACTTTTTCCAATTTTACATGTCCTAAACTATGCAGCACAGGTCAAACATTTCCATATTAATTAAGCAGTTAGTTTCTATTCAGTTATTTTAGACTAATCAGCTTGTTTTAACCTCTATATGTGAATTCTTCAATCTATAATGACCACACACCATTCTGCCTTCTTAAAACTGCTAACACCTAATGCATGTATTATCACATAGAGCACCTTGACACATTTGGCCACATACTGTATTTCAACACTTCAAGTGTATACACACATTGTAACACAATGTATTTCTAGGTAAAGTGGACTGTTTAAAAGTCCAGATGTGTAGTTTTTTTTTTTTTTCCCTCAGCACAGCACTTGTCAAATGCCCATGTGAGTTCTTTATGAAACAAAGACTCTTGAAACAAAGACTCTTATCAACTCTTGATGGCTGTCATGCTTATGAAGCAGGTTTTACTGTTGATCAGTAATGTGTCAGAAGAGATATTAGCTTTCCATGTGTCTAGGGAAGCACCCTGCTCACAATTAGCATGGTCATTAGTTAAATAATTACAGCAGAGAATGGAGTAGTGCAGATAGAGAGGGTCCTGACTGTCCGTTGCTATTTCTCAGTGGTTGCTTTCCCAAAACTCCATGGACTCACTGGGCCCTGACAGTCCACACAAAATGCATCGGAGTGGAGAGAGACATTTTGTTAGGTCTTTTTTCCCCCAATACATGATAATAGATACTGGTTGAATATGTATAAGATATCATGCAATGTTTTTCTAGTTAACCTGTGTTTATGTATGGGATGTGATCATTTAAAAATAAATAAACAAGAAAGGCATGTGATTGTTTATCCTAATGAAATGTCTGTCCATTTTTTTCTTGTTCATGTGACTATATGTTAATAAAAGATTACATAATGATATAAATATTGTTTAATGGTCCTGCATTTGTGCCTTGCAAGTTAGATTCCTGACTACCATCAGAATGAAAATTAGTTTATTTTATTTAGTTTTATTTACTTTAATCTAATTGTATTGTATGTATTTTATTTTCTTTTTTGTATTTGTCTTTAATTGAATAACTCTGGACAAACAGATGTATTTTTGTTCCAGTGACAAAATCCCAAGTTAAAAGTTTAAATTAATTTACTAACAGTTTTGTTTTTGATTTGAAATAAATGGCTTTCTTTATACTGAAGGTCAAACCTTGCATTTTGCATTTTTTCTATTCATTAGGGCTTCACAGTTAATTGGATTTTTAATTAAGCTGCCACTTTAATTAAAGATGTCAATTTGATCGCCCAGTACTCCCCTGCTTGTTTTATTAACAGCAATAAAATTGTCAACCACGATGCTCTAGAGGACATGTTACTCAGAACATTTGTGCATGAAGCCTGGAGGAAATAATTTCTACAGAGTAAGCTTCGCAATCTCAGTAAACATGCATAAAGGCATTTACATTTAGATCCTCATGTGAAATATCTTTACCATCATAAATAATTCACAGGTTTATGGAAATGAGCACAGATTTATATAACACTCTGGTCTTCAAGCCATATTACAGCATCTGGAAATAAAGATAATCATATACTTTGTATATTAAAAACATACTGTACATGGAAGAAATGTTACGTACTTATATTTTAAAAGCCTCTGGTGTTGTTTTGAACGGCTGGTAGCTCAAAAATGAGTTTTAATTTGAACAGGCCCTGCATAAGTATTGCTTTTATCATATAGACTCCGAAAGAACTATACTTTCAAGATTCTCTTGCTGTTAGGTCCGCAAAAAGCGCGACTTCAATTAACAGAACTCTCATTCACACACTCCACACTACATTTCCCAGCAAGCTCGGCGGCCTACAAACATGGCCGCCAGGGACTACAACACCCAAAACACCCACACACTACCACGGTCACAATCACCCTCTTTCTAATCCCGCGCACCTGTCTTCAATTTCACAAACACTTTATTTAAGGACTTTTGTGTTACAGGTTGGACGCGAAGTATTGTTTGTTTTTCCCAAATCTTACCTTACTGAGCAACTGAATTCTGGACTGATTCTCACGGCATTGACCTTTAAGCTAAGTACCTTGGATTCCGACTTCCTCTCAAGCCCTCTTTCTATTTACACATCTCGGTGATAAGTTTACGTGCACTTGTGTCTGATTTTCGGTTAGCGCTGTTTAAGTTAGCACACTTTATGTAGCGACCACTATTTTGTTAAAGGTGTTTATTTCTGGATGCTGTTTTTCCGTTTTTCCTTTCTGTTGTTAAGTGTGTGTTTTTCTTACTGCTAGCGCTAACGATTTTGAGAGTGTGTATAAACTTTACCACGATATCCCGCGAAGACTCGAAGCCTTCTAAAAGCTTTTGTGTTACCCTGTGTCCTTTCCACATGTGTGCTGAATAAAGTGACGAAGTTTTTGACCGCAACTGTGTCCAGCCTACTTCTGGTGATATAACAGAATACTTCGCCTCGACATGGACGCAGCGGAGGAAATTCGTCAAGCAATCGCAGCCCACGGTCAAATTATCAACGCGCAACAACAACGCTTGGGAGAAATGGATCAGAATCTTCAACTTCTCTCTCAATTCACGGCTACAGCAACGCAGCGCGCCGCGCCCACCTCCTTTTCCACACCTCGGCTGCCTATGCCCGTACCCGATAAGTACAACGGTGACACTGGATTATGTAAGGGTTTCATCTTACAATGCTCCTTATACTTTGACTGTTGTGGGGAAATGGGGGATCATGAGAAAGTGGAGCGATTCATCTCCTTATTAACAGGCAAGGCATTAAAGTGGGCAGCGGCAGTAAGGGAACGAGGGGGAGAAACGGTTGCTTCCTATGACACCTTTGTCTCCATGTTCCGGCGGGTGTTTGACCACGCCCCCGATCACCAGGAAGTCGGGGAACGGCTCCTAACACTGAGGCAAGGCTCACTTCGAGTGGCGGATTACGCGTTAGAATTCCGGACTATCGCTGCGGGTAGCGGCTGGAATGACGTGGCGTTAAAAGCTGTCTTCCGTCAGGGCCTCAATCCCGCCATAGTCACTGAGATGGCCTGCCGCGATGAGCCTCTTAACCTAGATTCGTTGATTGATCTCGCCATTCGCCTCGATCAACTTCTTTACAGCCGTAGGCATTCATCTCAGCACCCTGAATCAACCCGACTCCCCGCTAGCGACGAACCCATGCAGATCGGCCATGCAAAACTGGACCCCGACGAGAAAGAAAGGAGACGCCTAGAGAATCTATGTCTCTACTGTGGCCGCGCTGATCACTCTCTTCATTCCTGCCCTGTCCGCCCCACAAGCATAACTCCGACGAGGGGCGGACAACGCACCCGTTCAACCCCGGTGAGTCAGATTCCTGATGTTGCTTCATGTTCTTTTACTCTACCCGTCTACCTTGAACATTCAGGTGTCTGTACTCTTGTTACAGCCATGCTCGACTCCGGAGCAGCGGGCAACTTCATCGACGAGGAAATAGTGTGTCAGCTTGACCTAGACACTCGTCCCCTACCTCAACCGCTTAAAATTCAGGCCATCGACGGTACGCCCATCGGAAACATCACCCGCTACACACACACCCTGGGGCTTCGTGTCAGCGCTCTCCACCACGAAGAATTATCCTTCTGGGTTATCAAGTCTACCCGATACCCCGTGGTCTTGGGCTTACCGTGGATGAGAAAACATAACCCTCACATCTCTTGGGCAAACCAGCAAATACTCAACTGGTCACCCTTCTGTCACCAACAATGCCTAAACACCCTATCACTCACTGTGGCAACTACATCCGTTGAAAGCCCTGAAAACGCACCCACCGTCTGTATACCCCACGAATATAGCGACCTCAAGGAGGTATTTAGTAAACTCAGGGCTAGCGGTCTTCCACCCCATCGTTCATATGACTGTGCCATAGACCTCCTGCCGGGTATGACTCCGCCACGTGGACATATATATCCCCTGTCCCAAGCAGAACATAAAGCCATGTCCGAATACATTCAGGAGGCTCTCCAACAGGGATATATTCGTCACTCCACCTCCCCGGCAGCAGCCAGCTTCTTTTTCGTGGCCAAGAAGGGAGGGGGCCTTCGTCCTTGCATTGACTACCGAGGGCTCAACCGCGCCTCGGTGAAATATCCCTACCCCCTTCCACTCGTCCCTTCCGCCTTAGAACAACTTCGTGAAGCACGATATTTCACCAAGTTGGACCTCCGTAGCGCGTACAACTTGGTGCGTATCCGGGAAGGGGATGAGTGGAACACCGCCTTCAGCACAACAACAGGTCACTACGAATACCTCGTAATGCCGTATGGGCTAACTAACGCGCCCTCAGTATTCCAATGCCTAATTAATGACGTGCTGAGGGACATGTTAGGAAAATTCGTGGTGGCCTATATTGACGACATTTTGATTTACTCCCCCAACTACAAAATCCACGTGTCTCAGGTACGCCAGGTTCTCACACGCCTACTGGAAAATGGACTCTATGTAAAGGCAGAAAAGTGTGAGTTCCACACTAACACTACGACCTTCCTGGGTTACGTCATTAGCCCCGAGGGAGTGGCCATGGACAAAAGTAAGGTCACGGCGGTAACACAATGGCCCACTCCTACTACCATCAAGGAGCTCCAAAGTTTCTTGGGTTTCGCCAACTTTTACAGACGCTTTATCCGGGGTTTTAGTTCTATTGCCCTACCCCTTACTTCTCTGTTGCGGGGCGGTCCTCGCCGTCTGGTTTGGAACCACGAGGCCGAGCGGGCATTTTCCAGACTCAAAGCGGCTTTCACCACGGCTCCTATCCTCAAGCACCCAGACCCTTCTCGTCCCTTCGTAGTAGAAGTAGATGCCTCTGAGGCAGGGGTGGGGGCCGTATTATCCCAACGTCTAGGGGAAAAACCAAAACTTCACCCCGTCGCCTTCTTTTCGAAAAAACTATCGCCGGCAGAACAGAATTATGACGTGGGAGATCGTGAACTGCTAGCAATAAAATTAGCTTTGGAGGAGTGGCGACACTGGCTAGAGGGGGCAGAACACCCGTTTACCGTTTTCACAGATCACAAAAATTTAGAATATCTGCACACCGCCAAACGACTAAACCCTCGCCAAGCACGTTGGTCCCTATTCTTCGCACGGTTTCAGTTTACCCTTTCTTATCGCCCCGGGTCTAAAAACCACAAGGCGGATGCCCTTTCCCGTCTCCACACTAGAGATTCACAACCTTCCAAACCCGACCACATCCTACCTCCCTCCTGTTTTGTCGGTAATGTGCACTGGGAATTTGACAGCTTACTTCACAAATTCCCACATAAGTACGTACCGTCGGCTTGTCCTCCCACAAAATTGTTTGTCCCTCCTACCTATAGAACCCGGTTAATAAGATGGGCTCACACGGTTCCTGGTACCGCTCACCCCGGTTCCCTACGCACCTACCACCTTTTGTCCCACAAGTACTGGTGGCCCAATATGGCCCAAGAAATACAACAGGCGGTCAAATCTTGTGACATCTGCGCCCAAACTAAGGTACCCAGAACCTTCCCTGCCGGCCAACTCATGCCACTACCCACTCCTCAACGACCTTGGTCACATCTCGCAGTAGATTTCATCACGGACCTCCCCAATTCTCTGGGTCACACCACCATTTTTGTTATTTTAGATCGGTTCTCCAAATCCCTCCGTCTAGTTTCCTTGCCCAATCTACCATCAGCCTTCCACACAGCAGAACTGATATTCACACACGTATTTCGTTATTTTGGGATCCCCGAAGACATAGTTAGCGATCGGGGACCGCAGTTTATATCTCGCGTATGGTCCGGTTTTATGGGTAAATTGGGAGTGAATGTGAGCCTTACGTCGGGATACCACCCTGAATCCAACGGGCAAGCGGAACGGGTTAACCAAGAAGTCGGAAGGATGCTCCGTTCGTTTTGTCACAAAAATCCCTCTGATTGGGCCCGCTTCCTGCCATGGGTGGAATATGCCCAGAACTCACTCCGCCATTCTGCCACTAACCTGACCCCATTCCAATGCGTGCTAGGATATCAGCCCCCTTTGTTTCCGTGGGACGCCACAGCCACGGACGCACCAGCCGTAAACGAATGGTTTGACCGCAGTGAACAGGTCTGGGCAAGCACCCATAGGAGACTAAAACAAGCAGCCTCCAAATCAAAAGCCCAGGCGGATCGCCACCGACAGGTAACACCACGCTACCAACCCGGTGAACGGGTATGGCTCTCCACCCAAAACTTGCACCTCAGACATCCCTGCCAGAAGCTCTGTCCTCGTTATCTCGGCCCCTTCAAAGTCATCAGGCCCATCAATGAGGTAACCTACAGACTAGCCATCCCCAAACATTGGCGCATTGCCCCCTCGTTTCACGTTTCTCTCCTGAAACCCTTCCACACAGGCATCCTCACCTCTCAAAACCCTTCTAATCCACCTCCCCCACAGGAAGTTGACGGACAACCGGCCTATCAGATTCATCAGATTCTAAAATCCCGGCGACGTCAAGGAAAACTTCAGTACCTCATTGACTGGGAGGGGTACGGGCCCGAGGAACAGAGCTGGGTGGCGGCTAAGGACATGCTGGACCCTGAAATGGTGGACGAATTTCACCGCATCCATCCAGAATACCCAAAACCTAGACCCAGAGGTCGACCCAGGCAAGGAGAGGCTCCCGGAGTGAGCCCTTTGGGGGGGGGGCTCTGTTAGGTCGCGCAAAATTACCAGACTTCAATTAACAGAACTCTCATTCACACACTCCACACTACATTTCCCAGCAAGCTCGGCGGCCTACAAACATGGCCGCCAGGGACTACAACACCCAAAACACCCACACACTACCACGGTCACAATCACCCTCTTTCTAATCCCGCGCACCTGTCTTCAATTTCACAAACACTTTATTTAAGGACTTTTGTGTTACAGGTTGGACGCGAAGTATTGTTTGTTTTTCCCAAATCTTACCTTACTGAGCAACTGAATTCTGGACTGATTCTCACGGCATTGACCTTTAAGCTAAGTACCTTGGATTCCGACTTCCTCTCAAGCCCTCTTTCTATTTACACATCTCGGTGATAAGTTTACGTGCACTTGTGTCTGATTTTCGGTTAGCGCTGTTTAAGTTAGCACACTTTATGTAGCGACCACTATTTTGTTAAAGGTGTTTATTTCTGGATGCTGTTTTTCCGTTTTTCCTTTCTGTTGTTAAGTGTGTGTTTTTCTTACTGCTAGCGCTAACGATTTTGAGAGTGTGTATAAACTTTACCACGATATCCCGCGAAGACTCGAAGCCTTCTAAAAGCTTTTGTGTTACCCTGTGTCCTTTCCACATGTGTGCTGAATAAAGTGACGAAGTTTTTGACCGCAACTGTGTCCAGCCTACTTCTGGTGATATAACACTTGCTACTGATCCATTATTCAGTTTGATGTAGCCTGGTCTCATGCAGTATAGCGTTCAACAAACACTGAATGTGAATATAAGATAAAATGATTCAAATGATAATAAAATATATTCCTGCATCGAAGAGAAAACAATTAGCATTTCCTGCTGTGTGTGTGGCTGTGGAAATGTGGCAACAATAACAATGACTAATGAGAAACTGATTTCCCAGAAAGTGCTGTCAGTTATGTCTTTGCTAATCTCCCAGATGTAGCTACTGGGGCACTTTTCACTTCATGATATTCATATTTCATGCAACTATGCTTTCATATTCCGCCTCGCTATTTCATAAATTGAAAGAATTTCATGTATTCCATGGATAAATATTATTTTCAATTCTTGTTGATGTTTCAAAAGGTTTCCATTCAAGGAAACTGCTTTTCATTCTCTTTTAATAGTTGACTAGCAAATGAGCTACGCCTGTTTTTTTCCTATAGACACCTGTGTGTGGTGTGGTACAGGTTGATTGCTTATGGTCAGGACACCAAAACTGGATTCACACACTTCTGTGCCTTCCTGTGTATGCTAAAATGTGTGTGTATTTCCTTATCCAAATATTCCTGTTTTAGTACAACCACAGTACTGCTGTCAGATCAGCTGCAAATGGTAAACTTCTGTGACCTTACTTCCAGATGGACAGGGGAGCTACTTTATAGAGCCCATGCAGTTGAACACAGCATGTTCTCACCCCACAGCGTGAGGTGTTATTGCAGGTCTGTCCTCTGGCCTCAAGACTTTAAGGCTTTTACTAAGGGCTGTGCTGTTTTAGATGAGAATCTCAGAGAAACAAGCTAATTTATTTGCATTAGAAAATAGACACCTTTTTGCCAAAGTCAGTGAATGACTACTTTTTTTTTTTTTTTTTAATGTACAATTCTCTACTATAGAGCTGTTTACTCAGTTGCCAGCGTCACAGAAATTATCTAAGGAAAAACTGTGACATTAGTTCTTCATTAGTTGCAAAACACTTCAATTTCTTTTCTGTCACTTGGTTAAATCTTAATAGCTTAGTTTACATACTTGAATCAGCCATTGGTTTATACAATTTTTCAGGCAATGTTTACATGTATACTGTGTGTTTCTCATATTTATAGAAACCTCTCTAGCATGCCATCTGTCTCCTCCACCAACTTACTCACCTTAATTATCATATCACAAAAGTGAGAGAAAGGCAAAAGCAGTATCTTATCTTTGCAATCTTATGATGTCTCTATCCTAGCATTTGAGTCACATGACTTTTCTGTCATGGTCGCCATATTTGGGATGTGATGCGACAGCACAAACATAACTACATGTGAAAGATGACTAAGATTACTCACCTTACTGATCTTTAGCATCTCAGAATGCATAACATGCCAAACCTTGACGTGGATAGGCTACAACAGCAAAAAAAAAAACACATCGGCACCGCTCGTGTCAACCAAGAAGAGCAATCTGAAGCTACAGAGGGCACAGGCTCCCAGTTGAATTTTAGAAAAAGACTAGGTGACATTTTTACAATCTTTATCTATCCGGTTTTGGTGAGGCTCTCAGGATGTTTAATCAGGAGAAGAAAAAAAACGCTTTATAATTATAGCAAGGGTAAGTCAATATCAGCTCACTATTTCTTGCTAATGCAATCAATACCTGATGCCGTGATAAATTTCACAGTTGTCCCATAACGTAACTAGCTAGCTAGCATAGCTATGAGTGTATATAAGAGCTATGAAGTGGATTAGGCCAGGCAAATATTAGTATAAATGAAAATGAATGTTCATAATGATGTAGTTCCTTCTTCGTTCATCAAAAAGGCAGTGATTAGACAGTGTGAACCGGAAGAGTACAGTACAGTCAAGTGGGAGACATTTTGCTGGCATGATTTGGGTCTACTTGTCCCCTTAGAGGTCAAGAAAATAAAAATGAAACTATTCTTACCGATCACCTTTATTCTTTGATGAAACATTTCTGATGTTCCCATCCACAGGGCATGAGGGTTCACAGAATGGTTTGATGAATATGAAAATGATGTAAATAATATGCTATGTCCTTCATAGTCATAGCCATTTGAGCACCTATGGGAGATTTTGGAGTGATGTGTTAGACAGCGTTCTTCAACACCAACACCAACTGAGGGAATGTCATTTCAGAAGAATTGTGTTCATCCTCCAGTACAGTCCTACAGAGTTTCAGAATCCGTCCCGCTAAGACACTTTATGTTTTTTTTTCACCTTTAATTTTTATCCCACTTTATCTCACTGGTCTTGATGAGACTCCTAGTATACTTTCTGTGAAATGGAAAATGTATTATAAAGGAGAATCAGAATTATTTGAAAAATGCCATTATAAGAACTATAAACTTGACCAGTCCATTACATAATTTCGGCCACAAATTGCACAAGTACAATTCCACTTTTCTAGGAACTATTGTGAAGCTTGGACCTTACTGATAGTGTTTCTATGTAAAGATATGAAGAAAACCCTGTGGAATTTTGGTATCACTAAGATTCGCTGTCATTCCAGATCATTTTACAGCATGATTAGAGGGCAGATGGGAACTATGTACAGCAGCTCGGTTGAAAGTGCCCTCAGCCCTCAGGCCCAGCTGTCTGCGGCCAGCGTCTACACTGCTGGATTCCTGAGAACCCCCCTCCCCCCAGCCCCCGTTATGTGGCACTGGCGAGGGCTGAGAGCGGACAGGCCTGGCACGGCATGAATAGGGTCAGTTAGATTTCAAATATCTGCTGATGAAAAGTGCTGAAGCTGTGTTCACAGACAGGAGCTGCTCACACGGCCACAAAGACATGCTTTCAGAACGAATGAGAGAGAGGAGGGGGAAAGGATGGCTATCTTCTCTCTGTTCCTCGTCCTACACAAACGAGTGAGAGGGAGAATAAATGCAGAAAGAAGGAGGACAGAGAGGCAGAAAGACAGGCCTGAAGGAACAGGGAGAGATAGTTGGCGAGCGAAATGAGGGGGAGTGTGTAGTTCTGTGGCATGTCTAAGAGGCCACAGTGAAATGCACTCTAACACAATGGAACAGGTGTTATGTGGCGTAGGGTTTCAAGGAGGAGGGGGGCAGAGGTAGAGAAGGGGATATTGACATTCAGGGCTGACAAAACTGCTCAGGGAACATTGTTTTTACAAAGGAAAATGTGTTGATGGAATTTACCTTAACAAGAAAGAAAGGATAAAAGCTGAGCTCATCTTCCTGGAGTGAACTGGATTTAACTCACCATGCATCTAGGGATTGTTCTTTTCCACACTTTAAAATGGACTGAAAGCAAAAGAAAGCGAGTTTTTTTCTTTAGAATTGCTTTTGTTAAGTAAATGGAAATTGAAATTTTGTTATGTAATACCACTTGCATAGAAGGAACAAAGAAACACATTATATAATATCATATCATATCATATCATATCATGTCATATATCATATCACCCCTTCTTAATCCATTTTTAATCAGTTGATTCATAGTATGATCACATCTATATTAAGGGGTTGGGGTTGGAACATCGATTCTTCAATTTAACTTAATTAACATGAAATATAACCTGAGCTAAATATTACTTTCTCTTGCTTTCAAGTTATATTTAATGGTTATATAATTTTTTTCCATCACATCTGGTTGGAGGTATCAGTGCATGTTTTCATGCATGTTGAAAAGCACCAGAGAACACCAAATTCACTGCTCATATTTTATTAGGCTTCCACATTAGCTAGTTATGTTATCAGGCCGACTCAACAAAAGCCAGATGTTAGTTATGCTGAGAATATGCCATGTAACATTATACTATATGCACACACCATGTCGTGCCTGCTGCTATGTGAATAACCCAAACAGCATCTATTCCCAAACCGTACTGAATGTAACCTTAACTGGAGGGACAGCAGGGCCATTTATACCCTAAGGAGATGATTCGAAGTGTCTTTTTCCTCCTCTCATTCTTTTTTTTAACTCTCCTCCTGTCATTGCTCATGTTTCAGGGGAAATCTCGGCAAATTACTGAGAAAGAATGGACGAGAAAGAGAAATAGAGACAAAAGGAATTAAGTTATACACTGCCCAAGAAGTGTGACAGGTACTGTGTGTGTGTGTGTGTGTGTGTGTGTGTTTGGGGCGGGGTTGTGGGTGTGTGTGTGTATGTGTGTTTACAGTATGTGCGGCGATAACTGTGTGAGGGCAGCAGCTGCTGTGTGAGCTGGAAGGGCCAAACACCCAAAACAACACACACACACACACACACACACACACACACACACACACACACACACACACACACACACACACACACACACACACACACACAATCTCAGCAGACGGGGCAGCAGAGGGGGTTCAGGAACCAGCAAACCATGAAATCAGACAGATGAGTCAGCGAACACAAGACGACATTGGAGCTCCTGTGCCCTTATGTTACCAGAATAAAAAAGTATAAATATATTTGGCTGGCTCCAAAAAAAAAAAAATCTTACAGCCTCTTTCATCAGCTAGCCTTAATTCTGCCCTGCATCCTGGCTTTTCTAATGTTCTGTGCCTTTCAGAGTGTTTAATTATCCCTGTGTTGGTCTATGAAAAGCAGTGAATAATCTTTTTAGCATATTATTACTTCCTAACCTTCTATTAATCAAATACAGGTATGTCACAGATATTCTTCCCACCCAAACCTGTATAACAGCAGCAGATTACAAAAACAAAAAAGGATTTACTTAGCAAAGAAATATAGTGAGCAATAATACCTGCAGCTTTCTATAGGTTAAGTTGAGTCGCAAGTATATAAAATCAGTATTGATTTCACTTTACACAATCTATCAAATCAAAAAATCAAATCAAGACAATTTAGCAATTAAAAAAAAAAAATTTTTTGCAAAAAAAAAACAAAAAAAAAAACAACAGCCCTTTGAGGTGCCTCAGCCGCCTGTCACCTGTAAAAAATGCTTGATTAGTTTGATGTTTGCCCTGAATGACCTCGGTGACTGAACGGCCCCTCCTAAATTGGTCATAGCCTCCCGAGGCTGGACACTGCATCCTGGGAAAGCAGCACTCGCATTCATACATCCAATCAAAGTCTCAGAGAGATCAAAGGGGCCGGCAGAAACTAATGCAAATCTTCCTGGATTATCACCGGATGAAACCGCAGAAGCGTTTGAACGCTATTCAAGTCAAATCTCATATCATGCCAGGAAATGGAAGGAGCAGAATAAAGTTCAAAGATTACAAGATTAAAATAAAGATTAGTCAAATTCAAAAGTTTAAGTAGAATTTCTGGAATTATCATTGAATTATTCTTGAATAATTTTATATAATGCAATACTGTGTAAACTCAGGTAGATACTATATGTCGAGAGTTTCAGTTAATGTTCATATCAAATGTGAATGGAAAAAAACTGATCTCAGTTGTTTGGCCGTGACATGGCTATTGGTGCCAGACCAGCTTGTTTGCATATTTCAGAAACTGCTAATCACCTGGGCTTTCGATGCACAACAGTCTCTAGAGATTATTACACAAAATAGTCAAAAAAAAAAAAAAACATCCAGTAGGCAGCAGGTCTGTCTGCAAAAACACCTTGTTGATGAGAGAGGTCAGAGAAGAATGGCCAGACTTATTCAAGCTGACAGGAAGGCTACTGTAACTCATTGCTTGATCTTTTTCCAATCTTCAGCTCTCCAGTTTTGGTGAGTCTGTGCCCAATGTAGCCTCAGATTCCTGTTCTTGGCTGCCAGGAGTGGAACCCAATGTGGTCTTCTGCTTTTGTAACCCATCTGCCTCAAGGTTCGATGTGCCTTGCATTCTGAGATGCTTTTTGCTCCCCACAGTTGTAAAGAGTGATTATTTACTGTAGCCTTCCTGTCAGCTCAAACCAGTTTGGACATTCTCCTCTGAACTTGCAGTTCCTAATGTTCCTAACATTAGGATATATATATATATATATATATATATATATATATATATATATATATATATATATATATATATATATATATATATATACAGTGAGGGAAAAAAAGTATTTGATCCCCTACTGATTTTGTACGTTTGCCAACTGACAAAGAAATGATCCGTCTATAATTTTAATGGTAGGTGTATTTTAACAGTGAGAGACAGAATAACAACAAAAAAAATCCAGAAAAATACATTTCAAAAAAGTTATAAATTGATTTGCATTTTAATGAGGGAAATAAGTATTTGACCCCTTCGACTTAGTACTTGGTGGCAAAACCCTTGTTGGCAATCACAGAGGTCAGACGTTTCTTGTAGTTGGCCACCAGGTTTGCACACATCTCAGGAGGGATTTTGTCCCACTCCTCTTTGCAGATCCTCTCCAAGTCATTAAGGTCTCGAGGCTGACGTTTGGCAACTCGAACCTTCAGCTCCCTCCACAGATTTTCTATGGGATTAAGGTCTGGAGACTGGCTAGGCCACTCCAGGACCATAATGTGCTTCTTCTTGAGCCACTCCTTTGTTGCCTTGGCTGTGTGTTTTGAGTCAATGTCATGCTGGAATACCCATCCACGACCCATTTTCAATGCCCTGGCTGAGGGAAGGAGGTTCTCACCCAAGATTTGACGGTACATGGCCCCGTCCATTGTCTCTTTGATGCGGTGCAGTTGTCCTGTCCCCTTAGCAGAAAAACACCCCCAAAGCATAATGTTCCCACCTCCATGTTTGATGGTGCAGATGGTGATGGTGTTTGGTCCTCCAAACACGGCGAGTTGAGTTGATGCCAAACAGCTCGATTTTGGTCTCATCTGACCACAACACTTTCACCTAGTTCTCCTCTGAATCATTCAGCTGTTCATTGGCAAACTTCAGACGGGCCTGTACATGTGCTTTCTTGAGCAGGGGGACCTTGTGGGCGCTGCAGGATTTCAGTCCTTCATGGCGTAGTGTATTACCAGTTGTTTTCTTGGTGACTATGGTCCCTTTAAGAGAGTGCTCCTAATCTCAGCTTGTTACCTGTGTAAAAGACACCTGGGAGCCAGAAATCTTGCTGATTGATAGGGGATCAAATACTTATTTCTCTCATTAAAATGCAAATCAATTTATAACTTTTTTTAAAATGCGTTTTTCTGGGGTTTTTTTTGTTGTTGTTATTCTGTCTCTCACTGTTAAAATACACCTACCATTAAAATTATAGACTGATCATTTTCTTTGTCAGTGGGCAAACGAACAAAATCAGCAGGGGGTCAAATACTTTTTTTCCCACACGCACACACGCACACACACACACACACACATATATATATATATATATATATATATATATATATATATATATATATATATATATATATATATATATATATATATATATATATATATATATATATACATATATATATATATATGTTCACTCACAAACATTCCATTCATTACAGAAAGTACTGTAACACAGTTAAAAACCACACCACCACGTCAGTCTCTGAAAAATATTTGTTTTCCGTTCTGTCTGGCTGTCAACTTCAATTTAGTGTAGAAAAAGGGCATCTGTGGTTTGAGAGGTGAAATGAACTTGGATGGTTTTGACTTTGATACAAATAAAAACACCCAGATGGATGGATGAAATCATGGGAGCAATATTCTATTAGGCCATACTGAATATTTTTACCCATATTTTTACCCATAGCTAAATAGTCATAAACAGAAAAAATGCTATTGATATTTTGAATGTTATTGTCTCTGAGAGGTTGTTCCATCTGTGTTTTTTCTGTTAAAGAGAATATTACAGGAGGCAATATATGTAGCTTTTTAGCTTACATTCATGAACAGGGACTCTCCTCATTCAAGAAAACTGAATATGACAGGGAACATACGTTGACTAGTAAAATATACAGTATATATTTTATAACATGTGATATGATATATCCCCATTACATCTATTTTCCTATTATTTCATTAGCTCCTTTATTTCACCTGATATGACAGCATTTAATAAGAATGCAGATGAAACTGACTAATATTTTACTGTTTTAAACTATTTTGTGGCTTAGCTCTAAAGTAATCAAAGGCATGCTGTCAGCTTTACAGTCCAAATAGCACCAATTTAAAATAAATTCAAATCAGGCTGTTGCTGTAAATAAACAAACAAATAATATTTCTGAAACAGTAAAACTTGGAAACTTATGTAATGAATGAAAGCAAAGAAAATGCTGATCATTTTCAAGTTATGTTCTAGGAAACTTTGCAGTGAGTTGGGAGAATGCTGACTTTACATTGTAGCAGAGCTATACCATTAATTGCTAGAAATTCAAAAACACCAATGTAGCAGCTAGGCTTATTGTCAATTTCCTTGAATGCAAAACAAAAAAACATCATTGTTGATATTAGTCCAAAATTAACAATGCCAAGAGGGCTTGTAATATTATTTATGTCACTTTGATAAGTGTTTGCTGTAGCTATCCTACAGTATTATAAAATGGTAGTTTGAAAAGTTATTAGCAAAGCTTTCTAGCAGGGTTTAAATGATTGATGGAGATGCTGCAGACCAGGGATGGTTTCAGCCACTAGAAAGCACAGGCTTTTAACAATGACAATGCAGTAAATGCTGTAGATAAATAGGTGTGGCCAATAATTCTTCAGATTTTTTATTCTTACATAGATATACAGATAGATGAATAAATGAATGAATGCTGATATACTTTATTGCTTTCACATGCTTTAGTCTTTTTCTCATCCTGTATCTTAACCCTTAATCCTGATTAGACCACAGTGCTTTTGTGCGACTGTGCTCTTAACACTAAGACTCTGAGAGAGTGTAATTCTACCTCTCACATTCACTGATCCATGAGTTGACTTCGTGCTGAGGCTGCTGAGCTCGGGCCTGTGCTCGACTGCCTTCTTTACACGTTCTGACAGGCCTGAGCAGCTCAGGCCTCTGCAAGCACTCGGCTATTTATTAGAGCCTTTCAGCTCAGTGTCCAGCCAGTGCAAACACTATGCCGGGCAGCCCGGAGAAATGCTGACCAAGTAAATACTTTACTTGATTGGAATAAAAGCAGAACTCACACTACTGGACACACACATAGAAAGAAAGGACACAGTACAGCATACACACACACAGACATACGTTTTCCAGTTGACTTCAGGTGCAGTCAGTTGCTGGCTAAATGGTTGAGCGAGAGAAGAGTGTCAGGGGGTGTCAGCAGCTGAGATGAAGACAGTGAAGTTAATGAGCGGGAAAAAAACAGCAGTGTCACTTCAGGGGGGAGAGAGGGCAGTTATTTCAGGACACTGTGGCCGACATCCAGAGTCAGAGGCAAAATGAAAATGTAGCTATTTATATGAGCGGCAAAGGATCTACAAAAGGTTTTGGACTGTTTAAAGAATCCACAGTTTAGTCCACATTAAAGCTAGTCCACAATAATATAATAGATAATAGGGTTTGGTTATTTAAAAAACACCCTAAACTTTGAAACAGCATTAAATCTATTATTTAAAAAATGGAAAGAATATTGCACAACCACATCACTGCCTAGAGAAGGATGTCCACCAAAAGTGATCAGGCAAGAGGGCATTAATCAGGCCAATGGGAACTCTCAAGGAGCTAGAGAGATCCACAGCAGATGGGTGAAGCTGTTCACAGAAAAACCAAACCCATGTTGGAGACTCAGAAAACAAGTGGAAGGAGGTTCTGTAGTCTGTTAAGTCTGTTAAGATCAAAATGGAATTTTTTGGCCTTGGCACAAAGCATTACATTGGGTGGAAACCCAGCACTACCTGTCACCCTGACAACGCCATCACAGTGAAGCATGGTGGTGGTAGCACCATGTTTTACAATGCTTTTTTTTCAGAAGGGACTGATGAACTGGTCAGGGTTGAGGGTACGGTGGATGGAGCTAAATATAGGGCAGCTCTAGCAGAAAACCTGTTCCACTCAGCATGTGACTAGGGTGGATGTTCACCTTCTAACAGGACAAAAACCCTAAGTATACTGCCAAATGTGTTAGAATGGCCCAATCAAAGCCCAGATCTCAATCTGAGTGAGAATATGTGGCAATATTTGCTGCTCACCGACAATCTCCATCTGACAGAGCTTGAACAAATTCACCAAGAAGAATGAACAAAGAATATCAGGATCCTGATGTGCAAAGCTGATAGAGACATATCCCAGAAAGTAGCTTAATTACAGCCAGAGATAGTTCTACAAAGTATTGAACCAGGGGGATGAATGCTTATGCAACCAAAACATCTCTGCTATTTTTTTAATTAACCTTTGTGACACAATAAAAATAGTTTATATTTTTAAATGCTACACATATTGCATAAATTAAATTCTACAAATTCCAGGTGGTATCAATACAAAATGTGGAAATGTTCCAAGGAGGGTGAATGCTTATGCAACACACTGCAAATGCTTAAAAAGCTATATTGATATCATATCACAGGCACAAGGGACTCTCCAGAGCTATCAGCGTAGGTGGTGTAGAGAGCACAGGTAAGTGCTTGTGAAGGAGTAGAAAAAAAGCTGTAATCAGTAATCAGGAGAATTACATTACATGCTCATTTTCTGTTCACAAGGTTGAAACCCTTGTTGTAGGGGCAGCTGTGGGAGAGGAAGACTATCACAAGTTGCCCCCACTGAGATTAATCTTGTCCGCAATCCATTCAGAGATGGAAAGAGAAGAAATCTGTAAAGCACATGGGAATCAAATATCTCTCTGTTTGCTACATGCCTCAACACATTGAACATGTGAACACATGTTCACATTTACATTTATAGCATTTAGCAGACGCCGAGAGATAGTTACAGACGTGCTTTGAAGCCTCAATAAAAATCAATAAATCAATAAATCAATAATGTTCACCATTCTATCATCATTCTCTCACCTCCACAGTTTCTTCTGACACCTCCAGCTCTCACACTACCTTTCTTATTTAATATTTGATCCCTTTATTCATTCTATGGCTCTTCCATTGCTCTTCCCACACACCCTCCTCCTCCTTCTCCTCTCCCTCATAATCAGCAATAACAAAAGTGTGAGGTGGCCAGGTTTGTTTGTCACACTGCCCTCAAGTGGATTGTTGTGGCAGCCGGGGCATGGTAAAGCATCAGCTGCAGAGGGAATGAGGGGTCGGGGGGAATGACCAGGTAGCAAGTGATTGTCCACACACATGCATTGTTAACAGCAGCATACTTACAATCCCCTCCAAAACTATTGGCATAACAAGGCCAATTCATTTGTTTTTGCAGTAGACTTAAAACCTTTGGGTTTTCACACCCAATTGAGCATGCATTTCACCTCCTGAAGAGGAGCCTGAAGGGAGAGACACGCTAAAACAAACAACTGAAAGAGGCTGTGGTAAAAGCCTGGAAAAGCATCACAAAAGATGAAACCAACAATTTGGCGATGTCAATGAGGCACAGGCTTGATGCAGTTATTGCAAGCAAAGGATATGCAAACAAATATTAAGTGTTATTTACGTTAATTTATTTCAAGTCTTATCTGTTCCTATACTTTTGCTCACCTACAAATTTGGTGGTCTCATACAAAATGTGCTTTGTTCTATGTCGTCTAACACATCTACATATAAATACCAGGAAATAAAAGCTGAAATTGTAAACTCTCTTCTCATAGTCAACTTTTGATCTCAAAACCCAAATGTCTTTGGTGTATAGCACCAACAGATTTCAGTTTCAGAGGGGACTGCCTTTTCCTGAGTAGGCTTCCAATGTCAAAGACAAGGAGGTCTACAGAGCTGGACAAAAGTTAACTGGAGCCAAGCAGTTGAACTGGATGTTCTTTTTTATTTGTTATATTTTTCATTGAACTGAGATATGAAGGGTAAAAATCCAAACACCTTTCACCTTGCATACTTTTTCTCCTCCTGGCCAACCAGAAAATAAAAAAAAGAAGGGAAAAAAATCAATTAAACCTGCAACTCATACACACTGTTCAGAATTTAATAACTGGCTTTAGGGTTTAATTACTCACTCCCGCTCACTTTCAGTGACTGCTTTATCCTGGTCAAGATTGCGGTGGATCCAGAGCCTATCCCAGGAACACTGGGCGTTAGGTGGAAATACACCCTGTATGCTACACGCACACATACAGGTGCATCTCAATAAATTAGAATGTCGTGGAAAAGTTTGTTTATTTCAGTAATTCAACTCAAATTGTGAAACTCGTGTATTAAATAAATTCAATGCCACAGACTGAAGTAGTTTAAGTCTTTGGTTCTTTTAACTGTGATGATTTTGGCTCACATTTAACAAAAACCCACCAATTCACTATCTCAACAAATTAGAATATGGTGACATGCCAATCAGCTAATCAACTCAAAACACTTGCAAAGGTTTCCTGAGCCTTCAAAATGGTCTCTCAGTTTGGTTCACTAGGTAAGCCACAAACATTCATTGCCAAAGAAGCTGGCTGTTCACAGAGTGCTGTATCCAAGCATGTTAACAGAAAGTTGAGTGGAAGGAAAAATTGTGGAAGAAAAAGATGCACAACCAACCGAGAGAACCGCAGCCTTATGAGGATTGTCAAGCAAAATCGATTCAAGAATTTGAGTGAACTTCACAAGGAATGGACTGAGGCTGGGGTCAAGGCATCAAGAGCCACCACACACAGACGTGGCAAGGAATTTGGCTACAGTTGTCGTATTCCTCTTGTTAAGCCACTCCTGAACCACAGACAACGTCAGAGGCGTCTTACCTGGGCTAACGAGAAGAAGAACTGGACTGTTGACCAGTGGTCCAATATCCTCTTTTCAGATGGGAGCAAGTTTTGTATTTCATTTGGAAACCAAGGTCCTAGAGTCTGGAGGAAGGGTGGAGAAGCTCATAGCCCAAGTTGCTTGAAGTCCAGTGTTCAGTTTCCACAGTCTGTGATGATTTGGGGTGCAATGTCATCTGCTGGTGTTGGTCCATTGTGTTTTTTGAAAACCAAAGTCACTGCACCCGTTTACCAAGAAATTTTGGAGCACTTCATGCTTCCTTCAGCTGACCAGCATTTTGAAGATGCTGATTTCATTTTCCAGCAGGATTTGGCACCTGCCCACACTGCCAAAAGCACCAAAAGTTGGTTAAATGACCATGGTGTTGGTGTGCTTGACTGGCCAGCAAACTCACCAGACCTGAACCCCATAGAGAATCTATGGGGTATTGTCAAGAGGAAAATGAGAAACAAGAGACCAAAAAATGCAGATGAGCTGAAGACCACTGTCAAAGAAACCTGGGCTTCCATACCACCTCAGCAGTGCCACAAACTGATCACCTCCATGCCACGCCGAATTGAGGCAGCAATTAAAGCAAAAGGAGCCCCTACCAAGTATTGAGTACATGTACAGTAAATTAACATACTTTCCAGAAGGCCAACAATTCACTAAAATGTTTTTTTTATTAGTCTTATGAAGTATTCTAATTTGTTGAGATAGTGAATTGGTGGGTTTTTGTTAAATGTGAGCCAAAATCATCACAATTAAAAGAACCAAAGACTTAAACTACTTCAGTCTGTGGCATTGAATTTATTTAATACACGAGTTTCACAATTTGAGTTGAATTACTGAAATAAACAAACTTTTCCACGACATTCTAATTTATTGAGATGCACCTGTATATTCACATACTCATGCACACCTTAGGCAGTTCACCAACCAGCATGTTTTTGGGATGTGTAAGGAAACCAGAAGACCAGCCAGAATCCCACACAGACATGAGGGAACATGTAAAGAAACTCTGCACAGACAATAATCTAAGTTTAGGATGAGCTATGAGGCAGCAGTGCTACCCTCTATACTACTGTGCCACCCTAGAGCGTAATTACTTTTGCTAAAACGGTTAACTATTGACAGCAGTATTGATCTCTTTAGCTGAGAGATTTAAAATTTTATAAACCACTTTGGGCAAGACTATACTGGAAGCAGGGGACATCAATAATCAATTCCAATCAAGTCAAAATTAGTGATATGCTTATAATAGCTATCTGCTTTAACCCAGCCACAGGAATTGAAATGACTTCTTTCCTGCTTACTCAGCCTTTTTGTACTAGAATGAACATATCAGCTTCTGAGTGCTCAGGACAAGTACTTCTATCTCATGTATGAAAGTAATGGCTGGACTACAAAAAATTGCATTCTTCCACAGTTGCCCTAGACATGTACTATGACTAGTGCTGAAAATGAAGGCCTCTGGTTATTTAGCCTGTACCCACTGACGTACCATCAGTGTGAGAGCAGACAGTTATAAGTACAAAATCAGTCAACCAAGCCACACAGCAGCAATTGAGCACATGCAAACTGATTTTCTTTTTTTAATTTGCTGCTTGCCATGAGCCCATACTCCTACAACCCGCACAGCATTGTTGAATTGATAAAAAATAAAAATAAAAAGTCCAGAAATGTTGGACTTTGTTGCTCCAACACTCATTTATACCATCACTGTTTTTTTTTTTTATTGTAGCATTTTATTTTTGTAGTTATAAGCTATATGTAAACTGCACTCAAGGATAATGTATCATCCAATCAGCCAACCATGTGACAGGAGTGAAATGCGTAAAATCATGCAGATATAGGTCAAGAATTTAGGCCAAACATCCAAATGGGATAAATGTGATCTGATTGACTTTGACCATGGCATGGTTGTTGGTACCAGGGCTGGTTTGAGTATTTCATAAACCTTCACACAAAACAACAACTAGAGTTTACACAGAATGGTGTGGAAAAACAAAAACATCCAGCGAGTGGGCAGAAACACCTTGTTGATGAGAAAGGTCGGAGGAGAATGGCCAGATTTATTTGAGCTGACAGGAAGGCTACAGTAAATCAGTAGCCAGTCTTTACAACCATGGTGAGCAGAAAAACATCTCAGGATACACAGCAGAAGATCACTTCGGGTTCCAGTCCTGTCAGCCAAGAACAGGAATCTGAAGCTACAGTGGGCACAGTCTCACTGAAACTGGACAGTTGAAGATTGGAAAAATGTCACCTGTTGTTTTTTTGTTTGTTTTTTTTTCCAATCTTCAACTTTATAGAAAGTGGTGTGATTTCTAGATGGTTTGCACAATACAGATCTAAATATCCTCTGAACTGAATAAAACAGAATCTTATATGCTGTGTTTAATCTCATAGCCACTGCACAGTATTATTCCAAATTAGTTGTTCTTTCACTGTCCAGTGACAGATGTGTACTGCACTGTATCTCTGTGTTTATAACCATATGTTTGGGTGATCTCTTGTTTCTTTAATGTGCCTATTAAGAGATAACCATGGGAAATGGCCAAAGGCAACACACACACACACACACACACACACAAACTGCTAAGATTACTTACACATTTTGGTATCCCTTGGATGTTGTTGATATCTGTTAATAGATGCTGTGTCCAAATCAGATTGAGGCTTGTTGCCGTTGAGCTATAAACACCTAAAACAGAGCAAATTGTACTTAGAAAGATGTCATTAACATGTTTATGTCAATGTGTGTAGACGTTTGGTTGAAATTCCAGGCATGGAAGTCTTTGGCTTTTAACCACGGCCCTTGTTTAATGCTCTTTCATTCATAAATCTCGAAAGGACAGCTTAGTCTTTAAACACATGGAAACGGTTTACTTACCCAGACTCCACACAACTCTATTCTCTTTCATAGCAGAGAGGAAGGCTGGAAACAAGCTGATAAGAAAATAGAGAAAGGAGGAGTAAAGGAAGAATTGCACACAAAGTTAGAGAGAGAGAGAGAGAGAGAGAGAGAGAGAGAGAGCGAGAGAGAGAGAATCTCCGCAGCATTAACTGTTTTCAGACCTGTTTCACATGTGGAGGTCATTACTGCAAATGATTTTTTCCAGCAATTCCCCACAGTCACAGATAATCGTCACAATTCACTGTCTTCCCTGTTCCTTCTCTCTCTCTCTCTCTCTCTCTCTCTCTCTCTCTCTCTCTCTCTCTCTGTCTCTCTCTCTCTCTCTCTCTGTCTCTCCGCAGCCATGGTATCTGTATCCTGATGTGTATCTGTGTTCTCTGTAGTGCAGTTAGGTCTGATTAGTGACTTTTGATAGTTGAACAATGCTCATCTACATTATCACGAACATTGAATTAGCTCTCTGAAGCTTTAATCAAATCCCTTTATGTGTCAACCTGAACACAATCGAGTCAGAGCAAAAAAAAAAAAAAAGTGTTATCATTTTTACATCACACATATGCTTTTCAAGAGTGATGGTGTTTTTATCACTGATCTCACTATAGTACAGCACTACAATATTTTGCTGTAGCTTACCTATATAAGCACACAATATAAATTATATCAGTTGGCTTGGAATGAATGTGTTGTTTTAATTCCATGAGAAAAATAAGCCACTGCATTCCTGGAGCGAGATGAAAGAAGGGAGGATGAAAATGCTGAGGTTAACGATTAGCCAGGCAGCTGTTGTGTTCTGCAAAGTTCAGGAAGAAAAGTTGTTTTTTGTTTAACTTTCTGGAGAGGTTTCTCAATGGAAAAGCCTGTTTATGTTGCACACAGAAGATGATTATCAATCTAGTGGGCTTGTAGAAGTCCTACAGACAACACGGAAACATGCTGAATTAGCCGGAACAAAATTACCAAGACTTCAGAAAGAAAGTCTCTGGATCAAGATTTTAGATAATCTGGAAATCATTAAGGCATTATTTATATTTTATTTTATTAGAACTTGGTGTTACATACCTCCTGTCTTAAGTCCCTTCAGCTTCCACTCATTCTATTTGTCCTGTTCAGGCAAGACAGTTGAGTCTATTTTTGCTGTAGGAACATGTATTACCGCCTTTCCTGTGTGTTCTTTTGGCCTTAAATCTCTGTGAAATGTGTCATTTGGTCCTCAGGAAAGGGGGAGTGATGGAGAACGTGTTTTTCCTGAAGGCTACATTGATCTTTACCAGTTTGTGTTTGCTTTCTGCAGTAAGCTCTTCTCCCCTCAAGGCAGCATCATCAGGTGTTGGTGACTACAGGGGAATGTGCAAGGCTTGTCAGTTTTTAACACAAATTCTGCTATAGGGTGCTAGTGTGGAAATCTGAGTTTGGTCTGCAAAGGGGTCTACTGGGAAATGGTGCAACATGGGGGCACTTTTCAAAATTGGTTTTTGGATGCTGAAACTTGTTATCCTTTTCAGAGACAAGGATCTTAGAATTATGCTGTCTGTTCTATGTGTTATGAATTTGGACTTTTGGTTGTAATGCATTTTGAATGAGCTGTTATAGTATAAAACAATGTCTAACTCTAAAATACATAGGAATAATATTAAAAAATAATTGATAATAATAAAAGATTGCAGAGATTGAAGAGGAATCAACCATGATTTGTTCATCCACAACTTAAATAAATCTAAATGCTAAATGCCTGTCTCAGCAATAGAAGGTCTTGGTAGGATTAGTAATGTTTGAAATGCACTTCAGAAGATTACAACTAGTCTGTTAAGCACTGTAGAGAAGAAAATGCCTGTCTCTGAGGTATTTGAGCCAACCATTCTGTACCATGTTTGATTCCACTAATTAGCTTCTTTCATTATGAAAAGAGGGCAACTGATTAGTTAATATAGCACTGAAGTACTTGTATTTTAACTGTATGGTAAACTTACCAAAATTCAACATATGGCTGCTATACATCTGCACATTAAATAGCTACCATATGGATTGGTTTTTGTTAATGTCTGATGTGATCAGTAAGATAACCATGAGGTCTATTACTGTCTCAAAGTGGACAGGTACTGAAGCATTCCCCTAGTCGACTGCAGGAATTGTCCTAGTGATACAAAGCTGTTTGCATTAATGAGGCAGCCTTTTATTCTCCTGCCAGAGCAGCTCACTAACTATGCCGCCTTTACAAAGCACCAAGGACACTTCTTATATCAAGTGCAGTCCGTACTCTACAGTGTTCATCAATAAGCGACCGTGGCTCACTTGCCTTGTCAGTCCCATTCTGAAGGCTGAGACTGAGGCTAAAAGGTGCCTTTCATCACTGGTACTGTTTATTTGGCAGACAAAACAACAGGGCAAGCTTTGTGAGTCATGGAGAGGGAAAGCGACCATTTTAACCCCCTCAGATTTTTAATAACACAAGCAAGTGTGTGTCAGTGCAAAGTCAGGACTCTGAGAAGAGGTGAGCAAGTGTCATTTAGAATGTAATGATTTCTGTGTTCACTACTGCAGCCAAGTGACCCATCAGCCTTTGTGACAAACAGCACAGCGTCTCCGGGTTTACGAGGTGAGTGTCTGAGCCAACTGCAAAACCTGCAGGGCTATTAATATTTTATCATGGCTTGTCCAGTCCAGAATTTTTGAGCTTCTGTTAGAGATATTTGCTCCACAGCAGGGATGTGTGTCTAAGAGGTCATTGGAATGACTGTGAATAATACTTTTTCACTGAGGTCAAGGTGCAGGAAAAGAAAACATATATTTTTCAGCAACAAAACAAACTGATTCACACCAGCCAAAAGGAATTGGCGTGTCCTGTCTAGACTTATTGCTAAATGAATACAGAGTGCCTCTCAGATTTGACTGTGGACATTTGAATCAGAGAACTAATATTTAGAGCTTCTAACACTTTAGTGTAGCCTTGAGAGGAAATCTCCAGGGTTAGAGAGATAGGAAGGGCACATCAACTTAATAAACAAGCCAAAAGGCTCAGCCTGTTGGGAATAGTGCATGCAGCTAAGCTCTGATCTTTCTCAAATGGAAATGAGCACACACACACCCACACACACACGCCATCCTAATTCACTCATTAAAGCCTTGGCCAGCTGCACGTTTGGGACACCCCAGCCATGTCTGCGTTTAGATGATTTTAATAGACCATTTTATTCCTTTTTTAACAGGCAACACCCTGTCATTTGTGATTTAGCCCCTTTCACCCCCACCTCTCTACTCCTCGTAGATGAAATTTCTCCAGGGTTGCTTTCTTTTTTTTTCTTTTTTTTTTTTTTTTTTTACAGTATTTGCACTCTCACCTGCCATCTGCGTCTCAACTGTACTACCTAACCATAACACATTCTGCACTCTACTTTTTCTTTCTATAAATAAATTCAGTGTTATTATTTAACACTGATATTATTATTTAACACTGTTATTATTTATTCTTCTTACCATGTATACAAGTACAGGACTGTAGTCTTGGATGTATTACACAGATGCAGTGATACCTAGAAGCCTTAGCTATGGCTTTCATAGTTTCATAGTTTTTCATCTCATTTTCATTTTTTGCACCTGTGCTCAATGTTAAATGCTACTACATTTACAAACGGTATGCCATGTAAGCAGCAGCAGACAGGCCGCCCTTCTAGATGACGTGATTGCAGTGTTTCTATGGAGCACTGAGCAGCATCAGCAGAGGCATCAGACAGCAAGAGGGAAAAAGAGAGTGATCTGAAATCATACATATTTACCAGCATCTGCCTCAAAGAGATGCTATTTGCAAATCCCTGGCCACCCTCTGCCTCCTGCATGCGAGACTGTGACATTTCGACAAAAGGAGACTCCCTGTGGCTTTCAGGGACCTGGGAAGAATTTATCTGCAGTGCTGTGGATTTATTTGTCTCAATACATCTGTTAGAGAAACTGTAAATTGAGTTTTTATTATTCATTCTCCCAAGGCCATTGCGAGGTCAGAAACATGAGTAATTTTGCAGTCTTGTTATCTTACACATGCATTATACTGAAAAATATCAGCAGTCCATGTCCTGCCTTTTTTGTATTATGATCAGTGTTATGATCAGCCATAACATTAAAACCACCTGTCTAATATTGTGTAGGTCCCCCTTGTGCCGCCAGAACAGCTCTGACCTGTCAAGGCATGGACTACACAAGACCTCTGAAGGTGTGCCGTGGTATCTGGCACCAAGATGTTAGCAGCAGATCCTTTAAGTCCTGTAAGATGCGGGGTGGGGCCTCCATGGATTGGACTTGTTTCTCCAGCACATCCCACAGATTCTCGATTGGATTGAGATCTGGGGAATCAGGGGAAGGCCAAGTCAACACCTTGAACTCTTTGTCATGTTCCTCAAACCATCCCTGAACAATTTTTGCAGTGTGGCAGGGTGCATTATCCTGCTGAAAGAGGCCACTGACAGAATACTGTTGCTATGAAGCAGTGTACTTGGTCTGCAACAATGTTTAGGTAGGTGGTAAGTGTCAAACTAACATCCACATGAATGCCAGGACCCAGGGTTTCCCAGCAGAATATTGCCCAGAGCATCACCCTGCCTCCACCAGCTTGTCTTCTTCTCATAGTGCATCCTGGTGCCATCTCTTCCCCAGGTAAGCAACGCACATGCACCCGGCCATCCACATGATCTAAGAGAAAACCTGATTCATCAGACCAGGCCACCTTCTTCCATTGCTCCATGGTCCAGTTCTGATGCTCACCTGTCCATTGTAGGCGGATTCGGCAGTGGACAGGGGTCAGTATGGGCACTCTGATCAGTCTGCAGCTATGCAGCCCCAAAATCCCACCCCTTGACAGAGGGCATTGTAACAAGATAATCAATGCTATTCACATCACCTGTCAGTGGTTTTAATGTTATGGCTGATCAGTGTATGTGTGTGTATTATGTATTATTATGTATTAAATATAGCAGCTAATGACTACAAATAATTTAACTATATATGTAAATATTCCATCAGTATCGGCTTGACCATGGGGCAGGTTGAGAAGAGTCTCACCATATATATATATATATATATATATATATATATATATATATATATATATATATATATATATATATATATATATATATATATATATATATATATATATATATATATATATATATCAGCTGTTTAACAAAGGTTAATCTTCATAAAGTCCTCATTCACAACATTCCATTGAAATACTAATTACATCTTTTGACTCCAAATACAATTTTAACATATATTTTATTTAAACATATATATGTTCTGCTAGTTGAGTTGCTTGCCTTTCTAAATCATGGGCCACTGAGTTCATTTAACTCCAGAGAGTTATTATTAAGTGGTTAAAAATGGGGCCTGCAACAAGCGCTAATAGAGGCCCATTGGGGTAGGAATAATGTAGCCCCACGCTCTTTTGTGTGGTTTTTGAGATGCAGTTGGACTGGAAATTTTGCTAAAACCCTATAAACCCTGGTTAATGATACGCACCCTTCTATGTTGTCAACTCTCAACTGCCTATTAGAGGGTTACTCTAAAAATTCACTAGATGTTAAATGTTAAATGTTAAATTACATTAAAAATGTAATTATTTTCCCAAATAGTTTGTTTTCTTTAAGGACTGAGGAGAAACAACCAATAAGTATCCAGCCTTTAGCGAAATTTACAAAATAAGCATTAACCCTCATTAAGCTGGTTATGAAGATGTCAAGAGGGTGTAAAGCTTCGTCAGGAATACTGTTAAGGATTTAAAATGTGTAAATAGTTTTGATTTGTTTAACACTTATTTTGGTTAGTGAACAATTCTATATATGTTTTTTTAAGTATTAATGTCTTTATTATTCTAAAATATTAGAAAATAGTAAAAAATTAAGAAAACACTTCAAGCATCAGGTGTGTCCAAACTCTTCACTAGCAGTGTACTGGATTTTTAAGCAACATCAACTTAGTATGGTGTTGGGCCAGTAGGAGCCACCAGAAAAACTTCATGCACTTTGACTCATAGTCTACAAGTTTCTGCAACTGGAATGGAGGGATGAATTCTGTTCTTCCAAAGGATGTTCCTTCAGTGATGTTTTGATGATGGAGGTGGAGAGCGCTGTCTAAAATATCGGTCCAAAATATCTCATAGGTGTTCAGTCGGGTTGAGATCTGGCATGTGCATACGATAGCATATGATTTGCATAATTTTCATCCTCGTCAAACCATTCAGTGAGCCCTCATGCCCTGTGGATGGGAGCATTGTCATCCTGGAAGAGACCACTCCCATCAGAATAGAAATGTTTCATTATAGGATAAAGGGTTTGATTTGAATAGTGTGTGTGTGTGTGTGTGTGTGTGTGTGTGTGTGTGTGTGTGTGTGTGTGTGTGTGTGTGTGTGTGTGTGTGTGTGTGTGTGTGTGTGTTAACGCATCAGGCCCCCAGTTATCATAGTTTCAGTGTTACTCCCTCTCATGACCGTCATTATACCTTCCATGAAAGATGCTCTGCATTGCTGTTACCAGATCCAATTTGCATGTGAATAAACCCAGATAATTGTATGAATGTTGACTTGTGGGTCAGCTCAATAACAATAATAAGAGTTGTATTTGCCGCTTCACTTTGACACTGGTGGTGTGTTTTAGAGTTAAAAGCAAAATGTTTCATCACAGCGGCTGGTGAAATGTTCATATCTGTAGCAGTTTCATAGTTTTCTTTCATGTGCAGTTTCACATTATTAGTAAGACATATTAGTTTTCTTTTTTTAGAAAGCCTGTGAAACACTGTGTGCTTTTATGTCTATGACTCACTTTCCACAGCAAAAAGGCAACTGTCTTAACAAAACAGAGGGGTAACTAATGTGTGTGTGAGCATGTTTTTGTATCTTGGAGGGGATCAAATGTTCCCATAAGCAGTGGTGGAAAGAGTACATAGCACAGTGACTTGAGTAAAAGTCTAGTCAGAATTCACTTCAGTGAAAGTAAAAGTAGTGATCAAGGAAATTTCTCAAGTAAAAGTAAATCAGTCATATGGTGGAAATCTACTTTACAAATCACAACAATTTGACTCAACTAATCTGAAAATGTTCTATTTTCTTTCATGTTCTTATGTTAAATATCCAAGTCAGCTATTCTGAAGTGAACTCCACCTCAATTATCAACAGTATATGTATAAAGAAAGGTAATATTAGCTGGCTAGCTAACTTTGCCAAATGTTTTTTGAGGTTTCAATGGCTTACTAATGCTGCGTTTGAGGCGAATATGCAACTTGTAATTCCCTGCCAATAACTGGTAAAAGCCACCAAAAACACTCCCTCAACTTGAAATTTCAACTTGTCAACTTGGGGTAGTCTTCTCAACTACCAGTTCCTTCCCTGTTTATGGAAGGACATCAAATCAACATGGCCATGCACTGTGTCAACTTAACTTTCATATATTCTAGATTCATTACACATAAAGTGAAATATTTCAAGCCTTTTTTTTGTTTTTTTGATTACGTCCTACAGCGAAATGAGATACTGGAAAAAATCCAGTATCTCAAAAATATTAGAGTAAATAATTTATAATACAGCAATGTCGACCTGAGAAGAGCTCTAATCAGCTAATTAACTCAAAACACCTTTTTACTCAAAACACCGCTGCACATTGGTCCAAAGCCCTCTTTTCAGATGAAAGTAAATTTTGCATTTCATTTGGAAATCAAGGTCCCAGAGTCTGGAGGAAGAGTGGAGAGGCACAGAATCCAAGTTGCTTGAAGTCCAGTGTGAAGTTTCCACAGTCAGTGATGATTTGGGGTGTCATGTCATCTGCTGGTGTTGGTCCACTGTGTTTTCTCAAGTCGAGAGTCAATGCAGCGTCTACCAGGAGATTTTAGAGCACTTCATGAGGAAGATGAGAGACACCAGACCCAACAATACAGACGAGCTGAAGGCCACAATCAAAGCAACCTCGGCTTCCATAACACCTCAGCAGTGCCACAGGCTGATTGCCTCCATGCCATGTCGCATTGATGCAGTAATTCGTGCAAAAGGAGCCTCGACCAAGTATTGAGTGCATAAATCAACATACTTTTCAGAAGGTCGACATTTCTTTATTCTAATATTTTGAGATACTGTATTATTGATTTCCATGAGCTGTAAGCCGTAATCATCAAGATTAAAACAAAAATATTTCACTTTATGTGTAATGAATCTAGAATATATGAAAGTTCCACTTTTTTTTACTTAAATAATGGGGAAAAAATTAACTTTTCCAGTGCCTGACACAGACACAGAACTTGGTTAAATCTATAATATTGGCCATAATAATCACTGTTTTGAGAAGGCAGTCATCAACATTAGAGTTAACGTTAGCCAGCTTGTTACCTTGTTGCTAATGCTACACACTACTGTCCACTGTTGTCGTTGTACTGCAATTTCAGTCCAAAATGTTGCATGAATGTTTGAGGTTCACTATAGCAGAACAGTACCAATAGCCACTCAGGCCTGTAACTGTAAAAGTGCAGTTAAAGTAGCTTTTAATAAGCTTTGCATGCTTTGACAGAGCAAACAAAACACACATTTTCATGGAGGCATCCATGTTTTTTTTTTTCCACTTTGCACGTCGAGCATGCCGAGGTGGGAAATTAACATTATTATAACTCACAAATTACCACTTACAAGGTACCTAAAAGTCATATATGTTTCTAGGTACATAGTTAAGTTAGCAATGATGCCTTTTATGCATTATCCTGAGCATTACCGATAGGCTGTAGGAGTATGTAGATATATTTAACACAGGGAATTGCTATGGAACATCAAAGCTTTCATACTATAAAACATCAAAACAACAAAAGCTCTGGCTAGCTAGTCTAGCTCACTCAGCTACCTAATGGCTAACCTGTACATTTTTCCGTAAGTTGGATGTTGAGCTGTGAAATGCATTATATTCACAAGTTTTGGCTTATAAAATTTTGGAGAACTGAATATACCAGATAAATTGGGCCAGGGATGCTCATCTTTATTCACTGTGTCAGATACTGCTGCTACTGGCAAAGGCAATTGGTGTGCGAAGGGTAGACTTTTGTGAAGAATCTGCTTTATTTAATTGGGTCTTGAACTTGAATTACTTAAAATTTGGACATGCTGTCTTTTCATTTTAAAATGGCTTACAGTTTTCCATGTTTAAATGCATTGTGGTTTTTATTTGTAACTGTGATCAAAAATAAAGGCAGCATAGTTGAATATTTTATCTTTAAAAAATCAAGTAAAAGTACTATTCAATACTATTCAATTATGATCAAAGACGTACTTGTACATGTGAACCATGTTGTAAAGAACTGTATGTAGTATGTAGTCATTTGTTACTTTCCACCCCTGCCCACAAGGACAGGAAATTGTGGCCACATTTGTGTGATCTCCACAAGGAAAACAGCGTATTTTTTATTTCATTAATTAACTGCGGGGGCATAGTGGCTTGGGTTGGGGGTTCGAGTCACACCTCCACCTTGTATGTGTGGAGGTTGCATTTTCTCCCCGTGCTTTGGGGATTTCCTCCAGGTACTCCGTTTTCCTCCCCCAGTCCAAAGACTTCAGCTGTAGGCTGATTGGCATTTCCAAATTGTCCATAGTGTGTGAATGGGTGTGTGTGATTGTGCCCTGCGATGGATTGGCACCCTGCTCAGGGTGTCCCCCACCTTGTGTCCCAAGTCCCCTGGGATAGGCTCCAGGCGCCCTGCGACCCTGTGTAGGATAAGCAATACAGACAATGGATGGATAGATGGATGGATAATTAGCTGCATTAATAATTATGTCAATGGAAGGTCTTCACAAGCATTTTATGACAAACGTGTGTGTGTGTGTGTGTGTGTGTGTGTGTGTGTGTGTGTGTGTGTGTGTGTGTGTGTGTGTGTGTGTGTGTGTGTGTGCGTGTGTGTGTGTGACAGTAGGTGTGTGACATGTAGAACTAGGCCATAAAAAAGCCCTGGACAACAACCAAACCTTGGTCGTGTAGCTTGCTGTTCCTCTGGATAACACATTGGGGCAACTAATAACCCATAAATGATATGAGGCTGAGAGAGAATGTCTCCAGAGCCAGACTCTCATATATCATACACACACACACACACACACACACACACACACACACACACACACACACACACACACATATAAAACTTTAAATGGGCTACAGTTCTCTGTAGTGTAGTGTAGTCTAGTCTGGTCTTTCTCTACACAAAAATGAAACATGTTTTCCTATTCTATCGTTTTGAAGCCTGGTTCTGTAACGTCAAGTCAAAATGCATCTGTGTCTATATCTACAGTATATCTACAGTAGATCAATATCTTTACCTACATATCTGTACTTCTATCTATGAACGTGTTTATTTGATTTTCCAGACAGGCAAGATTGGATGCTGTTATCCACCATTGCGATCCACCTCCTCAGTAATTAATGGTGGCAATCATCTTCTTTGTTGTAAATAATAGTTAAAGGACATTAGGCACACAAGAGAGATTCATTCATTATAGGATAAAGCTGGAGCTTTTCTCTTCTCTCTTACTGATATGTAGAACCATCCCCGATCCTTATAATCAGTTCTAAAATAGTACATCAGTAATACACTCATACTGCCAAAATGCACAAGAGCTAAAAAATCCACTAACAACATAAACTTTAGTTTAGCTCTTAAAAGCCACCGGGGTCTGAAAGTGCTTTTTGTTTATGTTATATGTGTATGATGAAGCTGTGGGTCTTTTAGATGTGACATCCAGAGCCAAATATAATATTATACAGTATGTCAAGGAATAACTTTTTTTTTAGTATTTTTTTTTTTTTTTTAACTCTAAAGAACAAAATGTTTTGTTGTTCTGTAAGGCATTGCTCTACAAGTGTTGCAACATACCCTGTGGCCCAACCTTGGATACATAAAGATAAAAATCCAGTTGCACCTTTAGGATGAAAAGACATCCATTAGCTCTGTGTGTGTGTGTGTGTGTGTGTGTGTGTGTGTGTGTGTGTGTGTGTGTGTGTGTGTGTGTGTGTCTGAGAGAGAGAGAGAGAGAGAGAGAGAGAGAGAGAGAGAGAGAGAGAGAGAGAGAGAGAACCCTTGAATACATATTACTGATTAGCTGAAAGAGCTGACAGCCTCAGTAAAACATCAATGACTATAAACTAAAATCTTTACTGTTCTCCACATCAGATGGCACACCCATCTCACCTCTATCCTTAATAGCTCAATGTCACAGACACAGGCTTCATCCACACCTCATACCTCGACATATAGAATAAGAGAGAGAGAAAGAGAGAGAGAGAGAGAGAGAGAGAGAGAGAGAGAGAGAGAGAGAGAGAGAGAGAGAGATAGAGTTACTCTAATAGGCACATATAACAGAAATTAATGCGACTTACTGTGGCTATGAATATGGAAGCTTAATTAAGGCAATCTTAATACATAATGAACAATGCAGATTGCTCTTACTGTTCATTTATGGAATATAAAATTATTTTATTCTCTCTCTGTATCATTTCCTCTCTTCTTTGTGTTATTTATTTGTAGCTTTTATTTAACTTTTATTGTTAAAAAAAGAAATAATATTTTAGTTGAGGTTGGTGCAGCAGGTAACATTGCTGCTTCACAGCGTCAGGGTCCCAGGTTCGATCCTGAGCTCAAGGTTTCTGTCTGTGTGGAGTTTTTTGTTCTCCCCATGTTCACTAGGGTTTCCTCCAGGTTCTCTGTTTTCCTCACGCCTCCAGGATCTCAGGTTATCCGGTTTCTATTCTAAATGACTCCTAGGTGTGAATTAATGTGTGTGTGTGTGTGTGTGTGTGTGTGTGTGTGTGTGTGTGTGTGTGTGTGTGTGTGTGTGTGTGTGTGTGTGTGTGTGTGTGTGTGTGTGTGTGTGGTCTAGGCCTGGGACTGACATATCATTCAGGGTGTATTCTCACTTTGCGTCCAGTGTTCCCTTAACAATCTTTCCAGGATTTCGTGATTTTGCGATCACAGAAATTAACGCAAAATCAGGCAAACTCGGCAATATTCAGAGGAGTTTGCAACTTTTCAAAATTACCGCTGATTTGGGCCAAGACGCGTCATGTGACTTCATCACAATGTGCATTCAGTCAAAGCCCTGTTCGATTCATGTGCGTCAAACATGAGTACAGCTAAAAGGTCTCATTTACCAACAAACATCACTGTGAAAGACCGTGCAAAACAATTTCGTGCAATTACAATTACACCAGTTCAAGTAGTTTTCTGCAAAAAAAAAAAAAAAAACGCACAAACGCTCGGCAAATTGCATTGAAAATTTGGAAAAAAGCTGCCACAAATCAAGCATTTGTGGCAACTACAATCACAAAAAAAAAAAAAAAAACTCTGAAATCCTGTATGGACTGCCTGAATAAGCTTCGGATCCAACGTATATAGGATATAGGATACCCAAAATAGGATAAAACAGTTATCTACGCTCTATAGATTAATAAATAAATGTATTTTTACATATTAAACTCAAAGATTTTCAGTTTTTTACAATTTGTCAATGCACATTATTTGTCTTAGATGTTTATTCTATATACATTATGTATAGTGACATACTGTACATTAAATTTACTATGATTTATATTACATTTACAAAGTTACATTTGCTTTTATACTAATTAATAGTTTAACAGCACCTTGCGTAAAAATGCTTTACCTTTCAGCACTACCAGACACATTTCTCACTCCTGTTAATTAGTGGTGTGCTCTGTGACCCTCTCCAAAACAGGACACAGAAACATTAGCTGAGGTCTGTGAGATGATGCTTGGTGTCAGAGCATATTCTTTATGTATGCCAGGAGAACAGGAGGAAATCCCTTAGTGATAACACCATATAAATCCTTCCACATTTAAGCGCTATACTAACTACATCTAAATAACTCTCAAGGGAAAGAGTAAGAGGAAGAGAGATAATGTGTGTGTATGTGTGTGTGTGCCCACATGAAAGAGAGTGAATGAAAAGGAGGAAGTATAGTGAAATGTAAATATAAATGGTGGGCATGTGATTGATGACGAGTGGTGTTAATTGTCCGGCAGCTTGGGGCGATAAGCTGGGTTCTTGCAGGCACCACGTCCTCTGCCTCCACATTCCCTCTCTCACTCTGCAGTGTATTTATGGTGTAAATCAATTTTAGTGATTAAATATTTATAGCAGTTACTTTCAGTGTAATGCAGAAAGCCATTCAGTCATGAGGACAGCATACAATATTCACCTCCGGAGGGGAGATGGCGAGACAGGACACGTATCAATATCTGCACAACAAGCCTTTGTGAGAGGGAAAGACAAAGAGAGGGATAGAAAAAGAGAGCTAGAGAGAGGCAAGAAAGGAGGGAGAGGAAGACAGAGCACTTGTGGAATTGCTCTGAAACGAAAACATATAAGCTTAAAGGAATGGTAAACCTAAACCATGGGGATTTTTTTATTTTTTTTTTTTTTGTATAGCATCAATATAATTTTCCATCATTACTCCATGTTTTCTGACTCAGAGTCAGCTTTAGGCTGTGTCTGGGCCACAGAAATGCATGTCAGGTACTTTAAATGTAATCCAAGCCTCCTGACAAACCTACAGAAGCAGCTCATTGACTTTTCTGAAAAGTGTGTTATATAATAATTGCTTTTGTGGATTGTATGCATCACATCGGCTATATGATACTGACTTACATTGACATGGTTTAGTAATAACTGTCATTTTAAATGAATACCGTCTACATGCAATAATCGTTTTGACACATTTCCCGGTCCTCTTCCCATATCGAATGGAAGTTATTTGTATATTAAGTTCTAAGAAAAGAAAATAAAGCATGATGGGTGCTGTTACGGGTAAATAATAAACAATGGGGTGGTGTGATGTGGCCTGCATCGATGCTGATCATTTGTCTATTAGAACATGTCCTGAAGTGTTTTATTCCTTTTACACAACATCGATTTGCCAACAAAGTTTTTTTTTTAATTATTAAAGAATAACACCATAATAATTTTACATAGTTCCATTAAATGTTGTGGAATGTCCACAAAAGGTGTTGCTGTTATCACTTACCTTATAAAAGCTATAAACAGTCATTCAATCACAAGCCCCTCATTTTTTTTCTTGAAGATAATAAGACACATACAGCTTGTCATGGTACCAAGAAACCTGAAATCACAAAGTCCTCTGTCCTGAAGACTTTTACATGCCGGAAAACTTACTGACTTCCTGAAAAATTCTTTGTTAAATAATGGCACCTTTTTAATCTGTGCATTGTTAGTTTTACTTATATGGAGTGTCTGCTATACAAGTCTGTGTGTAAGTTGTTACTACAGAAACAATAATGTATTAGAACAAGTGCATTCATATACATTCGGGTCCATAAGTATTTGGACAGTGACACGATTTTCATACTTTTGCCTCTGTGCACCACCACAATGGATTTCAAATGAAGCATTCAGGATGTGATTGGAGTGTAGACTTTTAAGCTTTAATTCAAAGGGTTGAACAAAAATATTGCATTAACCTTTTAGGAATTACAGCCATTTTTTCCCAAAGTCCTTCCATTTTCACAGGCTCAAATGTAATTGGACAATTGACTGAAAAGCAGTTTCATGGCCAGATGTGGCCTGTGTCCTCATTATTTCATGACAAATTAAGGAGATAAAAGGTCTGGTGATGATTACAAGCATTGAATTCATGAGAACTCTTAATATGCGGTCCAAAGAGGTATTGATGCAAGTGAAGGAGGCCATCATTGATAGATATGGCATAAAATTGATAGAGCGCTCCTCTAACAACTGCTCCTAGGTTTCACAGTAAGTGAGGGTTTTTTTTTTTTTTTTTTTTTTTTTTGGGGGGGGGGGGGGGGTCACTACAATGAAATGTCAAAATGATTATCCAAACTTACAGTCCATATGTTACTAATGTGGTGAATAGAGATTAAAAAAAAATACTAGAGTATCACTTAAGTAATAGTGATATAGTTACATAATGTGTAAGTGATGTGTAATGTACTGTAATGTATAATGTGCTGTTTAGGTTATGACAAGGAAGACAAACCTCTCTGTACCTGAAACCCAGCTCTCATAATGTGCAACAGGGAGAGAGAAAAGGACAGAAGCCTGGAGCGCAGGTAGAAAGTAAGCTGCAGTTCATCTCCCTCTGCCTGGAAGGAGGTAGGAACAGGAAAGTCATTGCTGCTGTAAGATGGGCTTTGAGTCATGAAGCCTGTAGGCATTTGACCAAACCAAACTCAGCTCGAACAGCCAGAGGATTGTGAGCTTTACCTGGCTCAGGATGAGATGCACATTCATGGAATTTTACTGCTCATACCTGACCACTTGCACAGTGCAGGCTTTTCACTCCTTTCCCTTTTTTGTGCCACCTGTACAAACCTCAGCAAGGATGCGGCAATTAGCTGCTTGGAGATCGGTTTCAGAGCCATGATAAATATACGCTATATGAGGACTGATGTGAGCAAAGAAGCCAGGAGGCCTGTAATGGGATTTAATTGATTTGCAAAGTAGCTGAATGGGATAATGCTGAATTATTGATCAAGAGACACATAGCCCACTGCACTGCATATCTTACTACAGAGGTATAATGGCCCACCAGTCAAGAAAGGGGGCTGACAATAGTCAGTCTTTTCTATTGCTGATTATGTCAGATTAAAAAAAAATAATAATAAATAAAAAAAAATATAAATAAACCTCATGAGAGCATCTAAAGAGAAAAAAAGTTCTTTCGTCAGTCAGCTGAGGAAATATTCTTTTTTTTTTTTTTTTTTTTTTAAGGATAAAATGCTTCCTGAGCATTTTCACTGCCAAAGTGTCCCTCAAAGAAGCTCAAATTAGGCTTTCAAGAGCACTTCTCTCACTGTCGGAGTGCAGTAAACATGCACAGCATGTGGAGTGGCGTGGTGGTGGGTGGAGTAGCATGGTGTGGACATGGAGTCCAGCAGCTTAAATATCTCCTACTGTGAAATTGCTCTGCTGGAGTCTCAGAAACAAGGAACAGATATTGGGTTTCTTCCTGTCAAGGCCTCAGAGGTGATCACTGAACTTTTAAATGCTAAACAAGATTGACATGTTTTGTAAATTGTGACTGTCTTTACAGTTGAAGAAGAGGACTAGGACAGGTAAAGCCTAGCTACAGACAGAATGTCTGTAACAATGAGAACTAAGCCAAGTGACTCTCTCTTGAATGTGTCTTATGGCTATAACGTTACATAATCTATGCTGTTGCCTCTTTTTTTTCAGAATGCCTGATCCACTCCCACACTGTCTAACTTTCTAGGACCCCTCTCTGGGTCCAGATTTAAATTCTTAACTCTCATAACTACACAGACACTGTATACAATGCTGGAGTTACAAATATTTTTATCAACAGTCAAGTAGGGTTTTTTTTCTTTACAGTATTTTATATTTGTGATTTCTCCCTCTCTGGTAGAAAAATGCTATTACAAGCTACTTACAAAAGAACATTGTCTGCTGCAAAGCCTATCCAGGGGGCACGGTGGCTTAGTGGTTAGCACGTTTGCCTAGCAGGGTTGGTGGTTCAATGCCTGCCTCCTCGAGTGTGCGGAGTTTGCATGTTCTCCCTGTGCTTCAGGGGTTTCCTCCGGGCACTCCAGTGTCCTCCCCCAGTCCAAAGACATGCATTGTGTGCTGATTTAGAGATTGATCTCTAAATTGTCTGTAGTGTGGGAATTGTGTGCGATTGTGCCCTGCGATGGGTTGGCACCCTGTCCAGGGTGTCACCCGCCTTGTGCCCCGAGTCTCCTAGGATAGGCTCCCTGCGACCCTGTGTAGGATAAGAGGAACAAAAAATGGATGGAAAGCCGATCCACTGTGCGAGTTAATCTGAAACTGTGAGAGGCAAGTAGCCTAAATCCAGTGGTTCTCATAGTGGGGACCCCAAGATCAACAGGGTTCCATGAAGAATAGTCAGGGGGTCTTTCTTTCTTTATTTATTTATTTATTTATTACAGTGGTGGAAATCACAATAATATAATAATATTAATAATTATTATATAAATTATTATATTTAAATTGATAGTTAATGAGTTCTTATAGTCATTAGTCCATTTGACTAGTCACTAATCCAAACCTCACCAAATGGTTCCTGGATTCTTCCTCATATCATCTCAGGGAGTTTTTCCTTGCCATCATCGCCTCTGGCTTGCTCATTAGGGATAAATTCATACATTTAAATTTTATATCCTGAATGTATTTATTTCTGTAAAGCTACTTTGTGACAATGTCCATTGTTAAAAGTGCTATACAAATAAAATTGAATTGAATTGAACTGAATAAATAAAATGCTTTAAGATGAATCATCACCTGGGAGTTTTGGAGGCTTAATTACACAAGCATTAACTGTTTCATTAGGAAATTCAATAATCATTGAATAAACTTTTTTTCTTTTCTTTTTTTTCTGAACTCTTGCTTATAAGTTTGAGCACATGGTGATATATTCTACCAAAAGCCCTGGATTTACATCATTCCTCTCACACAGTACTCATCTATTCATGCAGCCCAACTTTTCCCAATGAGGCCCCTGAATCAGCCCTGTCAATCAAGAAGAAACAGGATCTGATCTGATCCAGTGGCACTCAAATGCAATGTGGGGTTGGTGTATCTCAGAATCTCTCTCTTTCTCCTTTATCCCCACACTGAAGCAACAAGGCTCTGAGAGCCATGATCTCAGGCATTGATTAAGCGGGCTTGAAGTAGTGCACCTCCTGAGGAGGAGCAGAATCAGTCAGGAGGGGCCTGGAAGACTGAAGGCCCAGAATCATCCTGGGTTACACTTTGATGTGTCTGATGAATACAGATCAACAGGGAGTCAGAGAGAGAGAGAGAGAGGCATGGATCTACCTGCTGAGGAGCTCTATAATGCCGATTCCCCATAGCTTTCAACTGGATAGTCTGAAAGAAAGACCGACAAATGGAGCGGGGAGCTAACAAAGCCAGGCTTCTTAACAAAGTTTACTGCTGTGCTTTGACTTCTAGAAGACTCTCACTCTTTCTGTAGATGTCACCTGGTGAACAGTCCACATGGTGTGGGCAGGTATGACTCAAAGGAGGGTTTCAACGTCACTCTCAAATTTCAACTCAAACAGAGGGCTTGTTTTGGTGGGAGAGGGAATCTTTTTTTATCTGAGCTTATATGTGTGTGTGTGTGTGTGTGTGTGTGTGTGTGTGTGTGTGTGTGTGTGTGTGTGTGCGTGTGCGTGGGTGTGGGTGTGATTGTGAGTGTGGGTGTGTGTATAGGTGGGTGGGCGTGTATTTGACAGGACATTCCAAGGCACTTTTGATGTTTTATCTTGAGTGACATGTAGCAAATTCATTGCCATTATCTTGGTTAAAATGTTGAAAAGCCTTGGGTGAGTCATTAACAGGTCAGTCTGTTCTATTTAGGGAATAAGCCAAAGCCATTTATCTTCACAATATCAGGTAAGAAAGACAGTTTGGTGAGTTGTTTTGAAGAAGAATGAAGTTTTAGGAGCCTTGATTTTTTTTTTTTTTTTTTACCATTCAGTAGTTTCTTTATAAGTGTTAGAGACTTTTCACCATTTTCTCCGTATCTTCATCGATCCCCAAAAATATCAGGCGACAAAAAATATTTTTACACTTAATGCAATGTGGCCTACTTTGGAAATCTCTGCTTCAGAAATTTCATACAGTAATTATATTGAGCCATTCTGTCTCCCTCTATTGGCATTGGATAGAAATCCATAACTTGAAATGCACTCATTTACCACAACTGGTTACTGTCTACACAAAAGATTATGTAGAATTTTATTCTATAAAGTTAATATTAAAGGTTATACTGTATATCAGTTAAAAATTGAAGTTCATGATATGATCCATGGCTTGCTTTTTGTTAAAGTTACCCCATGGTAACTCAAACCCTAACCCTAGGTTAGAAGGATTGTATCATAAACTGTTTTATTTATTAAGCTTTCTTTTTTTATGTTAAAAGAACATTAATACACTTAAAGTTCAGATTTTAGAAATGTACTGTGCCTAATGTGCCCTTAAAAATCACTTGATA